>JAQQZX010000004.1:1530629-1546897 GCA_030068355.1 Notoglanidium maculatum
TGTGTCTGTATTTGTGTCTGTATCTGTGTCTGTATGTGTGTCTGTATTTGTGTCTGTATCGGTGTCTGTATTTGTGTTTGTATTTGTGTCTGTATTTTTGTCTGTATCTGTGTCTGTATTTGTGTCTGTATTTGTGTCTGTATTTTTGTCTGTATCTGTGTCTGTATTTGTGTCTGTATCTGTGTCTGTATTTGTGTCTGTATTTGTGTCTGTATCTGTGTCTGTATTTGTGTCTGTATAGGTGTCTGAATTTGGGCTAAAATCCTGCTCACGTATTGATTATTTTTGTTTTGTCCCTCCCCTTGATATTTTGTAATGCATTTCAACAGACATCGTCACAAAGCAGCTTCACAGCAGTGAATTCTGAAAATAAACTTATGAATTTATAAATTTATCTATATATGTGTATAATGTAATGTATGTAATATATGTGTATAACAAGCAGCCTGTGGCGATGGTGGTGAGGAAAAACTCCCTGAGACAACAAGAGTAAGAAACCTTGAGAGGAACCAGACTCAGAAGGGAACCCATCCTCGTTCGGGTGGCGCTGGATAGTGCGCTTACAGCTAACACACTTGTGTAATACGGTCAGGATTTCCCAAAATATAGACAGAACAGTAGCTTGACTAGGCAGTTCCTAAGGATGAATGAACACTGCACATGCTAATGCACCTGCTCTGTTTGTCCCACAAGCTTCGTATCTAACTGCTCGCTCGTGTGACTTTTTTGTCGCATCCTAGTGCACATCTCTAGTCTCAACCAGATGCCCTGTGAACATTTGTGAGAAAAAAAAAAAAAAATCCCATTATAGTCATCCTTGCATTATTATCTGTAATTTGTATTAGTTTAGAACATTTGACTTTTCATTTAGAATAATATAATGAGATTCAATTATATCTATAATAATACAAAACAAGACTATAGCATTATTAAATACATCTGTTACGCCACAGCACTGATCATAACTGCCATTTTTTCTTTTTCCCTTTCTTTTTTAAAAGTCCATGTTTGATTTGTACAGAAATTGTGTATTGTACATATATTGTGTATTGTAGAGATATTGTAGTCGTGGATGTTAATCCATGTGTTTCTCATCAGAAGCGTAAAACAGAGCTAATCTGGGAGTAAGGACTTTGTGCCAGGAAATAAAAGACCTTTGGTTCTCTTGCACTCGACAGCCTTCCCAAAGGAAAGATATGAAAAAAAAAAAAGACATCTAACTATAATTATAACTCTAATTGATCATCTATCTATATACAGTATCATTTTATCTAGCATAAAAATGTAAAAAAAAAAAAAAAAACCCACTTTGAGATCTAAGCACAACTTTCAGAAGCATGGATTTTTTTATGAGCTGATTGATAGATAGTTAGGAGAGGTGAAGACAACTCAAGTGGAAATCAGAATCACAGTCTGCGACTGGCGTACGCTGTTAACACAAACGTCTCAAGCACCACGCACGCAACATTAGTCACGGTGAGGTCACGTGACCCCTCACGTGACCCGTCCCTTTGCTTCCCTCCTCCGCACTTCTCTCTCTTCCTCTTATTTCTCCGCTTAGGATGTGACGGGCGGACTCGGGGGAGTGAGGTTTCCCAGACGCGTCTCGCTCGGCACTCTGAGCTCCGCTTGTGCCTTTAGATAAATGGCAGTTATACATAGCCCTATTTGCATAGCAAGTTTCCATTAAATCCACGTGTGTCATTACAGTTCAAATTCTTAATTATGCCACAATTTTCCCTGAGGGAAAATTCATGGAGGCCACTTCTCTCCACAATCTGTCCATATGGCGTTTAATTAAAAGTTTTCTTAAGCAGTAAATTGTGTTCAATTCAATTAAAAAACTGTAATGTCATAGCAAAATAATGGGCATAGCCTTCTACAGGAGAAAAAAAAAGGGGAGCTAGGGTGTTTTTTTTTTCTTTGCAGCATTTGTACTGGAATATGTGTATATCTTGGCTTTGTGAGGAAAAAAAAGAAAGAAAGAAAGAAAGAAAGAAACCCAGAACAAAATATGCAAGAAGCAAAATATCACCAAAGCCTCCTACATGATATCAGGCCTTAGGCATTGCAAATGAACGTTGCAGAAGCTATTTGTAGATTCCACTCTCGGAAAAATTCAGACCATGACAAATGAAGCATTGGAGTTCGGGATTCCTATTTATCTGCGCCGTACAGAGGCACCTCTTTGGGGGCGAGGAAACAGAGGATTTAAGAGCAAGACAAAAAAAACAGCATTCTGGTTGGATAAATTAAAAAATAGATCGATTGTGTAGCGTTGGAAGGTAAACCGGTGCAAATTCGGTCTCTCGAGAGGGAGAATTTTTTATTTTTTAAATCTGGTCAATGAATCAAGTGACCCTGAATAATGCAGAGTCCTGCAGGTGGAGCACACGAGTCTTATTTTTATTTTTAGGCCAAATGCTCATATGACGACTGAAATGTGTGTTTTGGGGACCGTTTCTTGCTTCCCTGCCACACAGTCGTAAAGCTGTAAATATTTGGAGCGACCAAACAACAAGGCTTAACCTGAAGGACACAGAAACAAACTAATGTACTGCAAATGTAACAGTCTAATTATTACGAGCACAATTATAATGGATAATTTAGGTACGATCAACTTTATTTTCCTGATAATACACTTCTCGGCAAAAACAATGAGGCAAAGCCAATATTGCAAAACATGAAGCTTTTAATGGTCTCAACAGCAAATCACTCTTCGGTGTGGGAGCTTTTCCCTCGATCTCCTTTAAATATTGGAGGCTTGTGGGTAAACTTGCAGACGGCTTTTTACAGAAAGACGAGTCCGTGTTGTTCCGCTCGATGTTAAAGTCTTCAAACAGGAGAGATTTTGGAACATTTTGAACCCCCCAGACGAGTTAGTTTCAGTTTTATATCGTTTAAACCTTTACATCTTGTCATGATTTTCTCTTTGCGTACCAGAAGACTATGCAAGTGAACTTCCCTGTTTCCAGCTTTTCCCCACGACAGTTTCAGCAACGAGCATCGACCTGCAAAACAAGGCCGAGGCCACAGGAGCGCTTTTTTACTTCCTGTTCATTTTCTGCCCAGTGATTTTTGTTGAGACCATTAAAAGCTTCATGCTTTGCAATATTGGGTTTGCCTCATTTTTTATTTTTTGCCCAGGGGTGTACAGTGATACGGCAAAGTAAGTTTATTATTTATTTAGGATTTATGGAAGGAGTCTCCAGCGTCAGCGCTCTGTAACAGCCAGAGGTAACGCTTGATATTTTCCGACATCTTCAGGACAGAGGAGAAACACATTGCGGTTTCTCGGTAACATGACAAGCTGCTTTAATTACTAAAAAAATTAACAAATTTCTGTTTTATAAGTTTATTAAAGCATTTTGGGAAAATAATCAACATTGGCATTGTAATAGTAATTTCGCTTCATTACTCAATCCTGTCACTGATTATTTTCCTGAAACAGCTCGACAAAGTTAGTTGTACAATAACAATAAAAAACAGATTTCATACAAGACCTTTTTTTACCCATTTGCCCTGATCTGCTCATTCAGCGCCAGATTTCCGAGCACCACTGATGTATTTGTGCTTAAAAATGGATATAAAACTTCACCTCTATTTGAAATTATGAAGTTTGTATTGACTCTTAAACCTAGTTATAAAAAACCCCAGTCCATGCTTCCGGAGGCTTCTTAACAGTGTTGCATATCATTAACATGATCTTATAACGTCTTCAGTATTCCTCTACAATATTCCCATTTATACGTTAATTCTGTCTTTTTTCCGCATCCATTTTTTCATCACTTCATCTCAGAGACTATGGATGTCTTGGAGAATTAGCTTAGCTTAAGGCTCTTAAACAGCCTCAGACCCATCACTGTCAAGCTGAACAAGGCAGTCAAAAAGCCCCCGAGGTCCCCGTGTGTCGTCCGACGTCTTGTTTCGACGCATGCATTTAGCCCCCCAAAAAAAAGACAGACGAGTTCACTGCGAGGCAGCGACGGCAGATCCAGCAAAAAAAAAAAAAAAGGCTATGGAATGGGGAAAGCTCGCTCGCGAAGTGAGGAGCTGCATCGCATTCTTCACTTTTAATTGAGTGTCAAGAGCGGCCCGGAGATTAACTACGCTCAAATCGCACAGATAAAGCCATGCCTCATTACAGATGCTTTATTTGTTATTGATATTTACGGGGTGTCATATTTTCCCTCTGGGATTAAAGCTTAGAGCGAGTGGCTTAGCGGGAGAGCACCCCGGAAAATCTACTGACCCATTCCACCCCCCGCCACCATCCCGATCATTAAAATCCCTGCTTCCATCGGATGCCTCCTTCCTCAGAGACGCTGCAAGATGGAATTTTATTTTTTTGTGGGGAAATGAAGAGAGGACGGAGATGAAATCAGTTTCGTGATTAAAGCAGTGAAGGTTTCCTTTCTTTTTTTTTTCCGAAAGAAAAAGTTGTTATAGCTTTGGGTTTGTCCCTCAATTTCCCCTCTCTTATCTTAAGTTATCTTAAGTATGAAGTCGTAAAAGTTGTGAAAGAAAAGTTGTCATTTCGACTCATTATTTCAACTTAATAACATGTTATTTCAAGAAATTCCCTTGTCATACCCAGCGGTGGACAAAGTACAAAACACACTGGCTTGTGTAAAAGTAATGCTATTGTAGTAATAATGAACTTGTGTAAAAATAAAAGTAGTTAGGAAAAGTACTCAAGTAAGAGTAAAGTCATCTAGTGAAGAACTGCCTGAGTAAAAATGACTTTTATTTAAACTCGTCTACAGCTGACGACAATCCGAAAGAATCTTCTGTTTTCTATTTTTTATACTAGCTGAGCTAGTAGTTAATATCTGAGCAATTAGTTTCTGAACAATTATGTTAACTTACTAACCACGTGAGCTCTGCTGAAGCGAACACCACCTCTATTAGAAACTGTACGTAAAGAAATGAAGCATGAGCTGCCTGGCTAATATAGCCACATGCTTCTGGATAGCTAGCTAGATAGCTAGCTCATGTCAGCTGCGTCCAGCTTAACTCAGAAGTGGAAAGTAACACTGCGTTTATGGTGCCTCGTAAGTGTTAATTTGCAAGTTGTAATGATGTCGTTGCTCACCTCGGGACGAGATTGCAGCACAGCGACAACAATAGCAAGTAGCGTAGCAACAAGCTAGATGGCTAACGTTAGTGATAACTTTAATGTTGAAGATTATATTCTCAATAGAGTGATTGGTATGGTTAGTGTTATAGATTTAACCAGGTACTGTGTCTGCATATGAACTGAAAAGTTAACACTGCTATAAACTCATTTAAAAGTAGAGAATGCGAATTTTACACTGAGTTGATTTAACATCACGTTGTAAAAGTTGAAATCTGACGTTGAGGGGCATTTCCAGTGGTTTTTACTGGTTGTAGGTGGGTTGCAGCTTGGAATTATATTTATTTTTTGCTTTGTTTTTCCTCCAGCTACAAAGTGGGAAAAAAAACCATGTATGTCTCCTTTGTTTTTTCCCTAATCGGAGGACGGAAATCACAAGTTTGATTGAGCTCTGCAAAAGAAATGTGATGTTAGGGGTTTAGCTAACTTAGTCAAGGCTGTTGGGGTTTCAGCATCTTGCTAGCTTTATTATATTATAACAATATTATAATTCTGTTATAATATATATATTAGACATATTTTTTCTTACACATGACTCGTGTACTTTCATATGCATTTGTTTTTTACATGTAGCTTTATTTCTCACAAATCATTAAGATGGATTTATTTATTACTGCATGTATTTATTTTTGTTCACACGTGCAATCACGTGGCATTTCCAACCTGTGAATTTTCCGTAAAAAGGCAATAAACAGCCAAAAATTTCCTGCAGTATTCTGATCACGGTTATGGTGAAATCCGGAGCATATCCCAGGAATACACGTGCAGTGGGAATACACCCTGAAAGAAACTCATGCGCACACACACTTTGACACACTCATGCACACCTGGTGGGTTATTTAGAGCAGCAAATCCACATACTGGCATGTTTGGAAGGAAACCAGAGAACCAGGAGGAAACCCACATGGAGAACGTGCAGAAAAACTCAGACAGGAACCCAAGATAGAACCCTGGAGCTGTGAGGCGGCAAATAACTATTATTGTAATGTACAGATTGAAATAATGAGCCTTGAGAGGGTTGAGAGGGAGCACTGAATTTATTTTACACTTTGACAAAAGTTTGATGTAGAGGACTGTCTGATCCTGTACTCGTACACTATACAAGTTAATAATTCATTGTGTATCCTTCTACAGTTAGAGACTGAAAAGCAGAGAACATGTGCATGTTTCTTTTTCCATCCTTCACTCTCTCTCTCTCTCTCTCTCTCTCTTTCTCCGTGTTCTGCCTGTTCGTCTGACAGACAGCTCGTGCTCTGGTGGCATCTGCCTGCTGCTCCGCAGCTTGCCTGTGTGATCAGCTCTCTCCAGCTCCTCAACACTTCGTCTTCCCTTCTTAGCCCTGCTCTCCCTTCAGAACGCGCAGCTTGCGTGCCAACTCACTGCCTCTATTAACTCGCATACCATCTTATGTACTGCCAAAGCAGATTGTGTTTGGAGGGCAGGCAATTAAGGGGGAGAAAAAAAAATAATCGCAATGTAATTTTGGCTGCAATATTTACGAAAAACGCCCAAGCTTAAGCGAACGAACATGACAAAGTCAACACCGTGGAGAATAATGATTTAGTGCTGAGATTTAGTGGGAAGGGAAAGCTGGCACATTCCTAATTACGCAAGGCCAAATGTCAAGCCTGCTCGTCGTCAGCGTATTTTTTTTTCCTCTTCCTTTCGTTCCTTTTTTTTCAGCAAGTTTAGCCTGCTTTATGAATCTAATTATAAGTCATTAAACTGCATCGTCTCCTCGCAGAGTTACGATACGAGTGCCTGTGAGCGTTCATGTACAGAACCATGTACAGAACCGGTGAAAATGACCGCCGTTAATTCGTCTCCGCTGCAGAACGTCGAAGCAGCAAACGGAGCGTAAGTGAATTACGATGTCCAAATTAGTTCAGGGTACCACCGCTGTGTAATTCGGCGTGTAATATTACCATGCCCTGACTACTTCTCCCCCCAAGAGAGCGATCACCTAGAGCCTCCTAATTACTGTGAGATGCTCTGATGAGATCCGCGGCTAGCTGCCGGTTCTGCGAGAAAACATGAAGCTAATCAGATGCGAGAGGACGCAGGAATGCGCTCTGATTGGGGGTTAAACCCCTGTCTCATTACCAGCTGAGGGTCTAGCAATAGATAAAGCTTCATCGAGGTGTGTTTATGGTTTATGTATATATATGTGTGTGTGTGTGTGTGTGTGTGTGTGTGTGGCGGAGGCTGTGCGGGGGCTTGTGCTTTGGCAGCAGCCAGGCGTTGCGGTTGCGTTAGCAGTGCTGCAGATGGTGAGCACTCTGAGCTGAAGGTGATAGAAGTGTGTCTGCATGTGTGTGTGTGTGCGTGTGTGTGTGTGTGTGTGTGAGCTTGGCGGGCCATGCTGTGCCAGCGAGAGCAGGCAGGCGTCGGCGGCGTGATATTGATACCGCGCCGCCGCTTTGCTCCGAGCCCCGCCGGCACCCTGCGACTTGGCGAGGGGAGAAACGAGGCCTGCGTGGGCACCAGACACACACCGATCCACACTTTGTGTGTGCGTGTGCGTGTGTGTGTGTGTGTATTCACATGATATACACGATCCGATCCTTCTCACCTGTCACCTGCTTGTGATATAGCTGATGGGTAAAAACTCCAAAATATAAAGAAGCTAAAAGTGGAGATTTGTTCTAAGCACCGATTTAGAGCTCTTTAGATGATAAGGGCGATCTTGACGATCTTGTGATTTGGATCTCGAGGCCTTCTAAAGCTACAGGTCTATTTGAAAGTGATACTTTTGAAGCAGAACTTGACTTAAAAGTTGTGACGAAGTGCGTAGTGCTGCAAAGTTGGCGCACGTCGATGACCTCAGCGAAGTGGGCGGGCTGTGAAAGTTGAAAGTCTGTTTGATCTCGGCTCCAAACGAAGCCAAACGTTTATTGTATATCCAGAGAGCATGAAAACATGGAATATATTCTAAACTGTGTCGTGTTCAGACACATCGCACAAAACTTTGGATTGATCGATAACCGACCAGGCGAGTTGCAGAAAGCTATAAGTGCATTTGGAAAAGGTGAGGGGGTCAGAAATGGGGCTGAGATGACAAAAAATAAAAACAGGTAGTGACTAAGAAATCTGATCAAAGAAGAAAATGAACAAGTAAGGAATAAAACACTCATGTTAGAGGAAAACAATCAACAAGAGGGTAGGATAATCTAGCAGAGTTACTGTTCCACCCTGAAGTTGATTATTTTCCTAAAACAGCACATCCGGAAGTGTTTAATTCCTCTTTTAACACAGCAAGAATAAAAAAAAAGGTATTTTTTAAAGGACCACAAAATCTATTTATAGTTGCATTTAATGTCGTGGAACATTCATGAGACATTAATTAGCGAAGTCGGTTCCTGTTATTACTTATGTTAACGGAGTCCCGTCACAAGCGTCTCTTTTTCCTCTTGCTTGAAGTTAATAAGAAAAACTAACGAACAAAGTAACCCCTTCAGCTTGTCATGTCACTCAGAAACCGCAAAGTGTAAACGTACAGCTTACAGTCTGACACTGCAGACTCCTTCCATCAGTGTTAAATAAATGTCTCCTGACAGAAAACGTCACCATATCAGTGATTACACACGTTGTTTTATCCCTAAACTCTTTTTTCATTTTAATGTTACTACAGAAACGTGTGATCTGCAGCTGCACTATTGTCAGAGCTGCTGTTATGGAAAATGAATCATCTTCTGACCAATCAGAATCCAGAAACGTTACCTCTAACGTCGTCCAGGGATGGAGAAGAAAGTGGCGAGGTTGGAATAAAATATATAATAAAATGACCATGTCAGGGGGCGGGGCTAAACAAGAATGACTCTCTGCCTAATAAAGCTTTCTAAAACGTTGTGTATTCAGGTGTGCGTGTGTGTGTGTGAGAGACTCCGTTGTACGTCCATCATATTAAGAGATGACAGAGGAGGTGATGAGGAAACCCCCACTGAGCTCCAGTCAGACGTTAAGCCTGGCTTCAGAGCGAGCCTCAGCCTCAGGTGATGTTAAGCTCGGCTCTGGTCTTCTGTTTCAGCCTGATAAACACGTGCACGTGATGACGTGACGACACCACACTAGGGCTGACACAGATTCCTTCAGACTTCATTTGATCAATAGGATGAGAGATGAGTCACGTGCAAGGCCTAATTTGCTAATCAGATTATAACATCGTTAAATTTATTATTGTTTTATGCTTTTGGCTGTAAATTTTTAACGTTTAAGATGGATCTGCATAGTCATAAGAAATGTCACTTGTCATTCATTTTTAAAATAAAACATTTTCACTGATGTGTTAATTAAAATATCTACACATATAGGGTTTAAATCTTCCTTGGGTCATATTGAGAGGAAGCATCATTATTAACGCTGGGAAAGTTGCACATGTTCAGGTTAAGCTGCTTTTCTGACATTCAGTTTTTATAAAATCAGCTGTGTGTAGTTGGACCAAGTCAGGTTTTTTCAACAGCGTCCAGAACACAATCAAAACCTTTAAACACAAGCACTTAAAAAAAAATCAGGGATAGAAAATGCAGACTGAAGACAAATGCGATGATAAATGAATGAGATTGATGTCGAGCACTGACTTAAAATAAGTCTAATAGGAGTCTAGCATATTTCTAATATATTGCTGCATGAATAGCCATCGTTGTAATGATCACATTTATCACTGTGAGTGTGTTTTTATTTAACAAAATGGCTTCCAGATTGATGCACAGCAAATAAAATAGCACTTGATCCAGCACATTCTGGTTTTGTTTGTTTGCATTGTATTTTTTTATTTAATATTGTGTGCTGATAAGGTTAATTGTGCACAAACATTAATCTAGCCAAGGCATAGTCATGTGTGGTATCTAGATTGTAGTATTTTAATTCATAAATTAAATTAATAAGGATAAATTTATCAATTTAAAATTGATATCTGGAATTGATACATTCCTGTAAAGCTCCTTCGTGACAATGTTCATTATTAAAAGTGCTGTACAAATAAAATTACATTGACTAACAATTCTGAGTTGAGTAAACAACAATGATGTCAATTGGCTGAGCAGATTCAGTATTTGTATACATGCTTAGATATATATTTTTTTAATCTACATTTGCACATAATTGACTAAGCCAGAGAGGAAAAAAGAACAGAAGAGGATAAAAGTTTTCCCTTGTTGGTGCCAGAGGAAAAGAAGCTGATATTAAATCTTTATCAGGTCACTCGGCTCAGGTGTTCTCCTAAAAAAAAAAAAAACAGCACTCTTTACCAAATATTCTGGGAATTCGTTTTCCGTTGACAGCCATAATTTACTTTTGGATGAGAAAAGTGTAACGTGTACATTTTGTAATGCAAAACAGTACAGGTTGGAGTTGGCACAGAGAGAGAATGAGAGCGTGACAGAGAAAAAGGGAGAGAGGGATAGAGAGTCTCTGTAGGAAGACGGAGGAGAATGAAGAGAAGCAAGCGCCAAGTGAAGGATGCATGCCCCTGAGGTTAGGGGCTGATGGGAGTGGGCGTCAGGTATGTCTCTTTAACGCCATCTCTCTCACACGCACTTACACACTGAAGGGCTGGATAACAAATCACTGCCGGAAGCAGCTTTGTAAACCTCCTTGGCTCGTCTAATAACATTTGCAAATGCTAAGCTTGTAAATTAGCGAATCTGGACCGCAGAGGTATTATTTATGCTTGTCTCTAGTACTGAAAGAGGGAGCATGATGGGTAAATTGTGTTTAATTCTTGGAAGAGATACTTTTTTTCTCCACCACAGCATGATATGAGATTAATCCCTTGACAACCTTTGCGACGCGAATGTCAGTACTGCAAGATTTTGAGACGAAATGAAGAGGGAGACAGCATAAAGCACACAGGCTCAGGAGTACACAAACCCTTGTCATCTTATTTACCCACGTTTACACGTTCTGCTTCACACGCACTCAATATGTTTCAGATAACCAGAGATTGGCAGCACAGTGGTGCTGTGGTTAGCACTGTCGCCTCACAGCAAGGTTCTGGGTTCGAACCTTGTGACCGACTGCGGCCTTTCAATGTTCTCCCCATTCCTGTGTGGGTTTTCACTGGGCACTCTGGTGGAGGAAATCCTGGAGGAACCACATGCAGGCATGTGGAGAACATGCAAACTCCAAAAAGAAAGGCCCCAGTTGGCAACAAGTTTCAAACATAGAACCTTCCTTCTTTGAGACAAGATATGCAAATTAGGTCAACTGGCTACTCTAAATTCCCCGCAGGTATGAAGGTGAGTGTGAATAGTTGTTCGTCTCTGTGTTAGCCCTGCAACAGATTGGCTACTTGTCCAGAGTGTATCCCACATCTTGCCCAAAGTCAGCTGGGATTGGCTCCAGCTTCCCCATGACCCTTAATGGGTAATCGGTATAGAGGATGGATGGATAACCAGAGATCAAAGTTGCACACATACTGTGTCCTGAAGTCTTATTAAATTGCACTCATATTTATGTTTTCTGCAGAGCTTCTTTCTCTGGAGTTGTCTTTTCCAGGCCTTCTTTCTTTGTCTTGTTCAAAGCTATCATTTCCACAATGGCCTTCTTTAGGATTATCTTTTCAGAGCTACTTTCTCCAGAGCTGCCCATTTCCCCAGCTGCCCTCAGCAGATCTGCCTTCTCCAGAGCTGGCCTCTCCAAAGCTGCTTCACCAGAGTTGCCCTCACCAGAGTTGCCCTCTCCAGAGCTGGTTCACCAGAGCTGCCCTCACCAGAGTTGCCCTCACCAGAGTTGCTTCACAAGAGCTGCCCATTTCCCCAGCTGCCTTCAGCAGATCTGCCTTCTCCAGAGCTGCCCTCTCCAAAGCTGCTTCACCAGAGTTGCTTCACCAGAGCTGCCCTCTCCAGAGCTGCTTCACCAGAACTGCCCTCTCGAGAGCTGCTTTTTCCAGGGCTGCTTTACCAGGGCTGCCCTCTTTAGGGCTGCTTTCTCCAGAGCTGTCTTCACCAGAGTTTCCTTCACCAGAGCTTTCATCTCCAGAGCTGCCTTTTCCAGAGCCTTATCAAGGTTTTACCAGGTCTATTTTCTCAAGAGCTGCATTATCTGGACCTGCCTTCTCCAGGGCTACTTTATCTAGGGCTTCCTTTTCGAGAACTGCCTAATCCAGTGTTGCATTCTTTTCTGAGCCTTCTCCATGGCTAGGTTCCTTATGGCTACTTAATCATTGGCTGCCTTCTAAGCCTGTTCTAAGCCTGTCACCTCCAGGGCTGACCTCCTTACAGCTAGTTTATCATCAACTCTTTTTCATGTTACTTATTACATGCCTCTCTTCTCCAGAGCTGCCTACTTCTGGATTGCCTACTCAAGGTCTTCCTTCTCCAAGCATGCTTCTTTATTGCATTTCTATACGGAGCTGCCTTCTCCGTGGCTACCTTTCTTCAGAGCTGCCTTTCCAAAATTGTGTACTCCTCAGCTGCCTTCTCCAGAGCTTCATTATTTGGCTGCCTACCATTGCCTTCTTAAGGCTTATTTTCTGCAGGACTCCCTTGTCCATGGCTGTGTTACCCGTCCTTGTTCACTGAACTCAGTACTGTTTTATATGGTTTGAACATCTCCTTTTTTAGTAGCACAATCTCAAGGGCTATCTTCTGCAGAGATGCCTTCTTAAGAGGTAGCCTACCTTATCATGAGCTGTCCACTCCAGTGTTGTCTTTTTCAGATCTACCATACTACTGTACTTGATATAATTCTATGTTAATTTTGAACCCGAGCGGTGGCCCTGGTGGTTACAGTTGTGCATTAAACAACACCTTTCAAATGCACGTTAAACAGTTAGCAACCCCCACAAAACGCATATCCACTTAACGGGAAAAAGCTCAACTAAAAGCAAAAAACAACCATTTCCACCTAGGTAAAACACAATTCCAACACAAATTGACTAAATAAGCAATTACCCAAAAAAACGCTAGCGATGCATGCCTGCAGGAACTGCCAGTAGTGAAATGTAAATTGAAATTTACCCAAGATTGTAGATTTCTGTTAGGTGGAAATGAAATTTTCAAATTTCTGCTGTGTGCCATCTTCTTTTTCTGTGACCAAGTACATACTGCATATACTGACTCTAACACCTCTACAGTAATCTCGCAAGCATTTCCTTCATCATGAAATAATACAAATAAAGCTTGTAGTTGCTGAGATTCAGGCTACTCAATTCATTTTCGAGCATGGGCCTAAAAAAAAGAGGCCTGGAGTTGAAGTAATAAAGTCGCCTTAATGTTTACAGCCCTTTAAGGACCCACAAAACAGCAATGCTGTCCAGGCAGACCGTGAGCTTGTCACCTAGGGTGTAGGTGTTAATTTTATTCAAGATATTCTTTGCAAAGCTGTTTTGAGTTTGAGCTCTTGGTCTCAGATCAGAGCCCTGAGGCAGCAGGATCACTTTCAGGGGTACCGGATCTCCATACAACCTGCGAGACTTCGACTGTCAACACATATTTAACTTCAGTGGGATTTCTTTCTCTCCTTTCTTTCTTTCTCTTGTCCCCTGTGTGTGTTTTTCATCTAAAAAGCTACAGGTGGGAGGGATGGAGGCAAGTAGAGTGGAGTGCAGACAGTAATTAGATTGTAAATGCTTGCTGATATCAGGGAACCTCAGAGGGCAAAATCACACACAAAAAAAAACAAAACCCCAGAAGCGGTGCATGCATCATCATTAACAAAAAGGCCACTGACTCCGACTGCCCCCGCTTTCTTTTTTAACAAGCTGAATATGACAAAATGATGCTCGGCGTTTCACATCTCACTATGCAGGTTCAATTCGGCAACAAATCAACTCCAAAACAGCGATGCTCTAATGGACGGGTGGAGGCAAAAAAAAAAAACCGCCCCCCTCCAAAAAAAAGACACAGAGTGGCAGAAAGTTTTTGCAAACATCTGACCGCACCAATCCAAATAGAAAATGACACATCGCCTGTTTTCATGGAACAAGTCATTTAATGATAATTACTGTTATTTGCAATATTTCAAACACACCAATTATGCTTGCCTGGAGCATTTTAATGTATTTCTCCACTCTAAACAGGGGTGCGTGTGTGTGTGTGTGAGAGAGAGAGAAAGACAGAGAGGGGGAGAGGAAGGGAAAATACATTTGTCAGTGCAAGAATGAATAATTTGTAGACATTAAAAAAAATAAATAAATAAAAAAAAAACTTCCTTTGATAATGACAGTCTGAAAAACGTGTCGGAATGTTTGTCGCGTGACGCTGTTTATCGTTAAACATTCGGAAATGAAGCTTATACGTTCTTTCAGTCATTCGAAACAAAACACTTTTTGTCAACCAAGATTACATGCTTGTGCACATTTTCCGAGACGGAGAAAACAGGAGAAAGCTAAATGTCATCTGAGATAACATGACAAGACACAGCACTGTTAATCCACTCTGTGTTACTTAAGTTCATTTCATTTGGCTCGTGATCTTTTACCATCGGTCACACACTCCATGCACACATTGCTCTCGTTTATCTCCTGCACTCTGACTCCCAGCCCATTCTCTTGCAAAATGCCTGAAAAGGAAGCGTTTCTCTGCTAAAGGATGGGGCTTTAAACTTTTTGGCATCAAAGAGTTTTTTTCATTAAGAACAGTATAATCCATAAAGCTGGCAGAACGAGCAGGAACGTTCTCTGCCTCCGCACGAGCGCGAGCGCGAGCTGTCAGTGACCCTGTCGGCCATCACAGCATGGAAGAAGAAAGCCTGAGTGAGAGAAGCACGAGCACAAAACACCAGGAAAACGTTCAATTTCACGACCTGCTTTATTGATGCATCAGTCGCCCTGCTCCCCTTTCCGTCTTGCTCTCACTCTCTAACCATTATGCTCCACAAAAAGAATTTTTTTTTTAATTCGAGGTCTGTATCCTGCGTGACGCTGATGCGGACTTAGCAAGAGTGAAAATTATATATATGGTCATTAGCTTTATTCTAGCCTGCAAGCACAGAACGTTTTCACAACATTATGGCCAATCAGTCTGTACAAAAGTAATGCTTCTGAAAATGTACTACATTCCCAGTTAGACAAAAACTGAGCGCACCATGTCATGCTGTTACAGGAATATAATCAACGACGGGGTGTGTGTGTGAGTTACTGTAACCGTCAGCTTGATCATTTTCCTGCACCATGAAATGTTTTATTCCTCTTACACAACAGCATTTGTATCCATTAAACAAGTTAGATCTTGCTATAAACAGTAATTTCCTCACCAGCTTCTCTTTATTCTCTATTTTGAAGTTAAACAGACAAAAAACAAACTAACGTGTTAGGTTAGAGAGAAACCAAAAATGCATAGTGAGAACAATTTTATATTTATTAGCAAGGAATGAGTGACGCATTATTGCTTGATAAAGAAGACAATTTTTGGTAGTGGACTATATTTCAGATAACTCTAACTATCTCAAAAGAAGCACTTGGAAATGTCAGGACAACACCTTTATGCGATTAATAAGCACAAAAATGGTTCATCAGAAATGAAATGGCAGTCAGTGCTGGGTGTATATTCCCTCGATCAGACAACGGGACTGAATTTTACAGACTTGTGGTTAGTAATGGAGTCCCCTGTTCCCCATAAAAGAGCACAACCGCAGGGCCACGTGGACGCAGCACTGCACATCAGATCCACATCTGTCCTCAAGCCCAGAACAGACAACACACATCATTTAACAATCCCACAATCCCCGGCTTTATCCCACTTCATTCTGGCCTCGAAATCCCCAACAAATCAAACACACGTGTGCTCTCTGTACAACGTAATCCCGAAACGCTAGTGTAAATCAAACCGCTATTACACGGCGACGCTGCACGCTGGTGATATCCCGCCCTCGGTGCCAAAGGCCACTAATGCACCCTTTATACATGTGACATTAGCACCAGCCATAAGAACACACATACTTTAGCCGACATGGAATTATTCTCCGCACCAGATGTACCAACTTTTACGCAATATGAAATATTAATCTGCCTGACACAGGCACGTGTGGGAGACATGAGAGAGAGAGAGGGAGAGAAAGAGAAAGGGAGAGAGAGGGAGAGAGAGAGAGGGAGAGGGAGAGAGAGAGAGAGAGAGAGAGAGGCAGAGAGAGAGAGGGAGAGAAAGAGAAAGGGAGAGAGAGGGAGAGAGAGAGAGGGAGAGGGAGAGAGAGA
>JAQQZX010000004.1:1554001-1566445 GCA_030068355.1 Notoglanidium maculatum
AGAGTAGCCAGTTGACCTAATCTGCATGTCTTTGGACTGTGGGAGGAAACCGGAGCACCCGGAGGAAACCCACAAATACACAGGGAGAACATGCAAACTCCACACAGAAAGGCATCCTGGGTGACCCGGGGATCGAACCCAGGACCTTCCTGCTGTGAGGCGACAGTGCTAACCACCGCATCACCGTTCCGCCGCACCGATTACAATAATTTAATAATTAAAGAATGTCAAATCATACTTTCTATCTGTTCATAACTACATTTAATGTCCGTGGTGCGTAAGTTCTCAGTTCTCAGTCGTTTCTGCACCAGCCTCACTTTTGAAAAAAAACAAAAAACAAGAAACAACAAAATAAACTCATAAACTCCTCTCTCCGCAAAAAGTCAGGAAGTGTAAAGGTACAGCTGTCACTGGAGACTCCTTCCATAAATATTACATAAACGTCTCTTCACTCTATCAGCGATTATTTATGCTTTTTTAATCCGTTTATGATCGGTGGATCGTCCGCCATGCGAGTCCCTGTGAACGAGCTGTTGCTATAGAAACAATAACGTATAAGGGTGAAAGCATTAATATAAATTTGCAGATGTGCAACACCTTCTGACCAATCAGAATCCGGAATTTAACGGCGCTTTGGTGTAAATGTATGGACGACTGTGTGTGTGTGTGTGTGTGTGTGTGTGTGAGTGTGTGTGTGAGTGTGTGTGATGCTGAACGCTTTCTCTCTAATCCCTCGTCTTCATGAATACATTACAGGAGCATCTTAGAGTCGGCTCAGCCGTCAGCTCGGCACCGCATCACATCCTATTACCTACTTTAAATCATTAACGTGACATCGTTTTCACTCAATTTCCAAACACCCACGGTGCAAATCTGTGTACTTGACTGCACAGTGTGACAAACACACACACACACACACACACACACACACACACACTTAACTGCTGGTAAGAAATGAAATATTTACAGTACTCAACATGCCACCACTTTATTACTTAAAGACTCGAGCGTCTGTGTTTAGTCTGTACTCACATCTCAGCTCAATACACCAATACACACACACACACACACACACACACACACACACACACACCAGCTGAACTGGCATTATGGGAAAAAAAGCCACTCTGAATCTGATATTTGTCTGCGTGACATATACAGATATAAAAGTCAGTGGAAATGTTGTCCTGTCTTCTGTTCACTCGTCATATGCACTTGGCAGAAACCCGAGTACATTTCATTACACGCTTCTAAATGTGAGATATGAGTTGCTATAAAAAAAAAAGAAAAAAAGAAACAATATAGCCAGTGTACTTGAGTCAAACAGCACGACTGCAAATGTTCTGCGTTATTAATAATAAAGGTGCACGCTTCTCCATAAGGCTGTCCAGCATGTTAGCGTTCTCTCTCATAAGAATTCACGTTTTACTGAGCAAACGTCATGCTCTCGTCCGATCGTGCCATAATTATTTAGAAATCCTTTTTATATGCTACACGCGGTATGTCAGATGTATGTGCTGGCTGTTTTCTCTCATGTTCTAACGCAGACATGTTCGACTTTTCGATCCGTCCTGTTTTAGCCACAATGAGACAAGAGCAGAGCGCTGTGAATCTCTGCATTCTGATTGGTCAGGAGAAGGTGTTGATTAATGTTCTTTAACAGCAGCTCTTGCAGTAGTGCAGGTTTGTATTAATACATTACCGTTTCTATAGCAACAGCTCGTTCACAGTGACCTGCATGGCAGACGCCTTACATTAAACTTGTGTGATGGCTGACACGGTGACGGCTTCTCGAAGAAAGATGTTTATTTACCATTTATGGAAGGAGTCTCCGGTGTTGGAACTAAAGCTGTACATTTTTACATTTTCCTAACAGAGAAGTTACGGTTTCTCCGTTTATGCATTTCGTTTAGTCATCCAGAGCTGTTTATAGCTGCTATAACATAAGTGGTAACTTGCGTCGGAGACATTAACTGTAACTATAAACGGATAAAAAGTATGATGTGTCGTTCTTTAATTAATATAGCTTGTGATTGTTGACAAATTGCTGCAGTTTATAGGAAGAATAAACTTGAACACTTGCTGTGATGGGAGAATAATCAGCTTCCTGTGTTAACAGTACTCCAGCTTCATCACACCACCCTGTCGTTGACTATTTTCCTGTAACAGCACGACTTTTATACTTTGATCCCAAATCAGCACTCGTTAATTACACCTGCAGTACATTTAGCCGTTCTCTCACCAGCATCTCTGTTTCCAAAATGGCTGTTTTAGAAAATTAATCAACACCCTGTGACCAAACAGCATCCAGATTCCCGTGCCGAACTGATAAGTTTCCGTGTGTTTTTGTGTATATTTGAAGATAAGTGTGTGGCTTTAACATTGAACTTATTTGATTTCAAAGTCAAACTCAATTGTTTTATTGTGCTATTATTATTATTATAATGTAACCTTCATCACACAGTAAAAAAAAGATGCATTCATATTTCCAGTTAATCTCCAAATCTGATTTGGGTGCCATTGTTTTCCTTTCTGTGACTGTTTTTGGTGTTAATGTCGCATGTTTGAATATAATGCTTATAACTCCACGACCAATGCCATTTTATTTTTGTGTCAGTTTTGTGTCTTTTGAAGTAAAACTAGATGTTTTTGGTAAAAGCTCTATAGAGTGAAATTCATAGCCATTTCTATTAAAGTGAAAATGTTCAGCATTTATTTCTCTGGAAATAAATATTATGGTGAGGTGCCGTTAATGAAGAAAAGGTGAACTTGCTGCCAGTTTTTAGATTTCTGAACACTTTGTATCAATTATATACAAAACAAAGTGACAAATTATTAAGAAAATATCCAATTCTTTATATCTTTATCCCGATTCAGCAGTCATTAACGACACCTGGAATATATTTTGTTCATTTTTTTCAATTTGATATTTTTAAGGTTCACATAAAAGTTGTGTGTTGTATAAAACTTTATAACTATGCTGGAAGCCCAGCTTCACCTGAGATTTCATTAAAATATATTTGAAATGTTTAAGAAAGTGTCTATATTATTCATCACTCTTGCTGGAATTCAATATTTCAGCAAATTAAATGATCAGATATCTCACTGCAATATTGTTCTGTTCATTTATTTAACACTACCTGTTTTCGGTGGCCGGCGCAGCCTGCACGAATATCTCCTTTGATGTTATAGACACACCCCTAATAGATGACCTTTGACACTTCTCTTGCCTTCTGTATGCTTAAATACTTTCAGTAGGCTTCTCTGGGCTTTTACAGGGCTATTTCTCTATACATGTCTCTAGGATTCTGTAGGCTTCTAGAGTCTGCCATAGGATTTTACAGGCGTCTACAAGTTTCTCTAGACTTTTATAGACTTCTCTGGGCTTTTGTAGGTTTCTATAGGCTTCTCTAGGCATCTCAAGGCATCTCTAGTCTTCTATAGGGATCTTTAAGCTTCTATTGACTTTTTTTAGGCATTTCTAGACTTCTCCAGGTTTCTCTAGGCTTCTCTATATATGCTTCTATAGGCATCTCTAGGGATCTCAAAGCATCTCTAGGCTTCTATGGGTTTCTATAGACTTCTTTAGGCATTTCTAGACTTCTATCGACTTCTCTAGGTTTCTATAGGCCTCTATAACCTCCTCTAAGGTTCTCTAGACTTCTGTAGGTTTCTCTAGGCTTTTATAGGCTTCTCTAGGCTTTTATAGGCTTCTCTAGGCTTTTATAGACTTCTCTAGACTTCTATAGGCTTCTCTAGGTTTCCTTGGGCTCCTATAGGCTTCTTTAAGTTTCTCTAGGCTTCCATAGACTCCTATAAGCTTCTGTAGGCTTCTGTAGATGTCTATAAGCTTCTACAGGCTTCTCTGGCAGATTAAAGTACACCGTGTTAACGGGATCAGAAATGAACACTGAGTGGACATCAGGCTTTTAATACGGCATTTTGAGTCCTGCTCTGAAGCCCAGCTTCACTGGGAGACATGGGGACTTCACTGTGGGTTTTGCACAGAGAAAACCATCTGTGTTTATTATGCAGCGTGCTCTTCATTTCCCCATATGATGACTGGGAGGTCTCTCAAAGGGGTGGAACCATGTAACCGACTGCCAATCACTGAACTGACTATGACTGAGTCTCAAACTTGTACACATCAGCGACAGTCAGACTCACAGACCACTCGAGTTCATAACAGTTTTACATAACTAGCTTGTTATTGGGAAATATTAGAAATATTTGTTGCATATTGATAGGTCTAGCTAGCTGTCACTACTTTCTTCAGGGGAATTTGATTAGCTAGTTAACTGCGTTTGATTTCGGAAGTCAGCCGATGCTCTTACTTATGAGAAGAGACTGGATAACAGCTGAAACAGAACTCACACACAGATATACAGCACAGACACACTCTTCTGTAACAAACGCCAGTGCTTCCTCCTGTTTGAAACGAACACCAGCCGTCGTTTAGCGATGAGGACTTTTGGGATGCCGTCCGGTTTACCATGAAGAGCTCGTCAGAAAGAAACCAGACGCAGTACAGAACACATTGCTGTCTTTATTAGAGCCTAAGCCGGCAATAATACTGAAAAACGTCAACTCAGAACAGATGGTGGCAACCCACGGCTTTTTTTTTTTTGTAAGAGTACATTAACTCTGTTTTTTTTTTTAAATGTGGCATGAATAACATCAATAAAAGGGGGAAAAAGAAATATACAACTTATATTACACTGTGTTATGAACAAAATATAAATCTATACCTCTATGTTATATTTACATAATTATCTTTTAGCGACTTTTCAAGTTGAGATGGTAGCATTTTTTAAAGAACGTGTGTGTGTGTGTGTTTTAGTTTTACTTTCCACTTTTGTTTTCAGCTCCACCCATGACTTTGATTGTCTTATCTATTATTATTTATAGTAAAAACATCATGCTTTATATATAAGAAATGATTGACAGCTTTAGACCCTGTCCTTCATTATGTCTATGATTGTAAAGGGTCCTGATTGTGATTGAAAAGAAAAAAAGAAAATACACAGCAGGATGGAAACATTAATGTTGTGATTTTTAAAACGTTTGGGCATGGTGTGGAGCTTAAACAAATCCATCATGGCGTCCCGTAGAGATCTGATCAGAGCCGCTCGGTGGAGAATCACATGGGCTTCGCTGAATTTTCGATATTGATATGTTTTCTGTTACACATCCAGATAGGAGGACTACAAATGTGCCATTATTTTTGGACCAGTGAGATTCCACCGAGTCTCGACAGGACAACAAATCCCAGTAAACATGCTGAACGTCTTCTTTACTGATATGAGGGTCGAATTAAATCGTTGATAAAAACAAAGAGGAATAAAAGAGATTTTCACATTGTACGTAAAACCATTAGAAATAATAATAATAATAATAATAATAATAATAATAATAATAATAAAACAAAAACAAAAAGTGATGTTCTTCTTGTTTTTTTTTGTTTTTTTTCTTCTTTCTCTGAATGTCCAGAGTCCTAGTGCTTTCAGAAACGGGTTCAGGAGTGATGGAACAAAAAGAACAGAAAAAGAAAATCCTTCATTTCAGCAGTTCCTTGTGAGATATACCAGCGTAGAAACAGGATTAATAAAATGAAAAAGAATTAAAAAAAAAAAAAAAGCAAAAAAAAAAAAAGCACAGAGTAATTAGATCTACAAATCTACCAGCTAAATATAACAGCGCCTTATAAAGCGGGGTTTTTTTTTATCGTGTAAATTATAATAATTAAAAAAAAAACAACCAGAAGAAGAGGTGAAAAATAAATTATACTGTACATAACTTACTAAACTTAGAAAAAAAAACAAACAAACAAAACAAGCTGACCATCTTTATAATTATTGTTAATAATATTATTATTATTATTTTTTTTACACTAGAGGCAGTCTGAATATAAAAAAAATTGAAATACAGTATTCAAATACAAAATAAAACTATCTGACATGCAGAGTGGGAAAACTCAGAGCGCTTCCTCCTTCAAACAGCCAAGATTTTAACAGCAGAGTGACGGGAAAAACATCAGCAGAAAAAAACGAAACGAAACAAAAAAAACATGCGTAACGCACACGATACGAGAGCTGAAACTCACTGCGTTAGTACCTGGTATAAAAAACAAAAGGGGAGGGGGCGTGGCCTAGGCACGGAACTGTGAGATCAGACTCCGTCCAATCGGAACGCTTGTTCCAGGTGATGTGTTTAGAGTGTTCAGAGAGAGAGAGGGAATGAGGATGAGGATGATGAGATCCTGTTGGTTGTGTATACTACAGCTGTCAATCAAAGCGTTGCCGTGGCAACACGGTCCCTATAAGGGGCGACAGGAGGTAAAGCGATAAGAGTAATATTGTGGGAAAAGGTGGATAATTAAAGGAAAGGACATATTCACGCGCACACACACACACACACACACACACACACACACACACACACAGAAAGTTCCTCAGTGCTTTGGAGGTTTCCTTGCTTCCTTGCTTAAGCATAGTGTGGGCGTCTGTAAAACCCCTCCTCTCTCTCTCTCTCTCTCTGTACAGCGCCAAACTCTAGTCTATGGAGATTTTTCCTCTCACATGTTCTCCATCTCTGTTTCTCTTGGAACCGTGAGGCTCTGCGTTCTCCATAATAGCAACAACAGTCTGTTTAGATACAGAACCGAGGGACCGAGACGGAGCAGAGAGACCTGGATCTCAATTCTGCAGCTTTCGCGTTCTCACAGGAACACGTTGCTTTTATTTCCGTCCTGCTGCCTCGGATTAGGCCTGTTTGCTGATTGAAATGTGTGTGTGTGTGTGTGTGTGTGTGTGTGAAATAAAATAAAAACAAAGAGCCGAACAGTATACATAAGGGTCACTGGATTTCGTAAGTGCTGAAAAAAAGTGTACGGGAGTGAAACACAGCCCTCGATCCCTGTCCATCATTCATGCAAAAAGCATGAGTGTGTATTACAAAGTGTGTGCGGATATGTATGCGTGTGTGTGCGTGTGTGTGAGATACAAGATTCAGCGAAGGGGTTTAACATCTAACACAAGCAGGAACTTCTTAAAAAAATGAAAACAAAAACAATAAAAGGTAAAGTGTTACTCCTGTCTGGTGCTTTTTTTTTCTTTTTTTTTTAAAACGTCAAAACCAGGAAAATAAATTTGTTTTTTTTCCTTTTATCTCTATTAAAACTGTAGCACAAAAACAACAAATCACATTCACAAGCCACTTGTTGGCACCGTGTACCTGAGTGAGAATATTATAGAACCCAGAAAAAAAAGTCTCTTTATAGACAAGCAGGTCCACCGTTTTAAAGTGACAGGCCGACGAACAGGTCCTGTTGTTTTTATTACAATAATAATGTTTTTTTTTGTGTGTGTGAAAGGTTCCTTTTTTTTATCAAATCATATCTGACTTCCTGTAGCTTACTCGAGATGTGTTCGCTCATCAGTTTCTCACGTGACGTCCGACGTTCTCGTTTAGTGTAACAGTTACTCTGACGTGTCCTGTGCTTTACTGCTGCTGGTATCAGGGAGGGGCAGATGGGGTGGAGTTGTGGGCGTGGCTCTTTCCGAGTCCTGATTGGATGGGATAGAGGGCGGGCGGGAAGGAGGGAGGGAGGGACAAGAAATGAGGGAACAGCTTCAAAAAATGTGTTTTTTTAATTTCATTTACTGCGCGACGTGGTTTTCGCTGTCGCTGCCGAAGTCTCCGTCGTCGTCCTCGTAGTCGAAGTCGTCATAGGCGTCACCGTTGCTCTCGTCCATCCGCAGCACCTCCTCCTTGATGCGAGGCTCGTCCCCTTTGCTGATGCTGAGGTACGAGGGCGGGCCGGTGGGCGGAGCCGGTTCAGGGCTGCTGGACATGCTCGAGTGCTCGGACGGCATCTGAGGGGACGGCATACCTGCCATGGAGAGAGCGGCGGGGTAGACCACGCCCGCTGAGGAGAGGGGCAACTGGGCCTGCTGCCTGTACACACACACACACACACACACACACACACACACACACACACACACAGATTAGATCAGAATCAAATACATACATGTACAAGTACAAACTAATAAAATGAACAAATCCAAATGACTAATTGGAAAAAATGTCTTTGCAAACTTTCAAAATAGGAAAATATAAAAACTTTATTATTACTAGCACCTTCTTTTATTCGATCTTAATCACTGCACTTGTGTATTCCTCTCTTCACCCTGAGACCATGATGTAGATTATTAATATTTTATATTGCTATTATTTACTATCATTATTTATTACTGTATTATTGTTTGCCTATTTGACTATTTAGTTTTGCCCGTTTTTTCCTTTTCTTTTGTCTGTTTCTTTGGTTCATCACACTGTAAAGCACTGACATTTAAAATGCATAAAAAGTGCTGTATAGATAATAATCAAACATAAAAATAACAGTTATAGAGTTGTGTGTGATCCCTGATATGGTGACATTTTCTGTCAGGAGACAAACGTTTAGCTAACGTTTACGGAACAGTCCGAGTTAAAGCTGTAACTTTCCCTTGTGTACGATTTCTGACATCATCAGGATGGAGTTCACACTTTTACTGTTTCTTATCAACAAGCTGTTTTTCTATTAATCTTATTATCGAAAGAGAGAGAGAGAGAAAGCTGTTCATAGCTGCTGTAACACAAGAGAGAGAAGGAACTAAATTTTTTTATGGACGATCCAGAACATTAAGCGGATAAAAAGTTATTTTTGATGATGATGTGTTGCTGTTTACTCAGTAAAACAGTTAGAAGTAATAACTTCAGGAGTTATTGATATGGAGTCCCAGCGGTCTGGGACGGGGTCAGTTAATAAAGTTCATGTTAACGTCTCACCCCACAGTGAAGTACTGACGCATCTCCTGTCTGCGGTTGCGCATGATGGCCTTGTACTCGCCGATGCGCAGCTTCTTGCCATCCACCAGGCAGGTGCGCTTGGGCCGGGGCTTGTACTTGTAGTCGGGGTATTTCTCCAGGTGCTGCTTGCTGAGACGCGCCTGCTCCTCGTAGTACGGCTGCTTCTCCAGATTAGTCATAGCCTTCCAGCGGGAACCTGGACACGGCATGAACACACACACACACACACACATTAACACCTCTTTGCTGCACATCAATCACACATTTTTATTTTTTACAAAGCTGGGCCATAAAGAGGTGTCGCGCCTCATTGTTTGGTCTAATGAGCACCTCTGAGTGAAAGTGATGTCAAATAGAGCGAGGGATTCTGCCCTCCTGTACCGGAGCGCCCTCACACACACACGCGCGCGCACACACACACACACACGCGCACACACACTGACGTGCGTCATTATTCCAGGTGACAGCAGGTTAAGTGGGCCATTCACACACTCCATCTAATTACCAGAGCTCACTAAGAGTACCTGTGGCCTGTGCTGCTTATTCTCCATTAATGCACACCTACACGCCACACACACACACACACACACACACACACACACACATGCAGATTAATCCCACAGAAGGCAGTACATGTTAATATAAATATAGTACACGTATATGTATATGTGTGTGTGTGTGTGTGTGTGTGTGTGAGCGTGTGCACTAGTCTGGGGTGAATTTACACTCTCCTACTGTGTGTTTAATGGGAAAAAGCTGTCAGCGCTGAGCCTGACACGCAGCCGGCGCTGCGCAAAAGGAGAAACTCCTTCTGTTAACAATTGAGAGAGCGGGAGCCTTATTAAAACCAGATTTCCCGGCGTTATAAAATGCTTAGGAGCTCTTTAAAATGTCAAACACAATCCCAGAGGTCTGGAGAAAATGTCAGACAGACTGGAGTGCTTGTTTAATGCATAATGAATTATATCATCATCGGCCGAGTCGGCTCTCCGGAGCGATTCATTAGGCAGCGGTTACACAATGCTGAGCGCTGAGCGGGACGTCTCCGTCTCTCTCTCTATATATCTCTGTCTCTGTGTGTGTGTGTGTGTGTGTGTGTGTGTGTGTGTGTGTGTGAGGGGGCATGGGTGCTTGGCTGGACGTAGGAAATATATATATATATCCTTATCCTGTTAGGGCTGATGCATAGCCATGGCGCTGCTCCTAAATGTATATTTAAAGACAACTGGCCAATGACAAGTGATGTAGCAACACTATTAGTATAGAAGCCCTTATAAGAGTGAGCGTACACACACACACACACACACACACACACACACACACACACACACACACACACACACAAAAAAACTATATGATATAAAAAAGAGATATACACATCAAACACCGACTGTTTTGTCTTATTTTGTTAGACCCTTAATTAAAATTATAGTTAAATTTTTTTTTATCAATTATTAGTTTTATTATAATTAAAAAAGACTTTTTTTCCGGGTAGAATTAGTATGTTTAAGGATTTACCTTTTTAAATTTCGGGATTGTGATTGGTCAGAAGGTGTTGATTAGTTTTCTATAACAGCAGCTCTGACAATACCGCAGGTTTATATCAATTTTATTACGCGATCGTCTCTATACTAACGGGGACCCGCGACGCGCCACGCAATAATACACAAACGGCTAAAAAAGTGAGTAACCATTGATATGGTGAAGTTTTCCTTCTGAGAAGGAGATGACGTCATCACGCCAGCCCACTGTTGATTATTTTTCAACAGCAGAACGACATGGAGTGTTTCATTCCTTACATATTGTATGCAAATATAAAGTGATACAACAATATAATTATGGCCGAATACAATTTTATGTGCATCCGTTATTTTATTTCTTTAAATCCACGAGCAAAAAATGTGTAAGTTTTCCTTTTATAGTACATAAATGTACTGCTGTTTTGCAGGCATGTGTTTTTTTCTCAATCCTAAATATCGTCATATATATACTGTATAAGTATCATGATATGATATTTTGGTCAAATCGCATGCTCCTAAATCCACAACTAAAATCCCACTGACAGAAAGCAGGCGGACGCTTCCCCTCCCAGTCTTCCCGTCTCGGCTTACGCTGATAAGTGCGAGTCTTACCGAGGATTTTGCTGATGTTGGAGTTGTGCATGTCGGGAAAAGCCTGCAGGATTTTCCTCCTCTCGTCTTTTGCCCAAACCATGAAGGCGTTCATGGGCCTCTTGATGTGCGGTTCACCGTTACCGCGACCTCGAGCCTCGCGGAAAATCCTCGAATCTGACACGCTGGGGCTGCCTGTGGGGGAGGAGGAGGAGGAGGAGGAGGAGGAGGAGGAGGAGGAAAGTTTAGCTGGAAAATTCTCGCTCACACATATAAAACAGCCATGAATGCAAAAACCCTGATTTTTTAATGGTAAACTTCTCTCACGCTTATTCCGATTATATACACTTGTGTTTGGGTCACGAACTAGCTAGCTAGCTAACTAGCAGTTAGCAATGCTAGTTAACTTACTGACCGCGAGCAATCATGCTAGCTAATTTACCTAAAGTTAAAGTTAATGATGCTTGCTAACTTGGCAACGGTTGATAAAGTAACATGACATTTTGTCATATATTTTGCTACGTAAAAATATTTTTATTGTTTACAATATTCATAGCAGTTAGCTAGCTAGCCAGCATATTAGTAGTTTTGATGGTTGCGGTGTGTTTAAGAGGTTTAAATGCTTGTAAATGAATTTCTGACTTAACATGAGTGATGCTACCTGACGTACATAAAGCTAGTGATGAACAGGTCTTGGTTGCTATGGCAACATTACATTTTGACAAATTGTCTCCTTAAAAAATGCTTAGTTCAATTATTAATATTAGTATTTTTTTTTTAAATATTCAGATTCCACTCCTGTCTAGGTGGGATAAATGTAAGCTAGGCAAAACGTTTACTAGCAGCTAGCTAGCCGGCGCATTAGCTAATATGGCTAATGATAGCTGTGCTTTAATGTTATGGATCATTTTGATAGGTTTAGCTGCTTTTAAATCAGTCAATGAGAGATTACAAATGCAAATTGAGACAAATCTTTACTGGCTCAAGTAGGTTTACTAGCAGCTAACTAGCCGTGTTAGTAAAATTTGCTATTGTTCGCGATATCAAGTTGATTTGAGAAGGCAGGATTGATTAATAGTCAATGTTTTGCTTTTCAGTGCAGCACGTGGGCCTCGCGTTATAAATCAGAATCGGTACCCAGGGTGCATGGCATGTCACGCTTTTCACCCCAGTGTGGCTGCGTTTTCAAGTTTTCTCCACATTAATAAGACATAATATTTAAATAAGTATCTTTAAAGTATTTTATGTGCATATAATCCAGCTTTAAGAATGAAATATGGCAGTAAACGATGACGGCTGCTTTACCGTCAGAGTCGCCGCTCATGCCGAAGTCCATCATGGCGTGAGTGAACTTGCTCTCCTCGGACTGCTTCATCTGCTGACTCAGGCTTTCAAGAGCTGCTTTCTCCTACACACACACACACACACACACACACACACACACACACACACACACACACACACACACACACACACACAC
>JAQQZX010000004.1:1566545-1600158 GCA_030068355.1 Notoglanidium maculatum
TCGCTCTGTCCCTTTAAAGACGAGGCACTGGGTGTGTTAGAGAAAGCCAGGAGTTGTGTGTTGTCTCTCTCTCTCTCTCTCTCTCTCTCTCTCTTGCTCTCGCTCTCTCTCTCTCTCTCCCTTTAAAGACAAGGCACTGGGTGTGTTGGGGAAAGCCAGGCGTTGTGTGTTATTTGAGGTGAGACAGTAAACACACCGCAGTGTGCGTCACATGACTCAGGTACTTCAGATCAAATACACTCTTTATCATCATAATGTTTTATGACTCGCCACATAAAAGCAAAGTGATATACCACATGTACAAGTTTCACATTTCAAAACACACACACACACACACACACACACACACACATGATCCAGTCAGCCTCTCTATTGAACAGTTTACCCAAAATATGGCACTCTTTAGCATTTTCAAATGAATGTAAATGAAATCGCATGTTGAAATTACTGCAGCTGTGTGTTTGTGTGAGCTTTTCCTGAGATGTAGTAGCATGCATTACTATATTCTCTCTCTCTCTCGCTCTGTTTGTATGTGTGTGTGTGTCTCATCCCCTGGGGTCAATGCATTAAAGAGAGAAACGACGCTCTAGAGACGAGAGCGAGTGGGACCGCACGGCCTCGTGGGTATTTATTACACCCAATAAAAGGGAGATTAACTCTGCATCTACATGCCTAATGTAGCCGGGGCACGCATTTCCACACGACACCTCTGTCTCTCTCCAAACACATCCTCACACACACAAACACACACACACACACACACGCGCGCACTACCCCCCCAGCGCTGCATCTGGGGCTTAATTAGTCGATTAGACGCCATCCTAAACACGTGGCATCTTTTAAAACACACACCCGGAGAGGGTGCTCGCCATTAGAGAGTGACCCGGGCGAGCCGCGGAGCCGTAATGAAACGCATTACACCATTTCGGAGCCAAAGAGATTTAATTATTCATTCTGGGTTAGTGAGTGGAGCTTAAATGAACGCTCAGCCGAGAGACAATTTCTCCCTGGATAACGAGAGAGAGAGAGAGAGAGAGAGTGGTGAGTGAGGAGGATAGAAAACGATACTCTGATGCTCAAAGTGATTATTGTTGAACATTGAACTTGCTCCAATTACACGGAACTGCACATAAACGGAGACGGGACACAGACACACTCGATCAGAGACACTCTGCAGGGTGAAACCGCCTCCGAAACACTTACACGCTTAAAGCTCGTCTAATACAGATCACCTGGAGATTAAATAAATTAAAATGTAAACACGTGTCACTAAACTCTGTTTTACATCTGATGGGAACCAGAAAGTGTTCAGTGAGACACATGAGAGTCAGATTTAATCAGAAATCTGGCTTTACATCCCATTCTGCCATTCAGACAGAGAACTGAACACATTCTGCCCCTGATTCAGCCGTCCCGTTTACCCCAGCACCCTCAGGCCCTGCGCTGCCGACTGCATCCGATAACCTGCACTTATTTACAACGCTAGAGGAATAAGTGTTCCTTCTTTCTTACTTTACTAATATCAGTATTTATTTATTTACTTACTGTCTTATATACTTTCTAACTTAATGTGTATCTGTCTGTCTGTCTGTCTATCTTTTTTATTTTAATTAAAATAATGATTTACTTGCTTTCTTATGTACTTACAGTACATACTACAAATTTTAATCACTACCAGTATTGATTTATTTACTGACTTACTTAACATCTATCAATCTATTGATGTTTATTATAGTTTGTGGAATTGAATGTAGAACATCATGTCAGCGACACTCGTGTTTCCTCATGCTAGTGGAGAGCTCAGTTCTGTCACATTAACCATCTTATTACTCAGTAATTCATCTTACAGCACATTATTCAGTACGTACAGTGAAACTAGCAGCCCAGCTGTGCAGTTACGAGTCTGAGGAATGTTTACGAGGTTAACAAAACTTAGAAAAGTGCTGTTTACATAAAATAACATGCTTTCAATCTACATTCAAACATTGTGGAACTGGTTTGGGTCATGTGGGTGGAAGGTTCGGGAATAAACAGCTCTAATGGGCTTCAGTAAATAAATATAACCATACACATTTGCCTAATGTGCTCAGAATTTGAATATGTAGATAATTATCATAGAATGAAGCTGTGCTGTGATTAGAACAGGGTCCGTGCATTTTTCCATGGACTCTAAGAGGAAAAGAGACCCTAACCCTAGCTTAGATAGTGTACAGATTCAAGTATGTTCAGCTGAGTGTACTGGAGATGGACAGCCAACCTTCTCCAAGCGTCCGTTGTTGAGGGTGAGGCTGTTAACCGCTGCCACTTTGGCATCCAGGACCTGCTGCTCTCTCTTCAGCTGCTCCTTCATCTGCCGTGCCTCCTGGAAGGCCTTGCTCACGGCCTCGTGGTCGTTCAGGTAGCCTCCAGAAGTGATGGACGACAGCAGGTCTGCAGGTACAAGACAGGTGTGTGAGCAAAGACATTCTGTCACTCAAAAACAGTAGTTACCCTTGCTTCAGTAGATCATCTAACCTAAGATCTGCTGCTGCACTCATGAAGACAGTCGTCTGCTCATTATTCCTCTGTCGGTTCTTTCAAAGGGAACGTTAGGTGTGTTCAGAGTTGGGTTATTCTTAAGTTGCTCTTTTGTACTCTTCATTAGGATTATTCAGATATGACCTGCATGTAGTTTGTTAGAGTTACAAGTGACTAGACTGCCAGCTTTAAACACAAACACTCACCTTTAAACTTCCAAAAAAAAAAAAAATCAGGGATAGAAAATGCAGACTGAAGAAGGATGAAAATATTGTTGTAAAAATACCTCTGTAAATGCTTTCCAAAAATTCCAAAATAAGCTTGCATTTCGTAGAACAGGTCCACTATGAGGTGTGTGTGTGTGTGTGTGTGTGTGTGTGTGTGTGTGTGTGTTTGTGCTTCAGCTTTAATAAAGACACCAGGTGAGGCCACGCAGCACTAATGCACCACCAAGCCTCTGGGGCGCGGACATTAGCATGGCGCATGCTGTGGGCAGAATGCATTACCCCAACACACACACACACACACACACACACACACACACACACACACACTGACCACTTGACTGCTGGCTTTTTGAGTCAGAAGCAGCCTGACAAAATGGTTAGAATAGTAAGTAAGGTGTGTGTTGTACAGTTAGAGGAAAAATAGTCCATGTTTTGGCGGGATGATTAAAGTGTTTTTTTTCCCTCTTACATCACAGCAATTTGATGTTTACAATGTTTTATTTATTGAAGAATGAAATTACTTTTAATACATTTGGACTTATATTTAATGCTGTAGACTATGAGAACAAATTAATTCCTGTTCTTACATTGTAGCAGCTCCCTCATGCTCTTTTTTCTCTTTCTTGAAGTCGATAAGACAAAAAAACCCAGCAGTAATTCAGCAGCAGTGCGGAGTAAACCTGAAATATCCGTCATGTTCCTTTAAGGTTCCTCTTCAGACGACGTGAACTTGCATAAGATGATCAGAAGTAATAATGTAAAAACTGCTACTTATTCCCAGCTATGAAGTGAATCAGATTCCTGTGGAAAGCTCGCTTTAGGAAATATATATTTTTTAATATAAATAAAGTAAAGTTTATATACATTTTTTTTTTCCTCGCAAAATCTTCAGGCTCACATTTGAAAATTTAATTAAAGGCCCTCAATTTTTCTCTGAAGTCTTGTTGGAAAGGGATTTCCTCAGAAATAAATGCAGAACGTCTCTGTCCATCTATTAACTGGAAGTTTTTTATTTATTTATTTATTTTTTAAGAAATCTCCATCACATGTCCATCACATGCGTATACGTGTATGTGTGATTATCACAGGTCAAAATTTCAGCACGTTTCCCTGTTTTAAGAAAACTAAGTCACGGAATTGAATTCTACTATAAATCTTGTTAATATAAATGTTATAAATAAGACGTTTGCAAATATACCGCATGAATTCAGAACTATCACGTACACTGCTGTATTGGAAGCTGTATTGATTTTATCAGTTTTATCCAATCTTCCAACACTACAGTAAAAAGTATTTCACACAACCACAAATTCTTCCATCTTAGAAAGCAGCTTCATTTCCTTTGAGATTAATTTACAAATAAAGATTTCATGAAAGCACCATACAAAAATTTGCATGAATGTTTACTGACGGACTTGAACATCAGCCCTTAGACTTCCAATATAACTGAATTTTAAGATTAAGTTTAAAATTCTAGTTTGTGATAATCACTACAGATGTGGTTGACAGAGGTTAGACAGAAAAACTGAAAGTATTCCTTTAAAAGCAAAATCCTGCTAATTTGTCCACGCAGAAACATCTGTCCCCAAGTATATCAAAGCTTCTCACTGCCTTTTTGCAGATAAAACATGCATTATTTCCTGCAGCTTAGTAATCCAAGCATGTGTCTTTGCTTGTATCTGACTTCACATCTTGCCCTGGTTAGATCTAATAAAGACCCGGGTGAGATTAATGGCTCTTTATCTGCTGTAATCCATTCGCTAATGCTGTGCAGGATTAAGCACTCCAATGCAAAATGATGAAAAGATGAGTCCGATGCAAAGCTAAAGTAACCACTGGAGTGGACATGGTGCATGGACAGGGGAAGGGAATGACCTCACAGGAAAGGAAAATCCAGAGAGGGATACAGAAAAAGATCAAATGTGACCCGTATAAGTGAGAAGCGAGAGATAGAAAAGCACCCTGATCCCAAATTCTATTCCCAAGATTCCCAGTTTGAATGAATGAGCTCATAATGTCAGCTAAATCAGATGTAGGGCATTTCCTGTGCAGTCCACTACACAGCGAGAAACTGCTAGCTAGTGATGCTACAATCATAATTACATTTTTAGTAACATATCAGCAGCTAAGCTTTTTCAAAAATAATTTTCAGTAACTGCCACCTTTTTTCTCTAAGCAGTGAGAATTTCTCAGTTGGAAAAAGGAGCTTCTGGTCGGTATGCTACTTTTCGCTAGCTAGCTATTTTGGCTGTAGCTTGCAAAGTAGCTTTGCTAATGCTGTTAGCAGGATTGTTGCCTCAGAATGACAAGAATGGATGAGAGGAAAAGGAAGGGTGCAGTGTTTTCTCTGATGGCACTGACAAGGAAGCGATGGAAAGCAGTAGAGGTTGGCACAAAGGGCCGGAAATGCTGGGAAAGAGTCCCAGGACAGCTGGCTCTCTGCTGGGTCACCGAGAGGAACCATGAAGGTGAAAGCTATGATTAGGATGAGCAGATTGAAAAGAGGAAGAGTTCTCTGGTTGCATGTTCTATAAAAATTATTTTTATGTTACATTGTAAGGAACGAGCTTCTGAATCATCTCCCTGACCTCTCCAGATGGAAAAGATCATAGCGCAGAAGGTCTGGTCTAATTGTGAGCTAAACCACCGGCTTGCCTCAGCATGTTTTACAGGATTCCCGCTAAAAAACTTTACCCTTTAATCCATTTTTCAGAACAAAGAACATCTGGGCCACTAATCTGCTATTAAATCCTGGGATTTGTTGAAATAACACAGAGATTACTAGGGAAAGGACTCTAAAATGGTGGGGAAGAGTGGTGTATAAGGAGGGTGGTGAGATATTGTGTTATTGTGGCATTAATGCAGGTTGTTTTTGCTCTGCGTGGTAACGGAGTTGTATAAGAGGCTTGTCTAATCTCATTGCATGTACAGGATGTCACAAGCTCGTTGTGTCTCTATTGAGCTTCTCAAAATACAACCGAATAAATGTCTCCCACCCCATCTATCTCTCCTGCTACTTAACAAGCTCTCTTTTCTTTCTTTACATTTAATCTCTAATAAATGCTTGACAATATGCCCTGCGGCAAAATTAAACCCCGCAGACCTAAAAATGTAACATCAATTAACATGCTAACGCAAAGGCTGATAAAGAAAATGTGCAAATGAAGGAAATGGCTTAGGTTACAATGGCTGAATTTATCGAGTGGCATGTGTAGGTGTATAACAGGTTTATACAACAGCAGTATATAAAGAAATATAAAGAAATATGAAATAGTGTCAGTACCTATGGAGCTGACTCTGGGCGGAGGTCCTGCAATGCTTGAGGGCACACTGTGCTTCATAGATCCGGGACCCAGCTTCATGGCAGTGACCTGTGGGGAAGCGGGGGAGGTGGGTGACTTGCTCTCGGATGTCTTAGGCTTGGATGACAGATTCAGGGGCTGAGCGCCCTCGTCCTGCAAAGGCAAAACAGCAACACGTTTGGCCTGGCGTGATCTTTTTTCCACTTCTCCTCAGCGACTACGGTGCCAATTATAATGTTTGGCAAACCAAAGCAACCAAGCGCAGGCCAAAGGAAGGTAAGCTGGATACGATTGCGATGGAGCAAGGATCAGGTTTGAATGCTGGATTTTTGACGATACACATCGAAGCTTTCCATGCATTTTGTAGCAACTTTAACACGGACATTGTCATGCAAGAGCACATGTGTAAAGGAACATGCTTATGTAGACACATGCACATATAATGGAACAAATTTGGCACTACGGTGCCTGCTTAGAGAAAGCTGCACTTTAAAATGCAAAAAGATCAACCGTGTGGCATCTTACTAATTTATGCCATGGACTTTCATTTTGGTCCGGGGGAACCTGTGAAGGTTCTACGTTGAACCTCACAACTATGGATTTCTCTTTGAAAAAAGCTTTCAAAGCAAGAACCAATAACCATCTAATGAATCCTTAAGGAACCCATTTTCTAAGAGTGTAGGGTATTTGGGTCATCTACTGGTGTAGCAAAGTACTGTAGCAGCCCAAAATGAGTACTTGAAAAAGTATTGTATCAAAGTTGCTAAATGGATTGAAAAAACTGAACCAGCACAGACAAATGAAAAATGAACCAGCACAAATGAATGATCAAAGTACGTGTTATTCTCCCTCCATCAAATTTCATCAATCCATTCATTTTTTTTATGCCACTTATCCATTGCAAAGGGCAGGGGAAGCCAGAGCGAATCACAGCTGACTTCAGGCCAGAAGCAGGGTTCACCCTGGACAGGTCGCCAATCTATCCTGCATCAAATTCAAAATATTTATGCTAAAGTCTCTCAAGACCCTACCAAGACCATCAAGGAACAAGTCGGTTAATCAGAAAATCTGAGGGTGACTTCAGGTGACAGCCTTGATATCAGGCCAGTTGGAAGTGTTTTGTCAAGACTGGGCATTAGCCATTACCTATATATTGTCCCTTAAGCCATGTTTGTCTGGGGGACCCCTTAAAGTATTGTGTAGAACTTGACAAAACAGGGTTTCATCCAAGGACGTTCCCCCTAGGTACCCCTTCAGAAAGCTAGAACCATTAATAATACCAGTGACTCTCAAGGAACACTTCCTTTCCTTCCTTGGGGCAATGGTGGCTCAACAGTTAATGCTCTGATCAGAACGTCAGGGGTTCAAACCCCAAAACTGCCAAGCTGCCACTGTTGGGCCCTTGAGCAAGGCCCTTAATCCTCTCTGCTCCAGGGGTGCGGAATCATGGCCGACCCTGACAAGCTTCATAACAAGCTGATATGCTAAGAAAAGAATTTCACTGGGCTGTAATGTATATGTGACAAAAAAAAGCTTCTTCTTCTGCTGCTGCTTCTTAGGACACATAGTTCACTGTAGGTCTTTTAATCAAAAAATTGTCTGGCAACTTCATATCTTGCCAGTTGTGAGAGTGTGTTGCCATGTGGACATCCATCCACATGTGGGCATCTGATCATGTTAATCATTGCCCCACTGCTGCCCTAATCACATCACTGGAAACACAGAGTGGGCCAATTCGATCACGCAACAGCAGATGCATCACCCTGCTCGAGCAAGACAACACAATTAAAATGAAGACTTGGCCAGGCTACTGGGAGGAGCAAGCCTCTTTTTAAATGCTTGTGTATTCAAAGACTCCACAGCAGCAGCAAAAGTGGAAGATTCTCATCAACCATGGCAAGGGGGGTTAGGAGAACACCTGGGACGACTGGTTTGACTTATGATGGTGCGAATCAATGCTGTCAATCATTGTTAGGTCGACATGGCAGTTTCGAGTCAACAATACAGTATAATCTCAGCTGTATGCACATTAACCTGACGTATGCAACATCTGCTCGAACACCTGGCTCTGGCTCTATAGCTCTTTCCAGCAGTTCCTTCTGTCCATAATGTAAACTGAACTACTTTAGTCGAGTACAAAACTAAACACAAAAGGTGCAGATATGTTCCACCATAATCACTGAAGAAACAGCTTGGGGCTCCTAAACAGCACAAATTATTGGTGTGCTCTACTACACCTGATTTTTCTCTCTACCTCTACCTCACCTTTTTGACTGGAAAATCTGGAAAAATCCAGCCAGGCTTGCAGAGAAGAAAGACTTGATTTGATGGAGCTTGAAGTTAGGTTCCCCTCATCATTTTCTACCGCCATGGTCCCTAATAGGATTCATTCTCATTAGAGAAGCTTGAGGATCTTCTGCTCCCAGTGTCATGTTACAAGGACTTACTGACTTACAAAGAATATTGTATCCTGACCCTTTTCATATTGGGTTTGCTACCAAATCAGTGAGGGGGAACTGAATATTTATTACAGATAATGCCTTGTTCTTTCACATCCTCTCTCCCTTCCTCCCTCCTTCCCTGCTTTTTGGATTGTTCTTCCACGATGCAAATCCCCGGGTGGGATGTTAGCCAACGTGTCTAAGCTTCTGAGGGGTGAATTGGGAGAGACTGGCTAAGCTGTGTGTGTGCTTGGCTAGGCCTGGTTTGGTTTGTGCCACACACAATCCTTGACATGGCTCTACTGTTATGGAGATCAAGAAGTGGATTAGATTGAAAATGCTTGCTAAAGCCATAATTACTTACTTAGTGTTAATTGAAGTAAAAAAGCGTCATTAGCCATGACGTCTAAATACCATAAATCATAGGCTCCGTACAGTTCAGATTGGTAGCCAAAGTATCTATGCTATAGGGATGTAGCTAAAAATAAATATCTTATTCGGATTGAAGTGCTAATGTGTTCAAAAAGGATACAAATACAGATATGAACATAGGAGGAACACCATTTTCAGTTTTTTATGGGGGCATATTGGTAGGGTTGATATTTGTTCAAGCAAACCTTTCTACTTTAGGCCACATGTTTAAATCATACACAACTATTTGGAGCTCTAAACATATTGTGTTGCATCCCTACTATGCTAACACAGCTAAGCAAAAGCCTGGTAGGACAATGATATGCAGCATGCGGCTGTCTTATTTTTTCCCCTCGCCAGAGTGCTGACATATGTAAGTGACATCATTTGCCCTGCTTCTTATCACCTTGCCTGACGTTTCAATTACCGAGACAAGTGTGTCTGCCTGGCTATTTGTCCTAATCGTGTCTGTCTACAGGAGCCGCCTGTCACATACACAAACACAGTCTCGCGTACACACACAGACATACACACACAGCAACACTTGCCTCATCTGGTTCTTCCTTTTCACTGCCAAGCAGTTCTGTGGTCAGCTTGCAGTTTTAACAGAACAGATTTACACCCACAGACTGTCCGTGAACCTATACATCGTATAGCCTACACGCCCACGGGAGCCTGTAGCAAAGTCTGGGAACACAAGCACCACAATTACGCAGTCCATTGTAGAAAACCTGGATTTCTGCAGCTCCTTTAAAAAACTTTTTATAGGAATGCGTGAGGATTTGCTAGCGTATTTTACATTTATCCCATTTTTTCTTGTCAGTGCCAGTTCCCGCCCACTACCTATCACAATGCTAAGAGCGAACAATCGGGAGCCCAATGCTAACAATTCTTCACAGAATTTCCTCTGTACTGAGTAATTTTTTAAAGTGTTAGCATAGAGGTATAGTCAGAATCTTAAATTCAAATGTTATGTGAATATATACACAGTTTTGCGTATTCAGAGTCAGGTCACACACGCTTTCAGATTAAGTATTTCAGATTTTGCGAATCATTATGTGTTTCTGAGGTTGCCAGATTGAGTTTTTCAACAGTATCTACACCACCACCTTCAAACATAAGTTCCTGCCTTTAAGCCTGAAAAAATCAGGGGATAGAAAATATGGACTGAAAATCCAAATAGTGTTTATTTTTCTTCACTGTCAAATGGAACCAATTTAAAAATGAAAAATAAAAAAGACTAAAATGATGATATATGAATAAGATGGTTAATATAGATCCAATATTCGTGCAACTTATCGTGCAACTTATCACTCACGTCTGAGGTACAAGAATACCAATGTTCACACCTTCATTATAAAATCCTCACTGTGCACATTTAACTCAACTCCAAATAAGGTCAACTATGTCCATAATTATTGGCACCTTTTAAGTTAATATGCAAAAAAATATTGCATTATTTTCACTTTGAAGATAATGACAAAAATAATTATTATAAAAATGCGCATGGCAGAAGGTCCAAGATCTCTCCGTGAGCATCTCTAACCATGCTGTATCTCACAGGAAGAGGTTCAGGGATGTTATTCTCTCACCAAAACTTAACTATTGGGGTGCCTATAGGAAGCAACTAGAATGCCAGTGTTCTCCAGAATTGAAGAATGTTTTATTTTTAATAAACAGTTTTTGCAAAATTTAATTCAGGGTGACAGTAATTCTGAGTACAGGTCAGCAGTTTTGAATAAGGAAGTGGAGGTGTGTGTGTGTGCGTGTGTGTGCGCGTGTGCGCGTGTGTGTGTGTGCCTGAGCTGTGGGCCAACCCCTCAGGATAAATCACTTAAGCTGTGTGTGCCTCAGTCCAAACAGCTGTCTGATACACTGAAGACCACTCCAAATGACAGGAAAGAAAGAAAAAGAGAGCAGGAAAGAGAGAAAGGCAGAGACACGATACAGAAACGCCAGCAAGAGAGAAGAAAGAGTGGGTACAGGGACTCTCCGGGACAGAGCAGTACTTAAATATACATGCTGCCCTGTGGCTCCCTGAACACAACCAAAGATGTCAGAATCAGAGATGGTGAGAGGGGGAAAGAAAGAAAGAAAGAAAGAAAGAAAGATGGCGATAGAGACAAAAGACTAATGCTAAGACAGCACAATTGTGAGGTAAATAAAAGCCCAGCTAACATGCTGAATTAGCGTTACTAGCTAAACCCTGGTAAGAGTTACACTTATTATTATGGTATAGTCGACAATAAACTGTGTTCCTTATATGAGCACAGATTTAAATCAGTTTGTAGGTAACTGAAATATCTGCATACAAATAGTGAGGGGGCAACAAGCAAACAGAAGTCCTTTTCCTGGATAAAAGCTGGACCTTCTGTATTTAGAAGAGGCACTAAACATGATCAAAGTCATCATTGTGGTTGTCATCAGGTGCAGCACCACTTCAGCTACCCCAGTCCTCATCCCTCACCATCTCCAGCCACTCCATATAAATGCTAATAGAGCAAGAAGAGTGCCCATGAGTCCAAGGAGCAGCTGTATTCATTACCCAGCAGCCCCTCACAGGATGATTGGCGGGGGGCCGCAGCCAATCGATGACCGCTATACTACCTCAGGTCAGGGGCCAAATACCCAAGCAGCCTCTGGAAATAATACAGCATCTGCAACTCATCAGGGAGACAGGGAAAAAGAGGGAAATTTATGGAGCAGGAAAGAGAGAACAGGAAGAGAGCTTCCTAGGTAGTCGGCAGGAATTGTCCACTTCTGCAATAAAGACCATCCCTATTGAAGGGGGGGGACTATTTCACCAAGCATTCACCACATATGAAACATGGAGCCTTCTCAGTTGGCAATCTCACTGCTGTTATTCCATCCAGGGAAGGCTTCACTAAATCTTAATTGCCAATAATGTTGAAACCAGCATTTTGTAGAAAAGAAAAAAATTCATTGCATGTGCAGTTATGTTATATATATATACAAAAGTCAAGAGATTTAATGAATAAAAAAGCACTGCTCACCAAAGGCAAGCCAGTTTCCTAGGTGCTTGACATTTTTGACCAGGAATTGCCACTTCTGGAATAAAGACCATCCCATTTGTAAGGGGGTTGATAGAAGTTGGCAAGCACAAAATCCACTTCACAACACCAGATTTTCTCTCAAACATTCTCAAACTCTCAACAATTTTCTTCAAGATCAAACATACATGGCAGACAAAGCAGTTGCTCCAGTTGAGGATCAGGAGAGGTTGAACAGACCATTACCCAGGTAGTCGGCACAATTTGTTGAGAAATAAGGACCATCCCATTCAGCAGGGAGGCCATGGTTTTACAAACCGTTCACCAAAATTTGAAACATGTATACTTCTCAACTGGCAACCTCATTGTTGTTATTCTCTACAGGAAGACTTTGACCATTTGGCATTTTTGACCAGGAATTGCTACTTCTGGAATGAAGACCATTCCACTTGGAAGGGGGTCCCCAAACTTTTGCCAAATTTGAGAGCAAGCTTATAATCCTGTTCACAAGAATAGATTTACTAAAGTTCAAACATCAAGGAATATGCAGTGTATAAATTTTACAGGTACATTCAGAGTAAATATACAAAGGTGCAATCTTCAGATAAGCTCAGTGGAAATAACCAGACTAAGCTAATTCACTCAAAATGTTTACATGGTTACTTATCACGACAAAAGCATACAACAAGGAACTCAAGACTGAGGCAAGGTTAAGGAATGGTAATGTGGGTGGGGCTGTCTTTACTTTCTTCTGGGTGGGGATGAGGTCTTACTTAAGAGGGCCAGGCCTCCACTTAAACCTCACAATAGTTCACCCTTGGAAGCATATTTACAAATTTGTGAAGGGCTTGGCTTACTCACATTTGTGTTTGTAGACTGCAAGACAAAAATGTAGGCCTCAGCATATGTAATGCAGAGACAGTGTTTCCAAGGGTTGCGCAAATGGTCTGCAAGTTTACAAGCTTGCATACTTTCTGCGATTTCATATTGGATGTCATGTACGAGCTCTCCAGTACTGCAGGTGGCACTAATAAAATTTCATGACACTACTAAAAGAAAGTGATTGCTAGAAGAGAGCAGAAACCCATTTGTAAAGTCCAATGACTTGTCTAGTTTCTAAAGTCCAGGCTTGCGCAAGATACGGTGAGTGATGCCTTCACACGATCCGTTTGCTCCAGAATTTACGCCATATTGTTCGTGGAAGCCAGAAAGTCATCTCCGCATGAAGTATGCTGAGGGCTGAAGGAGGCATGTGGCTCAGAGCCAGATCTTGCCCTCTCTCTGTCCAAACAGACCTCACTCTCTGTCCAGATCTGATCTGGGTCTTGACGGAGGCTTGGTAGCAAGAGTGCTAAACACATGTTTATTCAGCAGCGGGTGCCCTGAGGGTTGTGCCAGTGTGCAACGGGCAGGATGGAAAAGGCTTCACTGGGGCAACCCAGCTCTGAGGCTAACCACCAGATCAGCGGGAGGGAAGAGCAGCCATGCTGGAGCCTGTTATCTCTGCATCGCCTGATATTCATGGAGTTTCTGTTTATGCTCCATTAGACACAGCGTTGTTCGCCATTACACACATATACTGAAGCACGACGTCAAACGGCACCGATTGAGGCACACATGCCAAGGAATAGTTGTATTTTTTTTATTCAGTAAGAAATGACACATCATACTTTGTTTTGCATTTATAGTTACGTTTTATGTTGTGGAACATTTATAAACAACCGAGAAACATGAACTTGTCTTCAGCTTTGCCTCTGACAGTTATAAAGTGCTGACACTGGAGACTCCTTCCATAAATCTTAACTAAACATGACCTCACAGAAAAACTTCACCATATCAGTGATTACACGTGTTTTTGGATCAGGTGGAGCGTCCACTTACTATAGAAATGATATCATATCAGAACGAGTCCCTGTTTTGTACTAGAAAAATATATTTTCCTGGGAAGGGTGTTACTATTAGTCATGTAACAGAGGAGAAAGAGGAGATCATTTTTGCCAGGACACAAACACATTTCCCTTGCGGATATGATGCAGATGTACAGAGGGCAGCAAAGCATGGAGGCATGCCGAGTAACGTATGTCAGAGTAGAACATGAACCTGAGTCGTACCTTGGCCTTGGGTGGTGGGCTGCTCCTGCTCTTCTCGCTCTGGCCACTGGAAGGCGAGTGTGTTCCTGCTGCCAGGTTGGGCTGGGGCACGGCGCCGTGCTTGGACCCCGGAGATACCTGCATGGCTGCCAACTGAGCTGCATACAGCTGCTGCTCCGAGACAGTCAGACAGAGAGGACAGACAGAGATGGACAGGGAACACAGAGTCAAGGATAGGTGGAGGAGAAAAAGAGAAAGAGAGAAAGACAGCCATGAATAAATGAATACGCCAAACGCTCACATCATCACAAGTTAACAGGACTAAAACGCCAGCCTGGCCATTAGCTGAAAGAGGCTTGGTGGCTGTTTGTGTGCTGGGAGACAGAGCTGTCACTTCTGGTCCCTCGAGGTGCCAATGCTAACAGCTATCAGCAACCCTGAAGGAGACAACTGCTAAGGTACACTGAGGGAAAACAGCCCCACTCCCTCCACCGGGGTCAGGCTCGGTGATGGACAAAAAAAGAGACAGTTGCTTTAAGGTAAGGGGAAGGGTTGAGGGAAGAGAGAGAAGTTGTGAGTCTCCAGACTAAAAAAAAAAAAACATTGCTGTGGAGCATCCTGGGAAACGTGGTCTCAGCACATAACCAAGAATGCAAGAGGAGGTGAACAAAATTACAAGACAAATATAGGAGAAAAGAAAGAAAAAACATCCTTTCTGATTCCAGGATTAGAAACCCATGATAAAATATGCAGAGGAAAGACGGAAAAAAGCTGCAGACAAGCAATTTGCAACAGGAAGTACTTAAACTCGCTTCTAAAGTTAGGGTTAGGGTTAGTTCCTGATCTCACTAATGTCACAGCAGATATAAACAGTGGTTCCGTCATCAGTCTTCCTTTTGTTATGCAAAGAAGTGTAAACTGCTCTGTCCTGAAGAAACACAATCTTACAGCTTTAACTCTGCTTTAAGCGCTGACGCTGGAGATGTTAAAAATAAACATCTCCTGACAAAAAACTTCATCTAATCAACCTTTACACATGTTTAAAAAATAGTTTAGCTCACAAACTCCAGTGTATGTTGTTGCTATAGAAACGCTAATGTATTAGGAACAGAGCATTAATATAAACATGTGATTTGCAGCTGCGCTACTGTCAGAGCTGCTGTTCTAGGAAATGTGCTTAAATTGTGCAGCAGCGTTCTGCTTCTTTTTTTCCGGGGAAGAATGAGGATCCAGGGAGAATCAGTGTGAGCGAGGACGAAAAACTGGGCGCATTTTTGAATTGTGTCTTTCTCTTTAAGATTTGGAAAGCGAGTGGCTGTTTGTGAGTAAAACTTCCGTCCTTCTGTTCCTCTCTGGCTGCCAGCCACCAGCAGGAAACAAAGACTGGTTTATGCAAATGGTCATGGCAATCTCTCTCTCTCTCTCTCTCTCTCTCTCTCTCTATCTATCTGTCTTCTGTCTCTCATTCTTTTCCCTTTCCATCAAACCCTTCGCCAGACTTTTCTGTCAGGCATATCAGACGTATACATCTCCATCCATAAAAATACTCCAGTGTACATTTGTTTATCTAACACACACACACACACACACACACACACACACACAGATCCTCGGTGCTTTGTAGGGCTCTGTGATCAGTAAACATTATCACACATTCCTGTATGATGTGTGTGTGTGCGTGTGGAGAGTGTGAGCTGCACTGGGGGGATAGGCGATAAAATAAAGGTCTTGTTGGTCATTTATGTTCAATTACCTCCACCGCGTCTCCTGGATGTGTGTGTACCCGAGCGTGACTCAATTTCTCCCTCAGATGAGCTAAGGCTGTGTGTGTGTGTGTGTGTGTGTGCACGTTAGATACAGTCTGTGTCCAGTTCACTGAATCAGACTACTTTATTTGCGCTCAGAATTGAGTTCTATTACAGGACCAGCTTCTGTCACTCAGAGCCAACGAGTGGCACACACACAAATGCGCACACGCGCACACACACACACACACAGTTTCTGCAAGGCTGCCACTAAACTCGCTCAAAGCACTGCCTCACTATCATCAGGATGACTAGACAAGAAGTGACAGCACGTTGCCCCTGGGATAACCACAGGCACCCACACACACACACACACACACTCACACACACACGTGTATACACACTGAAATGTTGAGAATCTGTTCATAAGACAGACAAATTTAAATGTCAGCAACTACACTGTGACACACGCACACACACACAAATCCTACATATACAGAATTAACCATATTTAATTTCATGATCTAAATATTTGCATATGTATTCGGATGTGAGCTAAAAGTGGGCATGGTTTAAATTTTTTGAGTGAACAATGATTTAAAAAAAAAAATGTTGCATGTGACAGATGAAAGCCGATATGCTGTCGACTTGCTCGCTTTTCTAGACGTTGCGCAATCATTTTTACCTGCAAACCTGGGAGCTGCCCCGAGCGCTAACATCCGCCCACTGGGGCAGGAACCACGAGGGGCAGCAGACCGAACAGCGAGGCCAGGGTGGGCCCGTTTAAAAATACACAGCCTACACCAAGATCGTGTTTGAAAGCAAATCGTAAGAAATAAATCTAATAAATCCAAGTCAACCCTTATTAATGACATTACCTCAAACACAGCTGCTCAAAACCAGCTGCTAGACTGGCTGTATGATGTAGACTCACTCAAAACATTCACTACATAGTAGCCCGTGGCATACGTCAAGTGTGACAGCCTTTCAAATTCATTTTGATTGGGGTTGTCATTATTAGTTTCACGCCACAAAACCGAACTCTCGGCATGTAACGATATATCACGCATCCATAAATCGCGGTACAAATTTATGGCGATTTGAATCGATGGGAATAAAAAATGAACCGCGATTAATCTCTTAGCTTTTCCTAGCTGTGATTATTTATACAGCAAAGGCTGCAATAACGTACAATAGCGGGAATACACGTGACATCAACATAGGCGGAAGCGTCACGGCTCTAATGCCATGAAAAAAAACCTGAACTCCCTCTAAAATGAAAAAGAGCTTTCATGCGCTTGTGCGACTTCACAAACAGATTCAGCAATCTTTTCACAGACTGCCGAGAGCTATAGAAAAAAAGAAACAAACGGATGTTTTATGTTTAAGCTTATTTAGAATTATTTAGAAAAAGTGTGTTAGTAATTTGTTTCATTTTAAAGAAAAGGAATATTTTTAGTTAGCTTATTTTACTCCGACCTTTACAAATGCTTGTAAATAATTATTGTTGATTATTAAAAAAATGAAACAAAAAGTCAGGTGGCCACCAGAGCTGGATGGAGGTGCAGGGAATAGCTTTATTAACAGCAGGCGGACAAATCCAAAGACACGTCGCGACGGCAAGGTCAGAAACACAGGCACGGTCCAAAATACCAGGCTAACTGGGAAAACTATAGCTTTGGCTAGAACAAGAAAAAAGAAGAAACATGAGGCTTAGCATTAACTACAAAATTCGCTAACGCTTCGCAAACTAAAATAAATAGCATGACTGACACAGGCTAAACTCATAAAGACGTGTGCAAGGAATCAATGATCATGTGCAGGGAAGTGCTGACGGGACGTGACGCTGACGTGACACAAAAGCATATATATTTTTAACTTAAGAAAAGGAATATTTAAGTTGATATAGAATTGGACAATAAATGTTGCAATTTTTTGCTAATAACATTTTCATTCTTTTGGTAAAAATTTGAATCATGAACGGAATATTGTGATTTGTATCGAATTGTGAATTGTGTGATTCATTACATGCCTTCTGAACTCTGTGGTCAACCAGCCAATAAAAATCAGTCAATAATAAAGAAAAAAACCCCACAAAATAAAACTACAACCACAAAAGTGTGGCTCCTATTTGTATGTGTATCTGTATACACACTGTATATACACATACACACACACACACACACACACACAGTATTTTAAGACTCCACAGCAGCAGGATTACTGACACATGCCTGTACAGCCCCTCACCCTCGTCCCCTAAGCCCTTTTCCCCTCCTGGAGCCTGTTAGAGACGCGGCACGCCGTCACTGCTACCCGTCACTCTCCATCTGTGAGTGTTTGAGAGACCGCAGGCGTCCGTCTTTCCCCTCGTCAATAATCCCTCACTTTACTTTGATTAAAGGAAGCTCGTCTTGTCTTCTCCGTTGTCTCAGAGAGAGAGAGAGAGAGAGAGAGAGAGAGAGTCCTTCCTGAAGCTGCTTTGGCACCGCTGGCCATTGTGCCTTGTCTTATTATTTCCATCTGTCTTTCCTTTTTCTATATGTGTGTGTGTGTGTGTGTGTGTGTGTGTGTGTGTGTGTGTTGTTTACAGGAGGGGGGAACAGAGCCGTAAGCTCTGCTGTGCCCCGATTAGAACAGTGAACTTTGACACGAGCCGCAGTCGACTGAAGACGCTGCCAAGAATTCTCTCGCTCCGTACGTCAATTAGAACCCCGGATGATGACGAAAAGAAAAAAGAAAAAAAAGAGAAAAAGTGCCAATTAAAATGTATTGTCAGGAGGGACTGCTGTTTTGATGCCTTAATTATTTTTAAACTAATAAGTGACACAGAAGACCTTTAATATTCAGTGCACGTAGATTTTGATTAAACATTTAGTATGAGAACAGTGCGTGGGTGTGTGTTTGTGAGTGTGTAAGCCTATTATGGTCTGGTGGAGATAGCGTGATCCCTGTTGTATCGATCCAGCTAGTTATCTGTTAGCTCTGTCACCGACCTCAATGGACGAGGACAATGGCGGCAGATCGGAATCTCAGACCGAGATTTTGCTCAGGAATGCATTGTGCTTATCACTGAACGCACAACTTCAAACACACACACACACACACTTTCATTCTCCATCACGTTTTTTCTTTTTTCTATCTCTCTGTCTCTCTCTAAGGGCTTGTCACGGAAAGAAATTATTCTACAGACCAAATAAGACTCCACTTTACACCTGCTTTCCACTTTTATTCTCCCTTCCTCCTTCCCGCTATCCTACAGTAATCCGGCGCAATATGCTCCAACATCTGCCTCCACATATGATGCCTGACCGTCTCTATTGACCCCCTTTATACACCTCCAATATGGCGGCTCACAACTGCTGCTTCCTCCTCTTTCATCCCTGTGTGTAAGCTCTTATCACGGGTTTTTTTCTGTCCTGTTTGTCCCGACAGTACTCAAAATGAAAATGATTGGTGTTAGCTTAATTTAAGCTGCCACATTAGCATACATATGCGCAAACATACACACATGCCTGATATCCGAGGTTTCTTTGTTACAGTTTTCAGACATCTCCAGGACAAGCCGCTGAGGGAGAATATGAACTGACTTGCTTAAATGTAAACTATAAATTAAATGTATGAAATGTTACTCAATGTTACTTAATCAAACCACTGTCTTGTGTGTTATTTTTATTAGTGTTTTATTCCTTACGTATAGATGCCACTGTATCCTAAACCACATCACTTCATTTTACACACCATTTCTATCCAAACAGGAGAAAATCTTTTTTGCTATGTTAAGAAAAGAATTCCAGGTCCTCAGTCATCTGTATTTGGGTTAGCCTTCAGTAAATGATTTTCCCAGTGATAACGCTTTAATCTGTGCGTGTGTGTGTGTGTGTGTGTGTGTGTGTGTGTGTTTGACGGGATTTGAGAACAAGTCTTAAGAACAGTGGCAGTGGTGTTGTGCAATGTTTTTTTTTCCCAAGCTGCATCTAACAAAGCTGTCCAATCTGGGATCTTTTTTAAAAAAAAAAAATCTTAACAGCAGAGAACATATGGAGACAAGATTTTGGTGTGATAAAACACACAACAAAGACGTGTAATCACAGGGACAAGAATGAGAGAGAGAGAGAGAGAGAGAGAGAGAGAGCGCCCTCGACTGTACTTGTAAAGCCGGCTTTAAACAACACCACTAGTGCCACCGAACAGAAATCTGGACTGTACGCATGCAGTGTTAATGCGATGTTCGCAAAAGGAGGATTGTAAAAAGTGAGTGAAAATATGTGTGTGTGTTTGTATGCAGGTGAAAAAGAGCTATTAATTTGCACCCAAATGGGCGTCAGTGTGCAGCTGTGTTTGGCTAATGGAGGCCTGCCTGGGCCCCGAGGTTAATGCATCTCAAACGGCCAGGCTCTTAACCTGAGGACCGGAAACTAACGGTGGCCAGAGAATGGCCCAGAGGAGGGTTACAGGCACACACATGCACACACACACACACACACACACACACACTGAAAGCTGCAGCAGATGTGCACTCCTTTTTCCAGCGATGTGGAGATTTATGGCATGCTCACAGAGCAAACAAGAGCCTCCTCCGGCCAGGAGCAGGGGGGGGAGTGAGGGAGGAAGAGAGCGCAAGATAGATGGAAACATAGAAAGACCTGAGAGATTGAGAGATAGAAAGAAAGACATCGCATGTTTACCACAGTGTGGACAGGAGAGCTCCATCACAGCTCGCTCTCGACACTCCCTCAGCTCGCTCTCCATTCTGCTCTATTCAGTCGCTGTTTTCTTTTTTGTGTGTTTGCTTTCAGTTCAGTCAAGGGCTCCTTCTGCTTCTGTACTCTATCCATCCCCTATACTCTATCCCCCCCCTCCCCCCCTTAAAACACCCACCCAAAGAGAGAGAGAGAGAGAGAGAGAGAGTTTCTATGGTCTTCTCTTTCCAGTCGGAACAATATCATTGCCCCAGAGCCAGGCCTGCATTCTCTGTCTCAGGGGCTCAGAGCTACACAAAGGCCCAGTTCTATGGCAACCCGTAGTTGGCATGACGCAAAGAAGCGGCTAGAACAGTAGGCATTGTCACCCGCCGCTTCGGGACCCCCGAAAACAAAAGTGCCGAGAGTTTGAGAGGTTGGGAAAAGAGAGAAGCTGTGCTGGAGGACAAGGACACATTCTCTTGTACACAATCTCTCATACACAGAGATACTCTCAGACTTGTAACGCTGCACTTGTGGGCACAGAGCGTTCTCATATGAGTAATGCAAGAAAAGGTCCCTTTTTTGTCAGTTCTCAAGTTCGTGTGTTTATATTACCACCATGTTTTCTACCATATTTCAAGGAACACTTGGTTAAAAAAAAAATGCTTCTCATTCCTACATTAACCCCTTTTGTCCATTTTGTCCAACTAAATGTCTCTGTGGTACGATGTAACCAAACACACAAACACTGAGAGGCAAATCTTACCTGAAGCTGAAGGGGTCCAAGGCCTGGTGTGGCAGCTGCAGCAGCTGCCATGGTGGTTGGGATGAGTTGAAGGGGGTATGGGTCATCTGAGAAAGAAACAAGAAAAGGCATAGATACAGGTCAAAATAACGTCTCTACATCTGAAACATTTTGATTCATTCTTTCTGTCAACGTGTTAATCCAAGGCAACTTACAACTGAAACAATCCATAAAGCCCTCTATTATAGGATCATATATAGAACCTATAATGGTTCCTCTAGAGGGCAAATCTTAAAATTGATTAACATTGCAGGTCTAAACATTTTTTAAGAGTATAGTAGCATGTCTTTTGGTCATTTTGATGCCTCTGTTACTCAACAGGGAAAATGTTGATGAACCGGGTCATTGGCTCGTATTTGTCTTTCTTTAAACTGGTGTTGTATTCAAACCCAGCAAAACCTAGACCAAATCATGACCAAGACCAGACTGTATCAAGACCTGGTCTTTGAGAAATTGCTACTGTAATCAACCAGACACTAGTTCCACAGTTCCTGCCCCAATGCCACTGCAACTAATGAGAATGCAGTTCCACAGTTCCTGCCCCAATGCCACTGCAACTAATGAGAACGCAGATCCACAGTTCCTGCCCCAATGCCACTGCAACTAATGAGAATGCAGTTCCACAGTTCCTGCCCCAATGCCACTGCAACTAATGAGAACGCAGTTCCACAGTTCCTGTCCCAATGCCACTGTAACTAATAAGACCAGAGTTCTGCCCCCCAATGGTACTGTAAACAATCAGAGCATGGGTCCACAGTTCCTGCTTCAAAATCAATAATCACATGGTAAATGAAGATAACAGCTCCACTTTCAATGAGTACTCAGCCCTCTTTCACTCTTTTATTTACCTGCATACAGATTTCCAATCCTTCCTCTCATTCTTATCCAAAAAATCCTCTCTCTTCCACCACAGACCCACCCCTCCTCCTTTATTCTTTTTGTCTCCGTCATCCACAAAGCCATCTTTTGTGCTCTCACCACGCTCTGTAATGAAAGTGTGATTGAAGGGTCGAGGACGCAAGCACTGATAAAAAGACATTCAGTAATTAATGTGAAGAAGTTGGCTCTAGCTGCTCAGCCAAGGCTCATCCAGACATTCTTGGATGAATCACAGCTCACAGACTGAATGGATGGGCTTATTAGTGTCCACCTGCAGGTAGGCTTTTTCTAATCACAGGAGAAACCCAGGGAGAAAGGTCACTAGTGGCAGGGCTGGTTAGTAGCAGGGAAGTAGAGACAGCGGTTGAAAAAGGTTTTTGGGAACACTGCACAGGATTTGATTATTGGTAACACTGGGTTGGCCTGTGATTCATATCAGAAATGCTAAGTGAAGCATATTTGCTGGTTGGACATGCCTGGTATAGAATTTGAGGCTCCTTTGAGTGTGTGAGAGGAACGTGTCTGTTTAACATCCTTTGAAATAGATCAGAAAGCTGGGACATCCTCGGTTCTGCGGTTCTCAGAGCATCAGCACTTTTCACACACATTTCTACTCAGGATGTCTACATGCGTGGATGAGTGGACAGCCCTGTGGCCATCTTCACTGGCTTAGACTCCATGCTGTCTGTCTCTAAATTCTAAAAAAAAAAGAATAGAGGAAGCAGGACCCTGTCTCAGTAAGCAATAAACCAGACGCCCCAACCCATTATCCAAAAACATTTTTTCCCAGGCAACTCTTGTCGCTATTAAAAAACAACCCCAGCCTGCAGACTGGAGAGTGCTCTGGACCCAGTTCAAGGATGTATTCTGGGGAGATGATGTGTTTTTGCTCTCCCTCCTTGTCCTCTTGTGTCAGTCCCTAAACAAACAGAAAAATTCCAGCTATTTTATTTCTCTCCCGGGAACAGCTGTAACAAAAGAGCAAAAAAGAGAGAGAGAGAGAAAAAAAGAAAGCAAACATGTTGGTGTTGGCGTGGAGGCTGTGACTCGCTGGTCCCACTCCCGGGAAGTCGGGTGGGAACAAGGGTCCCCACTTGGACCTGGCCCATGCCGGAGGGACTTGGTCTTCCTCGCCATTTTTTTTCTGCCTTGCTTTAGGCAGGCTATCTCGCGCCACTAAAAAGCACATGCGTAATTGAAAAAGTTGGGCAGTGTGCAACGGTGTGGCTAGTGGTAATTAAAACAGGGGGGTGTGGGAGGGAAAGTGTGTGTGGTGGGAAGGGGGACTTGTTTGGGAAACTGTGAAGTGCGGTGGGCGGAGCTGGAGCCGAGGACCGCTCCCGTCTTGGGAGGGAGGTGTGTGTGTGTGTGTGTGTGTGTGCGAGAGGCCTGTTTGGATGCATGTACTGGCGGCGGTTCGTGTTAATGTGTGGCAACCTGGGGCAGGTCACTCTCTCCACGTTCAGCATGCTCGCTGCTGGCATACAGCTCGCTCGCCTCTCGCGGTAAACAACACATTGCTTCACAGTTGGATTGCTATGGCCAAAAAAAAAAAGCAAAACCCCAGAGGAAGTTTTCTGCGTTTCTTTTTATTCTCCTTCGCTTAGTCGTACTTGCCGAGCGCTTAGGCACAGGGACACAAAAGCACAGAGCTGAGAGTCTGTCATGTGGAAGAGACAAACAGGCCTTGCTGTCGCTTGGCTGAACTTGAGGCAGTGGAAAGGAGCTTGCCATAAAACACGTGCCCAGCAATGGCCTGAACAATCTGGTTTCACCAATCCACTATCAGAGGCTCTAAGCTGAACAGCAGAATGGTTCAAAAGTGCTTGCTGGGATGGTGATCTATTGTTTGGGAGTTTTTTTTAGAAAGTTTAAGAAAACGACTCTAGCAGATACAAGTGCAATGTAGTAATACCGTAGCAGTCTCTCTCTGGAAATTCAAACTCCACATTCAAAAGACATTTCGCCGTCTTCCTAAGAAGCAATACCTTTCCCACAGATAATGTTACCCCGATTCAGCATAAATAGGCTGTTTGACTCAAGTACTAACTAAATACAACGGAAATATCGCATCCATACATTTTCAGGAAAAAAAACCATTTTACCAATTGTACAGTTATTGTCAAGGTGACCCTCAAGGGTATATCCTTCCCACCTTTGATTTTTTTTGGCTAGGGAAAATCAATCTAGTGTACCATTCAAATTCTTTTATAATGCAACCGTTATTTTAAAGTACTAAGTAAAATACATATATACCACGTACAGTATATTTTAACAAATAAAAAACAAATAAATGGGAATCTGAAGAATAGTAATAGAAATGCGTGAATCAAGAAGTATGCGGAACCAAACAAATGAATTAAACAAGAAACCTGAGGAATTAAGCTGCCTAAGTGTCATGTCCAAGAGAGTGAAGTGTGCAGAAAACATCCTGGTTGTTAAATCAGTGATGAATGAGTGAAATGTACGTGAAGCTGAGGTGATTGGATATCGCCAGGTGACCAGCCACGCCTCTTGATAATACGCTCATTATGACCCTGCTCTTTTTTGCTCACTAATGGCCAAGTCACAAATATGGAAAATATGGTGAATATAGAGCTCTTATGTTCTGCTTTTGCAATTGCATTTACACTGCGATCACAGAAATAAGGCTCGTAGCTTGGTGAAGTTGATAGTGGCAGTGACACTCACTGCAGCCGGGTTTGTAGTTGAAGCCTGGGGGCAGGAGGAATCCTTGCTGGGCTGCGGCTGCTGCCAGAGTCCTCTGATCTGGAGGGAAAACAGGAATCATCAGAGGTGGCAGCTGACCCTGGACCTGCTGAATAGGGAAAGAGAGAGACAGAGAGAAGGAGAGAGAGAGAAAGGAAATGTCGGCGTGTTGGCCAATAGTGACGCAGCCAGAAGAGACAAAACGACAAGGGATCAAATAAACACACACGCAGTCACAGTCCCTCCTGCACCTGTCCCCTGACAAGAGGAGCAGAAACGACACCCTGTCACTGCCAAACCCACCACGTCACATGGAGCAGCTCCCAAAAACTCCTGTAACATCTGGGCCCACTGTGCTCGGCAAGGTGCCATGCCTCTTCACAAGGTTTCAGGGTTTAAAAAAAAAGAGAGAGAGAAAGAGAAGGAAAGAGGAGAAGGAAAAAAGCACACTCTTGTAGACAAAAAAAAAATGAAGCCAGCGACTTTGGCAAGAAGCAAGTCTGAAGCGCACGGGTGTGGGGAAGGAGAGGACAGATGGTTCTACTGATGAGAGCACTGCCAGGAAAACACAAAGGCTCCAGAAGTGACATCAGTGACTGTGCGAATGTGAACGTGTCGGGATGCTCGCAGACAGAGCCGGCGAGGTGAGGAGATGAGCAGGGTTTGCATTCTGTGCATCTGATTTTAAAGCTATCGAAAGGGAGTTATGTGTGCTAGCCGCAGCCGAAGCATTTAAAGTTGGACTTCAGCTGAAACTCTCTCTCTCTCTCTCTCTCTCTCACTTACATAGCTGTAATCTCTCAGTCCCACCACAGCGTCTGGGGCCGCTTGCCTTCTCACCACACTATAATTACCCCACCATTTTGGTGAACCACGAAACGGCAGGGACTCCTGCTCCCAGGACTGATCAAATCAGATGTTAGTGCCACTTTTGTTTTCTGTTTTTTAGTTATTTATTTTTCCACCATGTTCCGATAGGCCCCCTGTGAGCAAGAATCACAAGCGCTACACTACTCTTCTGTCTTTCAGTCCTTAATTGGACATATGCTCCTTTAGTGCTGCCTGTATCTCGGCATGCTGCTACGGTCCTGTGGCATCTCCGTGGTCATGTTAGCACCAGCTAGCGTGTGCTAATGATTGCATGCATGTAAAACACTAACGCTGATGCTCTTGAGGTTTGACGGCTATCACATGCTCTGCTTGCAGGTAAAGCTTAGAGGCTTGTCAGTGTTCGCGAAAGAGCCTATGAGAGTTTAAACATGCTTTTTTTCCTGTTTAAAAAAAAAACAAAAAAACATGAACGGCTAAAAGCATAAGCGCTTAGCCGTAGCTGAACATGGAACAGTGTCAGTGGTATAGTTACACTGGGGAAAGTGAAAGTAAAACACCAGAAATGAACCTAATTTAAACTGTTTCTGAAAGGGATTTTCAAGCTCATCTCTATCTGCAAAATCGGTAATGTATGTGGTTACTGCACGCGATCATTTTGACATATTTCTCTGTACTGATACATTTTCAAAGCAGAACGTTTGCTGTGTTCAGCAGTTCATCATTGTTGTTATTGCTCGTGTCCAGACGATTTGTGCTAGCTTGATGAAAAATGCTGCTACCAATAGCAACGAATAAACTCGATCTTAACGTTAGCCCTTAACCTAATGCTAACCTTAACCCTAAGCCTTTAAGCTTAAATTTACCCCTAAAACATAATCTTTAAACCTAACACACAACCGCTAAGTAGCATATCTCGATAGGTAGCACAAATATCGTATCGGCATGCGTATCGGCAAAAAGCCACATGAATTCTGATCTGGGCCTCTCATTTAGGTCACATCAGACACGTATCAGATTTAGGACCGTGTATGAAAGTGACTCTGTGTCACATTAAGGCACAAAACTCAGATGGGAGTCACTTCAGCATGGCGGCGTGAACGTAACCGTATTTTACATTCATGGATGGAGTCTCAAGTGTTAGTGCACTGTAATATTTAAGGTACGTACAGTTTCCTGACATGGGAAAGTCTTCATGAGGGAGGAGTTAAGGTACCGAGACTCAGAGCAGAAGAATTAACACCTGCTTCTATGTCCAAGTGCCTTTAAACATTCTGTTTTTATTACCAGCGAGACTTCACTATTTAGACAAGATATGTAAATTGAATGATAAAAAAAAAAAAAACGAAGGAGGTCTGTGAAAACGCAACCCTTTCTTAACTAGCTAACTTCATCAGCTGGTCCGGCCCATGGAAACGCTTTGCCGGCGCGGCATCTGCCGGTTGACTACCACTGCTCTAGGTGATCCACAGACACTGGGCAGGGAAATGAGGCTGGGCTGAACATCGTCCGTGGTGATCTGAAGGCGGGCCAGGAAACCGCTTTGGCGTGATTGCCAAAACAGCTGGTGTACACACACGCTGCCTCTGCCCACAACGAGCCGATGATACATACAGTATACGTATTTATACACACATAGACACGAGGAGGCTTTATAAATGTGCTCGGGCTGTTCCGTGGTCATATCTGTCCACCGCTCTCATGGCCTTTTCTCTGTTTAGCCGGAATGCTGCAGGACATTCCACAATACTGCAGAGAATACAGTCAGGCTGGGATGAGGGCTCGGTGAAAACATGACTAATCCTGCCCTTCAACAGCTGGCTATTTTATATTGCATTCCATAATGCCTCTTTCTCTCCCTGCTTTTCTCTCTATCATGAGAGAAACAGAAGGGATCTTTGTTTGAAAGCTTCATCTTAAGCTGTAAATGAAAGTTGGCCTTTGTCAAGAGCCGCGAGAAAAAAAGAAATCACACGGATTTTTCCATTTAGATCACAAAAATACTTATGGCTTTATAATAACACTTTTGAAAGAGCTGCTACGCTCGAGACAGTTGTTAGGATTCAAAGCATCTGGATGAGGATGAGATTTGCGAATACATCCAGGAGGATGTCTGGAGGAATGATCTAAGAAATATATTAAACTCGAAAACTTGTACATGAAGAGGAAGTGGATCTAACAGATCTGGACTGCTGGATTGCAAGTCTTCTAATCAAGACCGAAAAACAGGAAAGAATGGAGAGAGGGGGGGAAAAAATGCAGCTCAGAAGACAACATGAGAGGAACTTTTTCTTCTAGACTTTTGACGCGAGAGAAGGAAGAGAGAGAGAGAGAGAGAGAGAGAGAGTGCAAAAGAAAAAAAAAATAATTAAAAAAAAAACAAAAAAAAAAAACCAGGGGAAAAAGTGGAAAGTTGGCAGCGAACTGACTCGGAGTGTCTCGCCAGGCGGCACAGCTTGAACTTAAAGCTTTTTGAACATAATGAAGATGTGCCGATAATTAACATATGTAGTGTGAACAGGTTTGCTGGCAAAGGAGAGAGAAAAACTCCAAGGTAAAGTTATTATTAGGGAGTAATTAGCTCTATGAAGTAAATGAGTGGAACAATAGCTGCCAGCATTGACAATATGGCACGCATCTTAGTGAGCGGAGAAGTACAGTGGCAGAAAGTGTGGGTCCCACAGCTAAAATCTGTTTCCAGCCATATGCTCCGGCAATTAAAGCCGAGCCTCCGTGACCTGCCGCTGAAAAGGGGAGATGTAGGCATATAACCAATAATTAATTTGTATAGCTGTGCTGTGTGGCTAGCGCTTAATATTAGCATGCTGTTTGTGTATGTAGGCCATTAACTTGGGCGAGTTTCCTGTCACACACTTTCTGAAAACCACCTTCTTCATGCCTCGTTGATTTTGTTGACTGAAGGTTCATTTGATTCATTTTAATAAAGAAAAAGAAGAAAAAAAAGATGCGTCTGTGAGATCGGTAAATAGCCATGCGAGGCTACACAATCACAACCGCATTACCCGCACTCCAAAATCCCGCTATGATTTTTCTGCAAAGCCTCAACTGAGCGACCTTGCCATTTTTTTGAACCGCTAACAGACATCCATTTTCAACCTTTTTTTCCAAGTATTCTTCTGTGTGTGTGTGGGGTTTTTTTTCCAGACGGACAGGCCTTTATTTTTCTGTGAGCCAAGGGCACCTTTGGCTGATTAGCAGCTAATGAAATTGAGTGGCGGGCCTGCGCCGGCGCTGCCTGCCTTTTATAAGCCCTCCATTAGGCGCGAGTGCAGGCGGTGTGTCAGCCGGCCGCCGTAGGTGGGCATAGCACGGTGCCCATCTGCTCCGCTGCCTGCGTGTCCTTCCTCAAATAGCTCCCATTAGCTGGCGAGCCGAGACGAGAGCGTCCCCTGCCTTTCGCCGTGGCACACAGTGCAGATACCCTTGACCAGGGCTCGGTGATTAGACTTTCGATGGCTAAGCTCCTTGCCTTTACGGCTTTTGCTTTTCTTACCGCACTGGTAATTGGACAAATCTGATTTCTGATGCCTTGAAAATGTGCTGGAACATTTGGTTGAGTTTTATTGCGACGTTCATATACGAACCCCGTGAAGAGGGTTTTGTAAGAAGGAACGCATCAGTGACACGAGTGAAGGTTACACAGGGAACGTAAGACTAGGGATCTCAGGGTCTCAGGTACCAGTCCAACACCATGCGCGTTTACGCCTACTTATAAAAGAGGCACTGATACCAACATACCACATGACACTACCTGTACAATGTCGCGCCAATGAACAGACGACACGAAATGACAGCGATCTGGATGCATTTCACAACTAATGACGGCAATCTAAAGTAAAGCGGACTGCAAACTGTGCTCTGTGGAAATATCAAGAGGAGGAACTACAGCAGCTGCCTGTAAACACGTAACCTGATCAAACATCTTGAACATAAAGCTCAGCATGAGGGGTTCACTGCTAGCAGCACACGCTGCCTAGGTGAGAAAATATTTACAGACAACACTAGGTGAGTGAAAATAACAGATTGCTGATGATCACGGGATCATTGGTCGCCACTGGTCTGATGCAACGAGGACAATAAAATCGACTTTACTTACTGCTCAACACTGCAATCCAAGGGTCCTAATGTAGGTCGCTAATGCAGTCCGTGTCTAAAAGTCGGTGTTAATGAATCCCAATCGAGGACGTTAGCTAAATTTCGAAACAATTCGCATCGCAAAAACAGCCCCATACCCACAAGGTGGTTTTCAGAAAGCGATGTTAGGCAAAACTGAAATGGATACATTTTCACATGACGTGACACGAAGAGCAAATGGAAAACGATGCCTTTTTTTTTAAAAACGAGAGGAGAAATCTCAGATTTAGTGACAAAACATCACTCAATGGAAGCACCTTGTGTTTCGTTGAAATGTTTCAAAACGCCGCTTGCATTTTGCACAAAACTGGATTAGAAACCTGGCTAGTGAGAGTCTGAAGGAAATGCAGGCAGAGCTTTACGCTCACGTACAACCTGTTCAGCCTTCTCACAGTAAGGAGAAGCACCAATTACATTCATTTAGGAGTAATGAGACAAATTAAACAATTACACAGCCAATTGGGTTAGCTTCTCCCGCGCGCAGGAGCCGGACTAGCGCTGATGAGCGTTTCGCCTCTTCATTTCTTCCTCTGTTTTCTAGAAGCCTCTCTGTCTGTAAGCAAATGAATTTCCATTGGAACCTAGTGGGGCTCTGCTAACTAACTTGGACCGGTTTAAACAGGCTCACTCTGTATCCAACACGCTTTATCGAGTTAGCGAACACAGAAATATAGGTGGACGGTAATGGGATTTGCATAAGCCGCCGTTAGCCGGTGTCGCCTGTGTGTCTGAAGTCTTAAACAAGTTAGTTAGAAGACATAAATGAGTTAGGTGCAGTCAGGCGATGGCTTCTGATTTAGCGCGTCTTGCTTTGAGTTAGAGGCCAGGCTCTGGTAAACGTCGGATGAAGTGATGCGCATCAAATTAGCCGGCCGCTTCGTCGCGGGAGGCCTGGTCACCCACTCGTCTCTCGCCGAGGCTTCATGCCGAGAGAGTGGAGAAACCGAGCGCAGCAAATCCTCTGACACCGGCATGGCTTCCCACGGAGCTGGAGGAGGTGTGCTGAGAAAAGCTGCTAATGAGAAAACGAGGGTGCGCGCAGGGAGGAAGCGGCTATTGGAACAGAGAGGCTTTAATAAGAGTCAGCCAGCAGGCAGCGGCGGTGCTCACCCAAAGGCCTTGCTATTACCCGTCTTCTTAAGCATGAAAATGTATTATAGATGCCAGCGTGTGCGTGCGTGCGTGTGCGCGTGTGTATTAGTATGTGCGAGCCTTCAGCCGCTCTCTAGGTGCTTGCTATTTATGCGCACCTCTGAAGCACGCCCTCTCGCAGCTCGCGCAGCGGCAATACCGGGGGTCCAGAGCTTTTAATGAGTATGAAAGCAGAAACGCTAGCTGTGTTGCCCCTGGGAGCCGCGAGAGGTGGCCCCTGACAGGAGGTGCGCTGTGTTTGTGCTTCAAGTTAGCTTCGAGTAGCCACTTGAAGAGTTTACCAAGTTTCCACACACGGAGCAAGTCTTTCAAATGCTCGGTAGGAGTGCTGTCATATTTAGCTTCACGGCATGTGGGTTTGGTACATGTGAACGCTTCCTACTGTTCTCAAAGCTTCTCCTAGTCCCCGACTCAGACAGTCGACTCCACTCAGTTCCCAAACTGCTCAGCACCGACTAGTGAGGCACAGAACTTTAAGTCACCTCCTGGGAGCACAAGATCTGGTGATTACGCCAAAGTCCCAAAGGATCTTAACTCATAAAGAGGAAATAATTTCACTTACATTTATGTTCAGTCATTTCTAAGTTGCTAAAAGTCTCACAGCTGCGCTGAGCGGATGAGGTTTAAAGTTCTTACTTGGTCAATTACTGAGTTCGGGAATCAGATTTTTCGTCTGAGAGTCCACGTTTCTGTAGTAGCGATCAGAAATGGCTCAAATCGCGTTTTTCCTAATCGTTACTTTTAACAGCTTACCTCTTTTTACTCTCAGTATCCGACGAACTACTCGTTACGTCTCATATCTGATTAGCTTCTCGTCACGTTTTCTGTTGAATCCGCTTCGTTTTGACTTTTAATCCGACATCAACTTTGACTTTTAAGACATTCGATTTAACAGCCACTGAACTAGTGTTTACTTTGAATGTACAATCAGCTACCTGATACTTTTAACGTCTTATCAGTTTCTTGTTACTTTTCATTTCCAATCAGCTTCTTTCTTCTCAGTTGAAGATTAGCTACGGGTTTAACGTTAGCTACTCCATTCACGTCTTTTTCCGTTTAACATCCAATCAGCTTCTTCGTTTGAACTTTTAATCTCTGGTCAGCTTCTTTTTACTCTTAATGACAAAAATTTGTTTAATATTAGCTACTCTATCAGTTTCTTTTCCTTTTTTATGTCCAATCAGATTCTTGTTACTTTAAATGTTTAATCAGCTACTTGTTATTTTTAATGATGAGCTAAAAATGCGATTTGATTAATATTGGCTACAGCATCATTTTCTTTTTACCTTCAGTGTATTTTTACTTGTTACGGTTAACGTCCATTAGACTTTTTTTTCATTTCTAATGTCTAATCATCTACTTAACGATGTTAATGATGGAGTTGGTCAGCGTTAGAGAAGTCCTGATGATTGCCACATCACTCGGAGAGAAGCCCCTCGTCTTGTCGTACCACCACTGCTGTTTTGTGAAGCACTAAAATTCCTGTAGAATCATCTATTGAACCAGATTTTTCCCTTTCAGAGCAGATATGTGTGTGTGTGTGTGTGTGTGTGTGTGTGTGTGTGTGTGTGTTAGAGGCCACAGGCTTCCGCAGTGAAGTGACTGTGAGTTGCGCGAGCGGAATGGAGGCCGACGCAGCGATGTGATTGGCTGGTGAGCGAGGCGCTGCTCTGCCCCGTCAGTGTGAGAAACTATTGTTCCGGGAGCTGAATGCAGAGATGGTTGTTTGGGAAAAGGTTGCAAAGTCATGGGAAAAAGGAGCTTTGTTTCTCCGAGGGTCGATGAGACTGAAGCACCCGGGTGCTTCAGAGGGGGACCCCCACATGCACACACACACACATGCACATGCACACATGCTCACGCACACACACACACGCGCGCGTACACACACACACACAGCTGCTCCAAACATATATGTATGCACACACACACACAAGTGAATGCCCATGTACTATTGTCTAGGCATTATTTATGTCTGTGTGTGTGTGCGTGTGTGTGTAAATGTGCCATTAAGGTTTTGTATAAATCTTTTATTATTTCGTTTGTTCTTACACTCATGCTCTTTCCTTCTTTCTTTCTTTCTCGCCCTTTCTTTCCTTCTCTCTTCCTCTGTGTTGCGCAGTCTATGTTTCTCCGCTTTCTCTCACATACTCCTTTTATTCATACTTTTCTCTTTCTTAATTTTTTATTTTTTCTTTCTTATTATTTATTTATTTTATTCTTTCCTTCTGTGTGTGTGTGTGTGTGTGTGTGTGTGTGTGTGTGTGTGTGTTGTTTGTAAGTTTGTGCGTGAATACCCTCAGTGTGATGTGATGACATTCTGGACAAAAGCTGCTGAGGTTTGTCCCAGGACTAATTCTCACCTTTAGATTTATCACACACACACACACACACACACACACACACGTGTATGGTCTTGTACACATATGTGCGAACATACACATAGCACAGAGAGAGAGAAAGAGAACGTGAGAGAGAGAGCGAGAGAGAGAGAGTGTGTGAAAGAGTGAGAGAGGGGGGGGGAGAAAGTGAGAGAGGGAGAGAGAGAGAGTGAGAGAGAGAGGGGGAAAGAGAGAGAGAGATGGAGAGAGAAAGAGGGGGAGAGAGAGAGGAAGAGAGAGGGAGAGAGAGGGGGAGAGAGAGAGGGAGAGAGGGA
>JAQQZX010000004.1:1631692-1649192 GCA_030068355.1 Notoglanidium maculatum
CTAACATGCTGCCATGTTTTCCCTGTTTCTAATATGTGAACAGTGTGTGTGTGTGTGTGTGTGTGTGTGTGTGTGTGTGTGTGTGTGTGTGTGTGTGAACACTGTGTGAAAAAGCGGGGGAGGGAGGAGAGAGAGAGAGAGAGAAAAAGAGGGACAGAGAGGTAATAATAAGACCCTTTCATAATGATTAAAGCCTTCATTAATTTTTCATCACAACCTGCCGTTTGTGGCTAATGGCCTTTGTGCGCTACACAAGCAAACAATAGCTAGCTGCGCGAGAAAGGGATTTTTATCAGGCTATGAGAGGCCTGGCTCAATGCTTCGCCTACCGCCACCTCTCTCCTTTCTTCTTCTCTCTTTTCTCTTCATCGCTCTTTCTTCTCCCTTTTCTTTTCTTTACAGCCGCTGTTTCTCTCCGTCTGACGCTCTGGAGGTCTTTGTTTGTACAGAGTGCAGGGATAATGTGCTACTGTAGCCACTTGCTAATGGACTCTTTTCTCTCTCTCTCTCTCTTTCCCCTATCTCTGTTCTCCACTTTTATGCTCTTAATCTGACTGCTACAGGTATATTAAAAATAACACAAAGTTACAACCTCAACTGAATAAAATAAGATATAAAACAGATACCTCATAAAAGTTACCTCACACAGTTTTTACCTCACAGTTTTACCTCGGACATAATTTTACCTCAGACCTAATTTTACCCCGCATGGTTTTACCTCACACAGCTTTACCTAACACTTTTTCCTCAACGTTTACTTCTCAAAATTGCTCCTCATACCTGACATTTTCACCTCACACAGGTTAACCTCAAACAATTTTACCTCAGTTTTCACCTCACTCAGGTTAACCTCACAGTTTTACCTCCTACAGTTTTTACCACACACAGACTTACTTCACAGTTTCACCTCAAACAATTTTACCTCAGTTTTCACCTCACACAGTTCACCTCAAACAATTTTACCTCCTACAGTTTTTACCACACACAGACTTACTTCACACAATTTCACCTCAAATTTTTACTTCTCAGTATTGACCCTCACACAGTTTTACCTCATACAGTTCTCCTCAAACAATTTTGCTTCAGTTTTTACCTCACATAGTTTTACTTCACACAATTTCACCTTGCTTATTTTAAAGCAATTTTTATGGTGGGTGCAGCGAGAAAAATAGAGAAGCCCCTGCACCCAGGACTACCAATAGAGAAATTGTAACACTCAGAAACCGAAAGGTACTTTTATTACCAAATTGTTGGTAAAATGTAAATCCTAAAGTGCTGCCAGTTAGCTAATTTGAGCTGGAAATGGAAATTACTTTATTTTAGAAACAAACCCACATGCAGGAGAGCACAAAGAGCTCTGTTGTATGCAAATATCAGAACAGTGGATGTGTGCTACACCTGTATCTCTGTACAGTCTGATTATTCAGAAAAAATTAGCTTCTAATTAGAGAAGTACAGTAAACAATGACACCTGAACCCACACACACGCGCACACACATACAATCCTAACCTGTCTTCCTTGAAAACAATCAATGTGTAATGAATATGCAATGGCTCTAAACACTTGATGCTTAAAGGAAGGCCTGATTTTAACTGCACCATCCCTCACCTCATTACCGATATTTAGCAGACTGATGAGGAGAAAAGAGAGAGAAAGAGAGAGAGAGTATTTCTAACAAGTGTGTGTAGCTTGGAGATGGCATCTAGCAAAGTACAAGTCAGATAAGATGGCCTTTGTCTTCATGACCATATTGTACAAGGTTGTGTAAGCGTGTAAGTAAGTGCACTCACCCTCAGGCTCGCTCTTGATCAGTTCCTCCATCTTGCGCTGTTTCAGCGTGTCCACCACATCGGCCAGGCTGCCTTTACGCCTCTCCGGCGTTCCCAGAGCCGTGGCCGAACCTGAGCCCTCGTCCTGCTGCTGCTGTTTACTGGGTGAGGTAGAAGAGTTGTGCTGGGGGTACGGGCTCAGGGCCAGGCCTTTACTGCTCTCCTGCTCCTGAGACAAACGGACAGAGAGGAAATAATTCATTAGTCATCATATCAAAAACACTGAAACTCTAAAACCAAATATCATTAACCCTAATATTCCGTTTGCGCCCCTTTAACCAGGTCATTTAGTCTAATTTTATATAAAAACAAAAAAGTGAATTTGACTTGGCTATTATTAATGGAAGCATTCTTATTTCCGTTTTTATTTCAGCTGTATAACTCACAGAACAAAATGAATGATCTCAGTAATTTACTTATGATTTTTTTTAAATGTATCTGTAATTTACTTTGTTCATTAGCTTTACATCATCCTGTTTTCAGCAAAACTGCTTCATGCCTTTATCTTAGCACTTATCACACAACCCGCTGTTAGTTCACCATCGCATGAGCTGTATAAGCTATGAGATAAAATCAAATCCTATCAGTACAGAGTGATATGTGTCGTGCTGTTTTTGTACAGGAAACGAATCAACACCGGGGTGGGGAGAGGTTACGGTGTCACAGTTACCACGCCGAAGCTGATTATTTTCCCATAACAGGATGCCCTGAAAGGTTTTCTTTTTCTTGTACACCACAGCAATTTGCCAACGTTTACAACTTTTTGTTAATTATAGAGCGACACATTGAAGAATTATCCATTTAAAGTTAGTTTTTATCCATTTAAGTTAAATCGAACGTCCACCAAACGAATGAGTTCCTTTCAAACCCTAACCAGCTTCTCGTTTTTTTGTTGATGTCAAAACCTGTTACAAAGTGTTACAAAGTGCTGAGCCTGGAGTCTACGTGAATCCCCAGTGAAGTCCCAGTGAATAAGCTGTTACCATAGCGACGATAACGTATTAGAAGCCACTGTAACAGAAAATCGAATCAACACCTTCTGACCAATCAGAAGCTAGAACTGTCTAAGAAGTGACACCTGGCATTCGTGTATAGAGACCATCACACACCTTCACGCACATGTACGTGCACACTTACATACTTGGTACCTGGTTTTGAGCCAGCTAACCGGAACTCTTTTGTGCAGTTTAATTACAGAAGGACTCAGGTATTTGTGAACAGGGTCAATAGTCCATATCCAATAAGCAGAGTTAATCTTTGGCTAATCAGCTTCTATTATCTGCCGCACCATGACGGACAATGGCTCCAGCGAATTAGACAATGGCTTAATCCCATCCCCGAGAGAGGCTGGCTTTAGAGCCACATGGTAAAGAGTCAGTGTTAGAGAGAACGTTCCACTAAAGTTAGACAAAAATATATATAATAATGTGTTTTTACCTTATTATTATTATTATTATTATTATTATTATTATTATTATCCCAAAACAGTCCTTTCCCTTCATTATGCATACAGTCCATCTGCCTGACAGAGTCTTTTATTAAAGGTGTACATGGCATATAATGATTAACTTAAAGCTGTGGACTGAAGCCAGTCGAACAGTTGGGTTGCATAAGTTTGCCCTAAAATTAGCTTCAGTATATCTTCCTGCTGCACTTTTACACTCCAAGACATTATCTATAAAGATACCAAGATAAACAAATGAAGGTTAATGCAGCAAACAGGTTATTCTGATGACTCAGCCACTGAGAAACGAGTTATATTTTTTTAAAAAAACATTCCCCAGACAAATACAGCTCTGAGGAAAAACAATCTGAATTTATCTATGTAAATGTGTTCATCTTTATGTAAGCCAGTTGTATTCAAGCCCTTTTTTCTGTCATACGTCATCAAAGTTTGAGAAGCCCTTACAAAAAAGTGCTAAAGTAATACTGTAAGCTTGCTATAAAGTCAAATTCAAATTCAAATTTTATTTGTCACATACACAAATAATTATGTGTATACACAAATAATATATTAAATTATAGCAATGTATAATACTTCTACGACGTCCCAAATTACTGTAAGATTCCTATAGGAGTACTATATTTATTTGTAGAATTATTATAAGATTACTAAGATATTTTTGTGTAGTAAAAAAGTATAATATTACTACGGCTCTTTTACATAAGAGGCAATGAAACATTAACATAGAGCATGGAAGCTAGCTGATATCTGAGGAGAATGGTTTAGCTAGCTCACGCACAGCCATTCAATCGTTTTTTTTATAAACAATATAAAGGGTGAGTGGCTGTAAAAAAAGGCACAAATGAGTCAGAAATATCAACATTTACCTCAGAGATGTTGGTAAATTGCCATAAAAAAGCTCATTTGACAACACTCTGTCTTTACACATAGCAACTAGCGCTAACTGGGTTATGCTAATATGAAAAGCCGGGATTCTGTCATAACTCATAAACCCTGAAAACTGGCATTTAGGAAATTTGAATGTTCATTTGTTTCTAAGGAATCTTCTTGGGAACCTGGTGACTATGAACACATTCGAAGGAAGAGGAACCACAGCAGACTTTCTCATATTTTCAGCACTGATGTCTAAAGCATATCGACCTTTACGTTAAAAACTATATTCAGAAATCAGTTATTGATAAAAACTGATATGAGCGTGATATTTATGCATATAATCCATATTCCCTAAATAAACTGTCATATTTCTTGCCTGCCTGTCGGTCCATCTATTTATCCAGCCATGGTTCTCTATACTCTTAGCAAATGTAGAACCAGTAAAGGTTTCTTTTTGGCCTATTTAAAGAACCCTTATAGGGTCTTCTTAGTTTGTCCTTTTTGGGGATCCTTTAAAGGTTGCGCCTAGAACCCTACAACACACTGCTTCCCTTTTTAGGAACCTTTTCTAAGGCTAAATAAACGATTAATAACAGCAGCAAGGCCTTTTTTATACATTTAAATGTGTCTGTGAGTCATAAAACTCATTGCATGTTTATTATGTATGGTAATTAAATCTCCATGTTTAAATTTATTATTACAAAAGTAATTCAACAAAAATTTCCATCCAGAACTTCCGCTAATTCTTATAACAACAATTCTGATTTTAGAAATCATTTTATTTATTGATGAAACGATTCACCTGATCAACCGATTCATTTTAATATGATTATGATTATGGTTTGATTTTATCCATGTCACTTCCAGAACTGCACTCGAGTCTTGCCAAAGCATGCAAGCAACCACACACACACACACACACACACACACACACACACACACACACACTGTACAGCAGAAATCAACTCAGAGACACTCATTGTTCTTGATAGAATGCTCAGCTATCAAGATATATTGATGTGTTTTGTGATTGATGTGTTTGAAGTCATCAGTCATCGCTCACAAACATCAGAAAGCTTCTGTAACTTGTTCACATTTAAATAAAAAACATTAATAAAAATCTGCTAAATGATAAATTATGCGATCTGATGATGATGTGATCTGTGAGCTAATAGACATCAAATACAAGAGCCTCACATTTCTGATCTTTAACCTTGTTTTCTAATTCGCCTGTCAAATGCTTTCACACACACACACACACACACACACACACACACACACACATGGGCTCAGATGTGCGACTGCAGCTCTATTTACACCCTCTCAACTGATCCTCCAGTTAAACTGTTCAAACGGGGATTAAAAAAATTCTGACATCAAGTCTGATGACCATAAAGAGAGAGACGGGTCTTAAAGAGTTTTAAGAGAAAGAGCGACAGTGTGTGTGTGCGTGTGTGTGTGTGTGTGTGTGTGTGAAAGAGAGAATAGAAGGCAGTCACAGCTCAGCTTGTGACTCTGCCTACATTTACTGTGTCACGCATCTTTAACATCCGGTCACACCTGTCACATCCAATCTATCTAATCCACCGCCTGCTTAAAACCTGCCGCTTCTCTACACACACACACACACACACACACACACACACAAACACACACACACGCACACGTCTTTAGAAACAACACATTTAAAAAAAAAAAAAGACAGAAGGGATTTCTATCCGGAGTAACACTAAGTCTCGGACAGATGAAGGGTCAACCCTGAGATCTTATTTATTTATATATTTATTTATTTATTTATGTATGTATGAGTATTTAATCCTGTTGAAAGTGCTCGAGTGAAAAAGACGTCGTCACTCCAATTCCTTTTCAGTGTAATCCAGCTAATGCACACGTGATAATTCTTGTTACATCTGACCCAATAAATAAATAAATAAATACAGAAATATCCACTTTGTGTTTTGTTTTAAATCACATTTTATTGGAATTAGCATGCATGAGTCAATTAATGTGTGCGTGTGTGTGTGTGTGTGTGTGTGTGTTTGTGCGCATATAAATGCTTGTATTTTTCACCAAATGTGTAAATGTGTGTGTATATGTGTGTGACTGTGTGTGTTGGGGTTTTATATGTATTTATGATGTGCCATGAGCCTGTGCGATGTGGGCGGTTCTGGTTTTAGTCGTGCAGATGTCAATTCTCGCGCGCGACGCCTGAAACAAAGTGCAAAAGTGTCTCCTTGCCTGCAGTCTGCCTCCTCACTCATCCCTGTACCGCTTCAGCACGGTGACGGAATTAAAACAACTTTTGTCTTCTTAAGCTCATCTGTGACAGGAGCACATTTAAACACACTTCAACTCTTGCCAAGGAAAGCAAAAAAAAAAAAAAAAAAAAAAAGCGCTGTTTTTCTGTTTTTCTTTTTCCCCCCTGTTAGCCAGCACAGATGCCACCATTCCTCCAACTGCTTTCTCGCTCTCTCTCTTTACCTCGGAGCATCGCTTGCTCTCCCTCTCTCTCTCACACACACACGCACGCACACATGAACACACTTTCGATTTAAGGCTTGCATATTCAAACTGAGTAAACAGACAAATTACAGGTGACACGATTAATTCATTCATTAATTAACTCCAGGAGCTGAGGATCCAGATTTACATTCTTCTCTTATAAGCGCACACATTTCTAATAGTTTCACTGAAAAAATTGCTACAAAATCAATAACCCACGACTTACATTTACGGTACGTTTATTTACAGCAACTGCTACTTTACATTAATAAATAATAACTATGAAAGTCATCCAAATTACATTCCAGACTAAGATGAAATAATAATTCGGTGAAAATAAAACTACTCAAGCTGTGTGTGATTGCTTAGACGTCACGTTTAAGCCATGGCGATGATGAACAAAGTTATTAGTTATTAAACGGCGATTTGAATGCTGACTGGTCAGAAGACCGTGAATCGTTTTCGACAGTAGCTCAAGTTAATATTATATACGTTACCGTTTCTATAGTAACAGCTCATACACAGGTACGAAGAAACGCCTGTTAACGTTTATGGAAGGAGTCTCCAGTGTTACGTTTTCCAACATCTTCAGGACAGAAGTTTAAATGTAACTGTAATTGAATGTAACTATAAATGGCTAAAAAGTACAAGATGTCGCTCATTAATACATTAAACATTGTAATAAACTCTCGTCGTTGCTTATTTCCCCTTAAGTAAATGCAACCGTGAACGTAGCGCGTTAATATCCGTGTATCCGATGCAAAACATATCTACACGCCAAGTAAATATCATCAAATCCAACTAATATGTCTCTTTATTAGACTGTCTTTAAACAGATATAAGATTAGAAAGCATCTTAAGACTGAAATTGTCTTATTCTCCTGGAGGATAATGGCGACTTCTAGACGACAGCTACGAAATCGAAGTGAGAAAAATCTTAGATCACGTTTCTTTTATTCAAGATATTTTCACTTGATAAGGAGCCGCAGATATTATTAGTCGTACCGCAAAAAAAAAAATAAAAAGACTTGGCAGGTGAAAACATGAATGTATTGGACTTTATGCAGGATTTCCTATTATAAGATTACAGTAAACTAAATGTACAGATTTATCAAGCTATTTAAATTTTTTTTTTACTCATTTCAAGCTTGATATTTTCGTATTCTTATCTACTGTACTAATTGATCATTTTGCTTGAAAATAAATAAAACTAGGGAATCTAAAATAAAATCTACCTTTAGAACAAGAAATGCAAAGGTTGAAATGAGCAACAGTGGCTAGAAATAGGTTTCATAACATTATTTATTTATTGAAAATATCTTGAATATGGTCAAATTGAGCTAATATCTCCTGTTATAAGATCACATTAAACGAACTCTACGATTGATAATATTTCTGATTATTATAATAAATATAAAAATAATACATTTTTTCACTATATTCAAGCGTTAAATGTTCTTATTCTGTTGGAAATAATTTTGCTTTTATTTATTTTTTTGAAAGAATAAAAGCGAAATGACTGCGGAACACGACAATTTAAAGCTGAATTTAAAATAAAAACTAATGTCTGGAAAGATGTTTTATCGCAGATTAGGAAGTGCGAGACTGCGTCCAGGATGTTTTGACTCTGTGGGACGTCGTTTCTGGGCTCGGCGTGTCGAGGAAGCTGCAGAGAACACGCGGGGAAAAGATTCGGCTCGTTCTGAAGATGTTCCTACTCTGGAGCGTTTAAAGGACATGGAAGTGAATGACAATAGCAGATGCCGTGTATGCTTGACTAGCTAGGAAAGAGGAAGCTTGTCTTTCGGAGGCTGAAGGGCCTAATGATATTAATCACAGCTGTAATAATGAAACTGCCAAGTGACTAAAACGATGAGCAGGAAAAGGTTATGCTGATGCTAAAATTACCACCAAGACTTCTACTGGGAAGGTAGGTGTAGGTAAATGAGTCGATATTTTCTTGTAAACCTAGGTAACAGGATTAAACACACACACACACACACACACACACTACACCTCATTGTTTTGATCTATATTTACTGACAAGCTCAGATCGTATCTTATTAGGGGAAATTATATGACAGCATAACCCACACTAATAAGGGATGTTTTTAAGTCCCTTGCTTGTGGGCGGAGCTTGTGGGCGGACCTTGTGGGCGGACCTTGTGGGCGTGGCCACACGAACAAGTGTAAGAAGTGTAGTCAGGTTTCTTTCTCTGTGCAGTTTTCACACTAACATGGCAGGTTGAACTCTTCTAGCTGTGTGTATTATTATAAATCGGGTCAGGGTGTTTTTTCCCAGAATTCCTTGAGACTCACTGGAAGAAACGACACGGTAATTAACACCTACACGCTAAACACGCTTCCCGCCTTTTCATCTCCTGTTTAGCCTGAACTCCTGATGAAGATGAAGAGGTCAGCAGCAATGGCGTTCTGGGGCACACACACACACACACATACACACACACACACACACACACACACACACGCACAGAGGCGTCCCGTTAATTTAGCGTGACCAGATAAAGCGGCTAATCTTCTCACACACGCTTCTCACCACTTCACCGAGTCGTTTCAGTTTTTCTTCTTTTTTTTACACTTCTATATTATTGCGCTGCACAAATCGCCGTGACTGAGTCTCTCTCAGTCAGCACACGCTAAACCCCCCTCTCTCTCTCTCTCTCTCTGTATTCCTCTGTCTCTTTCTCCCTTTCTGTGACTCTGTTTCTCTTTCTTTCTTTCTATAACTCTGTCTCTGTCTGTCTATCTCTCTCTATGTGTCTATCCTCATGTTCCGCTGTATTTCTTACTCTGTCTCCTCTCTATCTTTTTCCCTCTTTCTTTCTGTCTCACTGTGGTTCTCTCTTTGCCTCCCTCTGTGCATCACTTTGTTTCTGTCTGTCTCTCTGTCCATCTCTCTTCACCGCACTTGCTTGTGTCAGGCTCAGTGAAAATGAAATAAAATTAAAATAATGGGCCTGGACATGGATGAGTCCAAAACACCACATATTATTATTATTATTATTATTATTATTAATAATAATAATAATAATGATTAAAGGTGATGTTTTTAGGACTGCTCTGTCAGTCTCCACCTGTGTGAGATCCTCTCCTGCACACAGTGAGAAAGTGGGCGGAGTCATGCGGGAGTGATGCAGCAGCGCAGGAGCGTAGCGTGAACTTTGCTTTATGCCAGCGAGCGTGTTGGAGCGTAGCCGAGTGGCAATCACTGCACTAATTACTGAATTACTTCACCATTACGCTCCTTAAGCACGCACTCATTGTTTTACAGCCGGCCACATTCCTCCACTCTACTGTCTACACACACGCACAGCCATCTGACAGATTACAGGGAGAGGGGAAAGGTCACCAAGCAGCACACACACACACACACACACACACACACTCACACACACTCACACACACACACACTAACAAACACGACTCAGATGAACAACACATCCCAACACATTTCTCTCATGTTTTTTCCATCTACCTACTGTGGTCTCTCACACACACACACACACACACACACACACACACACACACACACACCACCTCAGTATACCAACTCATGAAGTCATCTTCTCCACACAGACGCACACACACACTCCAATAACACAATATGCCTGAGTCACTTTAACCAAATCTAACAGCCATGCCTGTCTGTCTGTCTGTCTGTCTGTCTGTCTGCCTGTCCGTCTGTCTATCTGTCTGTCTGTCTGTCCGTCTGTCTGTCTGTCTGTCTGTCCGTCTGTCTGTCTGTCTGACATCATCCCATCATGACTGGCACTAGCAATTTCACACAACCACCACGGGTGGAATTCTGTGTGTGTGTGTGTGTGTGTGTGTGTGTGTGTGTGTTTGTCTCTATAGTGACAGGAAAATGTGACATGTTTGACCTTTTAGAGATGTTTAGCTGCTTTTACTTAATGACTCAAACTCAAAATGTACCTTTTCACCTAACACTGTTTCCCTTTCTTCTTTTTTACGGACAGCAATCGTGAATGTTTGAAAGCCATCATCATCATCATCATCATCATCATCATCATTATTATTATTATTATTATTATTATTATTATTATTATTTAGTATTATTATTATTATTATTATTAAAGATCCACTATGTAGGATGTGAGGGTGATTTGAGGGTATCTATTAACAGAAATAGAGAATATATTCCATAATACACTTCTGGAATAATTCATAAGTATATTTTCATTAGTGTATAATTACCTGTAACTATCCTGTAAATACTATAAATAATAGTAAATACTGTACTGTATAACCGTAATCATTGTGTTTTGACTTGAATGAGCCCTTTATATCTACACAGGGAGCAGGTCCACTTCTACCGAGCCGCCATGTTGAGTCGCTACAGTAGCCCAGAACGGACAAACCTCCAGAGACAGGCTTCTGAGTTTCACGTTTTTACAGACGGCAGCGTGAATCCGGAAGGAAGCACCAAAAGGACATCAAAGAAGAAGAAAGGAAGATGAGGAAGAAGAAAGACGAGGAATCAGTGTTTGCTGGAGCTGGATAACAAGCTTGAGAAGCCAAATTTTGAAAAATGGAGGATCATACTTATTATTTAGCACAGAAAAAGCAAGAGAGTGTGAATGTAAGTGCTGGAATTCCGCTACAGGATCCTGACGGCAACCACACACTCTACATTTACATTTATTGTATGTCACTTGGCAGTCGCCCTTATCCAGAGCGACTTACATATATCTCAGCAGTTGAGACCATCAGCTTGGCAGTGCTGGGATTTGAACTCTCAACCTTCTGATCACTAGGCCAATGTCTTAACCACTGAGCTACCACTGGAACAGTTTTTAAAAGACTTTTCACACTTAGTGGAAGTACTGTTTGGGGTGAAGCTGTAGCATTATTTAACCATGACTTGTTTCATGGACATTCCAAAACATTACATGTAACTATAAATGGAAATAATACCTTATTTATTAATCAATAAAAAAAGGTAATTCCTGGCACATTGCTGTGGTATGAGTGGAGTACAACACTTCAGGACTTCAGGGTGGCAACATACTGTAACAGGGCTGTGAAATGACATTATAGTATTGATATCATGGTAAATTATAAATGATGTCCCAATACACATTTTTGAGATATCATAGTTATCTTGTTTCAAACATTTTTGATAACAAAGACAAACTGACTGGAAGCAGATGATCTGATTTTGTACTGAAGCTTAAACAAATTAACATTTTCTGTAAAATACAATGATTTTTATTTAATAAATTAGTTAGAATTGTTAGTTTTAAATTTTACTTTTCAAAATCAGCTTGTTTTTGTTTAACATTATAAACATAAAAGGTTTTTTGGTTAACAAACCTAAATATTGTTATACATATTGTCTTCATGTATAATATTTTTATATTATTATCACCCAGCCCTAATTATAATTAACATTAATATAATAACAATTAACAATTATAATTAAACATATAATTAACTAACCCTAACCCAAATATGTTTTATAATGTCTAAAATTGATGTAAATGAGATGTCTGTGGAAAATATTTACTATATTTAATATTTAGGTTTTTTGGTAATAATAATAATAATAATAATAATAATAATAATAATAATAATAATAATAATAATAATGTGCTTGTAGCTTTGCAACAAAAATTCATTAGAAATTATTCTTTAAAACTAACATGCTACTCTTTTAGAATAAAAAAAAGGTTCTTGTGGTTCTTTAAGTTAAATATTTATTTGATCATTTAAAGGGTTCTATGTGGCCGTGTCTCTGATCAGAAGCAGTCTGTTATAGAGCTGTACTGGAATTAACCCATATTAGTATCAATACAGGTCAAATTTTATGCGTCCATGTGTGGGTGGAGTCTGCGGAGGAGTGTGGAGTGAAGGGAGGAGTCAGTGTGATTGACGCATGCCTGATTCCCCAGAGTTTCGAGAGGAAGGGGGCGGGGCTTACCGTGCTGCTGTGTAGTGTGGGCGGGCTGTCCGGGGCACGTGGCGAGCTGCAGTACGAGCTCAGGGGCAGGTGAATGACAGCATGTCCGTCAACCTCGTCATCGTCCAATCGCTGTCTGCTCGTCGCCATGACTACCTCTCCATCTGTTCCCCCATATGGAGAGGCTGGTCGCTTGGAAGACATCCTGGAAAAAAAAGAGATGGACAGGAAGAGAGAGAGAGAAGGAGTGAATAAGAGATGTGGTGGAAAGACATGCTAAAAAGACATGGATGTGGTTTAGTGACACACTAAATCATCATCATCATCATCGTCATGGATACGTAAGCAGGTTGTTTAGTCTCTGATGAGTCTCATGTAGGGGTCCAAGCACTGACTCAACAAGAGTATTAAATTTGTTCGTAAATATACACGCATCTAATATTAAAGTGCTTTTCTCAGAAATGCACCTCAAATATAATTTCTATTTTTACTCCGAATTTTTCTGCGTTTTTGTTTATTTAATGTAACGATGGTATCATTTTTCATGACGCTCATTGCATTTACATCCTTATTTCTCCATCAGCATGTACTGTTTCTTCTAAACTTCACGTAACATTTAAAAAAAACCCAATAATAATAAACGAATAAAGTTCTAGAAAATTTTCATTATTTTACTAAAACATGACAAGCTGCTGCTCTCTTATTAAAAAAAAAAAGCTCTTCGGATCATTAAGAGTCACGTCCGGGCCGTGTGTCTAATCCGAGCAACAGTTTGTTGCTATAAGACGTGTATTTGCCTCGTTTTATTTGCATTTGAGTGTCGTGCTTATTTCCCGAGCAGCATAATCACCATTTCTCGCTTCAGCTATGTTTGTGAATGCCAGGTTGCGTTAGTGAAGACGGTTTGTTTTCAAGTTCTGCTGCTGTTTTACACACACACACACACACACACACACACACACACACACACACACACCTTGGAGGAACATTTACTGACAGTGGTGCTGCTGCTGAGGGAAGTGTGTGTGTGTGTGAGCTGATAGGACACATCTGCTGATATCAAGAAAGAAAACTGTGAGACGAGCCACTTTTGTGATACCTTGAAAGGAAAAAAGGCATTTATTGACTGAGCATCTTCTCTCTCTCTCGCTCTCTGTCTCTCTCTGTGTGTGTGAGAAAATGAATATGCTGCAGTAATGGGATTTCATCTGGTTGACAGCATCTCCTAAGTGCTTTCAGAGACACACTTCAGCCTTGGAGGCTAGTGCTACCATGATCCCGAGACTAAAAAAATAAAAAAATAAAAACCTTCTTCTAGACGTGAGCGCCTTCGATCATCTCTCCGTTTACTGCGGAGTTTAGCTCGACAAATATCGCAGAGAAAGCAGCCCTTGGAAGAGCGGCACTGTAGCACGCGCTGAGGAGATACACGACTGCGCGATCGGGGTGTGTAAATGTCCTTACACTGACACTAAAGCTACTTATGTAGGAGGTGCTGGGATCTGAACTCACAACCTCCTGCTCAGCGCCACTGAGCTTCCACTGCATCTGTGTGTAAATAAACACATCAATATTTGATAAAGCTTTCCTCTGGATTGCAGGCAGCATGAAACGAAAAACCCGAGACAAATTTAAGACGTCATTAAATTAAAAACACCACATGATGATATTTTAAGAAACGTTCGAGAATATCGAGGTTAAAGTCTGATCGGATGTAATTTTTCGCAAGATTACAGACATTCAGCCGAGCGCTAGGAGGCAACGAAATAATTAAATATGTACGGATGTTAACATGCGGTGTAACAGGATGCTAGAATGTGAAGCCTGAATCTGATTGGTCAGAAGACCGTAATTCATTTCTTGTTAATAGCAAGTACTAACTTGTTTCACAGGATTAAACACAAGCATAAACAGATAAACACGACGCGTCTGGTCATGTATTCAAGTGACTTCAAGTAATTTATTGCAATTTGGATATCAGGATATATCAGGAGATCAAAAAATATCTGCTGAAAAGATGATCAGAGCCGAAACCGTAGCATCAACGCACACAACAGTGTAATAAAATATACACGGGAATCTAAAAAGTGACATAAACTGTAAACTATACTGTATAAGCTAATATATAGCAAAGCAATTCTTTAAGCTGATTGGTCAGAAGGTGTTGATAACAGGAACGAATACCTCTTACAAACAGGACGACGTGTCAGATGATGTTTTGTGATATAATGCACTGCAATATCGATATCGTCATATCGTGCTGATAATTATTATCATCTGTATTATCTATATATTATCTATTAAAAACATAAAAGAAAAGTATGATATAATTAAATATAGAAACTTATATGTATATATATATATATATCAGTGAAGAGAACAGGCTGTAGTGTGTACAACTGAGTGCAAATGTTTGTACACCCTTAAGACATTTTGTGTGTTTTAGTTTTCAAAAATTGCTCAAAATAATAAAGTGATTTTGTCTTATGACTCAGTTAGCGCACATCCACTAGCTTTTCATCCTACTGTATAGACTGTACTGGGAACAAACACCCATGAGTCCTGATTTAGATTTGCAGAATACCCAAACGTTTCATTAGTTAGGAACAAATTGATAGATTTTTAATAAAACAGTGGTACATTGCAAACCATGGGGGATGCAAACTTTTGCACTCAGCTCTAAACTGTAGAAACGCTACTGATTTGGGACCCTGTGTCTTCAGTTATTCTGCAAATTTCTAGACAGAAGATGAAAATATGAAGTGCAAAGAAAAAAAGGTTTTTTTTTTTTTTTTTAAATAGCAAAATGAATGAAAAAAAGGTTACACTGAGAACTGTAAATGCAGTGATAGGTCACAACTGAGGCTTTTTCTTTTTCCGAGTACAGATCCCATTCAGATGAACTCAGTAATATGAATGAAAAGCAGGAAACATGAAAGCCTTCAGGCGTGAGTTATAAAAATGACAGGAAGTCATCTGTCTATATGGCTGTGCACGATTGAGGACTGAGTGCAGACATCGCAACACCTTTCACACTGCTCCACGTTCGCCAAAAAGAAAAGTTTTCACTCTTTCACTTATTAATTATTCGATAGACAGATATCTCATGATATCTCTAGTGTAGGAAACATAGGCGGGGTGTTTAGACCCTTGTGAGTGTGAGTGTGCCCATGTGTATGAGTCTTTTTCAGTGACTCGAGTCATTTAAGCTTGTTCAGTCAAATGATTCATTCAGATTCGTTCACAGATTCATGCAGCCCGATCGTTCTGCTGAACACCGTGTGACTTTAAAACCGTTACTCGTCACGCTGTACAAGAAATCTATGTATAACAGAAACACTTTTCATCATTATGAGCGTAGCAGAACTGAGTGCTCACGCTGAGATTTTAATAAAAGCAACTCGTACACGGCTCAACAGAATGCTGTATCATGCACAGAATTGCTGAATCATATGAGCCAAATGAACTCACAGGCTAAACCGATTCACTGAACAAGAAAGAACTGAGTCTTAATCATGACTTTTTTTTTACTTTAAAGAATCTAGAGTCAGTCACTTTTAGATCCGATTACTGTTTCAAATTGCGAATCAGCAAGTGAATCACGTAAATGACTCCTGATGACTCCTTTACGTTTAGTGACTCGTTCAAAAACACAGAATCGTTTGTGATCTTGTTTAAGGTGCGTGTGTGTGTGCACATGTGCGTATGTGTGTGTGTGTGTGTGTGTGTGTGTGTGCGTGTGTGTGTTGGGGGCTGGGCCAGTCCCGTAGCTGTGCTAGTTCACACTGGGGCAGTAAAAGCAGTGGCTGCAGCTGTATAAACTCAGCAGCGGCACACGGCCTGTCTGCAACACCACCGGGATCTGTTTATTCTGCTTGCTTTCATTCTTACACACTGAGCCCTTTTGTTTCTGGCCTCACACACACACACACACACCTCAACCCTGCACATTGTCCTCATCAACTCACCCTCAAATACTCACACACTTTCACTCCAGGAGGAAACACTTCTCTAGTGTCCTCATCAAACACACAGCGTTATTTATATAAAAAGCTGCTCGTTCAGGTGAATTAGCTTCTGGATGGAGCACTGGTTTGATCTCGAGCCCCGTAAAGCGCTCACACACACACACACACACAAACATACGCTCACACGCTTCCTCTCAGGCCCCACTGACACGAGGCTTTCACAGTTCCTCTTGAGCAATAAAATGTGTGTTTTCCTCCATGCCTTTGAAGTATAATTACTATACAATTCGGCGCGCTGGGTGAGCAGGTTATAGCCGCTATTTCATTGAAAGTTGGCAGACCTGCGCTCGTGGAGAGGCCGCGTGAAGCATTTAGAGCATCCAGTGATGTTGGGATTAAAAAGAAGGGGCTTTATTAAGTAGATAAATTGGCAGTGAAGCTGGTCTCCGAGGTCATAATTAGCGTCCATTAGCATAATTTCACTCCATCCTTCTGTGGCTGTCATAATGCCTGATGCCAAACACACACACACACACACACACACACACACACACATATATACATACACTCGTACACACTCCGTCTCGACCAAAACGGCCTCACCGTTCTGGCTTTCACTCATTATCTTCAGGTTTCATACTTTGACTGTCGTTCATAATTTTCAGCAGCAAAGGAACGATTAACCATCCAGAGAGGACGTTTATTTCTGACCTCCCACAGGACACACAGCGCTGACCGGCTGAACTGAGTGCACTGTATTGTACAGTTACACAATGAAGGGTTGTCAGCAGTGGCGTCACCCGAGCACTGACCAATACAAAAATCTGTCAAAGCCCTGCGGCGAATAATTGCACGTATTCTAAGCAACATGAAAATAGTTCAAATCAACCTGAGCATGACATTCAAAACGTCGAAACTGGT
>JAQQZX010000004.1:1654192-1658303 GCA_030068355.1 Notoglanidium maculatum
TGGTTATTTGACATTAACGGAATGAGTAACAGTCAGTTTCCTCTCTTTTAATCCTTCAGGATGAAGGTAACAGCACTGCAGTGGCCACACTAATGCGTTTTAGTTTTAAAATACATCACTTCTGCTACGTTTACACCTGCCGTCCGAGAGTTTGGGAAGATTTTAGTTTAAAAACGTTTTAGTGTGGACGGGGGAAACGGTGGCTTTTGGAAACAATGACGCAGACACCCACATTCGCTTCCCTGATTCATCACACGCCCTGATTCAAAACAAGTTGCTGACCATTGTGTATTTTATAATGCTACAACTGTCTTACAGGAGGCAAGCTAGTATTTGAACAATCTGTAGCTAGGCAACCAACTGCAGAGTAAACAATCTGCTTCCTGTTTCTACCCGCACACGCATGCCCGTGTCCGTGGACGGTCGCGTGATATGCGTTTCAGGCGTGTTAGTATGGGCGGAGATCGTTTCTGATGGAGCGACACTTCAATACTCCTCATATGTGAACACGCTGGATGTCTGTTAGGCTAAACGCAAGCTCTTGAGCATATTACTCGAGATATCACACTCACTCTAGGTTCTTGTCTGCTCAGCTTAGCAGAGGTCAGAGTTTCTTCTCTGACTAATGGACAGAAAATTAGACTGGCGTGTATCGCCGAGTCCTTTTTTTTTCCTGTAACTTGTAGTGAAATTAATTTTTGTCCAGCAGATGCTGATGAGTCTTGGCACGGCGAGGCTTCGCCACGGGCAGCTGCCGGTGATTAAGACAAATTCCAGATTTTCAGCCCGAGGTGATTTCTGTGGGGTTCAGTCAGGCATGTCCCGCTAAGGACAGATTTATTGGAGCGGACAGTCTCTGAGGAGTCCTGAGGGAAACGTCAGGCAGCAGCGCAAGAATTAGCCTCGTCCTCGCAGGTCCCGTTCCTGGACCATTCTCATCCTCACCGGTCCACTTCTTCCTCATTAAACCATGAGTGCTTGTCTCATCTTCACACCGCTTCTCTCTGTCTCTCTCTCTGTCTCACACACACACACATACACACTATTGCTCGGGTTTAACCCACTGAGCCTGTGGAGCCCTGTGAAATGTGGCTTTTGTAGCCAATCTGCCCAACAGCCCTGTGGAGACTCTAACAATACAAATAATCCTGTTGATAAGATCCAAAAGAACCCTGAATCACGTTTCTCTCCGCCAGAAAAGCAACTGCTATTGTTGCCTTGTGGCAAGGCCTTCAGAAGCAACCATATTTTAACACACACAAAAAAAGAGCATAATGCTTTTTCCTCATGTCTGACTCAACAGCAGGCCACACTAAAGCTCGGTTTAACATTATGTGACATTCGAGAAGGTGTGTGTGACATCTGTAGCAGCTCATTGAGCTTAGCCGGATGCGTTAGGCTCGAGCAGCACTGCTTTTTCCTCTCAGGATCGTGATGGTTGTAGCTGTAGCTGTAGTGCTATTACAAGGTTGCACGTATTTCTGCACAGTGTGGTGTGCTACGTCAGTTCCCTCTACACCACTCCAAGCTCTCACTATCACCGTGCATTCAGTAGTTAGAATTATTCCATATGTTTGATTAATCTTTCTATAAAATGTTATTATCTTGTATGCCTTTGTAGCATTTAGAGTTTAATTCCCGCTCTTGCAACACACCAGTCATGCACATCCTGCCTCCATTAAACCACTTCCTGTTCAGGTTAGCGCTCCATCCCTTGTCTGATACCCTCCTCACCTGTTTATACAGGGTGTCCACAAAATCTGGATCCATACGCAGTTATTTATTTAAATACAGATATTACAACAAATGCTCAAATTGATGACCTTGGACTTTGCGACACTTGTGTACCCGCTAAATACATGAACATTTCTTAATGGATCATGACTGATGTTGTCACATGCAGAGATGAGTTTTTCTTAAAGTTCATATTAGGAAAAACGCTTATGGATCCAGACTTTTGGGAAACGCTGTATATTAATCCTGTTCAGACTGCTTTATGCGTTTTAACAGTATCCGTAACTCTCTGTCTGAGCCACTTCCTGTACGATTATTCCTCCACTCATAGTCCACTTCCTTTCTAGTCTTTTTACCAACACTAGCCAAAAAAAGATTGGACTTTGGATATGGGAGACTTGTTTTTCTGCTTTTTCTCAGTTCACAGTGGTGCGCACGCATTTTTGATTAGCTGTATGTGCGATACATGGACAGTTTACACTCTATATTCTCCCTTCTGCTCTCTGAACCTTTTTTAAGAAATTGTACTGTACACTTCAGATACGCTGCTTGTACAATCTTCTTGTTTACCTAGCCTGTGTTTGCAGACAATTGGACTTAACATTGTTCCAAAACATGCCCAAAGTAGTGTAAAAACCACAACCCTGGCAACCTTTATAGCAGGACAAGCTCGAGGTCACTAACATGATACAAATAGGAAGCAAACTGTGGCCCCCGCTATGTTTGTATATATGCATGTGTATATATATATATATATATAGTCCTTCTCATGACTTTGTTTGAATGATTGAATATTTGAATATTTGGTCAGTGTCTGACATAAGCTCATTTGTTTAATGGATATTGCTAATGTTCTCGCTAACCATGCTAATGCATCTTGTTTACTGAGTAATCATTATTTGTATGTTCTGAGATTAGTTTTAGTCTTACTTTCTTGAACCTGTGTCAACATTACTATATGGTTTAGCTCACAGGTTAGCAATACATCCTTTTTTTTTTTTTTTTTAGAAATGAGTGCATTGCCATAAATAGCTAAAAGTCTGAGATCAAGAGCCAGTTGTAAATTCTCACATAGATTCCACTTAATCTGAACTCACTATGTTACAGTCTGCTGCTATTTTTTTTTTTTTTATCTCAGTAGTGAAGCAGGAGCTTAATTTGGCAGAAACATTACATCCAAAGTGACCTACAAGTGAGGCGAGTACAAGCCAAAATTTGATGCAAGTGCCAAATGACTATGTTTCCATTTCAGGAATCATGCAATAAAGTTGTAGGAAGGAAAAGGAGAAAGTTTTGCAATGCCAAGAGCTACATTGCTGTAATGTGCAGTATATTCCACCACAGCGCTGCTGAATTCTCGCATCTGATTGGTCAGGCGGTGTTGATTAATTTACTGTAGCAGCTGCAAATCACAGGTTTATATTAATGTGCTTGGTGTAATGTGTTACTGTTTCTATAGTAACCGCCGGGGGGCGTTATAAAGAATAAAACATGATTGGGGGGGGGGGGTATTTAAATTTTAATTTGTATATAGATTCACTCTGATGTGGATGGCAGAGTTGGATGTTAGCCAATCAGAGTGAAGTTATTTACATATTTAAATTTAAAGGTACAGCTGCAAAATCAGCCTGAAGGGATTTCATACTATGCTAAAATGGCATGAAAAAAAACAAAACAATTTTTTTTTCAATAACCGAGATTCACAAACTTTACAAAAGCATCTCAGGGAATAATCTAAAATAATTGAAAAGTGTATGGCACGTCCCCACGGTCTTGGAACATATGAGGCGTACTGGTGACGAACTGCCCGTGGGAAGAATGAACATGTAAGAGTGCCTGTTCATGATTAAAAGCTCTGTCTTTGCTGTCTGCTTTTCTCTTTTTAGAGCATGCCGTGTGAAATTACTTTTCCATGACTATTTCTCCCATTGTTGTCTCTCGTCTCTCGCATGTGTGTGTGTCACTCACCGACTCGAGTCCTTGACTCGAGGACTGCACAGATTTAATTGGCCAAAGAAACACAAAGCGTAATTATTTTTTTAAAATCTCTTACAATTCCCTCGTCTGCCACAGACAGTTGGTATTGATCCCTCTTTTAGGTTCCGTTTTGTTGCCAGTCCTGCGTTACTGGCCCAGGTTGGTAAAGTTAGCACATAAACAGGTTTTTGTGGACTGTTGCTGGGACGCTGCCGTGAGTGGAGATACTCAGATGGAGGGTGATGTAATTCTAAAGAGCTTCCCCTTGAAATGCCAGATTTATTATTATAACATTGGAAAATTTTATTATATTGGTTACACAATGGTTAGCACTGCTGCCTCACAGCAAGAAGGTCCTGGGTTCGATCCCCGGGTCACCCAGGGTGCCTTTCTGTGTGGA
>JAQQZX010000004.1:1681556-1704056 GCA_030068355.1 Notoglanidium maculatum
ACACACACACACACACACACACACACACACACACACACACACACACACACACACACACACACACACACACAGAGTTACGCCCAGACTCCCGTCCCACGGAATGCAAAGAGTTCATTTTATGTATTTTAACAGAGATAAATGGAGCCGAGATGAATGAAAATAAAAGAAGAGAAGAAATTTTAAGGAGAGAAGACCCAATGAAACATGCGAAAAGAAACGTAAGAAAAACAAATAAAAGGGAAGAGAGAAGAGAAGTGAAGAGAACAGAAGAGAGGAGGATGATGTGAGAGAAGAGGAGAGAATTGAAGAGAAACAAACAAACCAAAAGAGGAGGAAATATACAAGAAATGGGGGAATGAAATGGGAGAAGAGAAAAGATAAGAGAAAAAACACAGAATAGAATAGAAGAGAGAAGGAAAAAGAGCAAGAGAAAAGAATGAAGACGGACAAGTGCAGGAAGAGGAGCTGAAATGAAAATGAAAAGAGGCAGGACGAGTAAATGAGAGAAGAGGAAAATGGAATAGAAAGAAGAGGAGAGGGGATGAAAGAATGAGAATATAAGAAAAGAGAAAAGGAGAGATTGCAGATGAGAGAACAGAAAAGGAGAAAAATGAGAGATTGGAAAACCAAAGAGAGAGGAAGAAGAGAAGAGAAGAGGAAGCTGTAGAAGAAAAGAGAACAGGAGGAAAGAAAAACAACCGGGAGAAGAAAAAAATAAGAGAAAATACAAGAAAAGAAAATGAGAGAAGAGAAGAAGAAAGAAGCAAAGAAGTCATTAAAAAGTGAAGAGAAGACAAGATGCAAGAGAGCATAACAGAACTGAAAAAAAATGAAAGAATACAAAACAAGAGAAAAGAAAAGAAAAGGAAAGGAGAGAATGAAAGAGAGGATGCTCTTTTTCATATCTTTGGAAATTGCACCTGTAAAGTATCTTGAAAATTGTATAACGATGTAATATATTAGCAGGGCATGTGTGTGTGTGTGTGTGTGTGTGTGTGTGTGTGTGTGTGTGTGTGTGTGTGTGAAAATCAGTTTAACTTAACGCTGTTATTGCCAGCTCAGTAGAAACGAGAGGAATTAGTTGCAGAAACACGATAAAGTCATGAGCTCAGCCAGAAACCAGCTCCACACATCCTGCACCAAAAACACCATGTCCTAATAACAAACACACACTTCCTGTCTTACTCGTACACTCTACACACTACATCAAGCGTCCAGAGATTCAGATTAAAGTCTAAAACAAATCGAGTGATGAATAAGGACATGATAAATACCTCATGATCAGATCAGGATCATAGTGAGATGGAGATAAGCGGGAACAAAGATGAACAAACTTCACTCGATCACACCTTCTCTAGACATGAAAGGTTTTCTGAAGGACCTTTAAATGGTTAAAGGAACATTTTTTTCAAAGCAAACCTTTTATTATAGCGTTATTGCACACTTCTACTTCCGGGACAAACTGCAAAACCTGAAACAGTAAAGAGCAGTGGCATGAGTGAACGTGTCATTTCTGTCTTTTACGCTGTCATTTAGAGTTTTCTCTTCTTTAATATACAGCTCAAACATGTGCTAGTGCACTCAAGCCCTATTCAGATGGGATTACATTTACATCAGAGACCTGCTTTTCTTCCTGATTATTTTACTTCCATCGTGACCGACATATTAGTAATTGCATGGACAGATGTTTCATCTTTCGTCAACTACTACTAACACTCAAACTGCGCACAGAGGTAAGAGTCGCTCAACAGCTTCCTTGGTGTGGGTCGCATCCTGCCTTCACCGGGAGAACACTGAGAGCAGGAGAAAGAAAACGAAATCAATCAGGTAAAGCATGGTCCCAATGGCAGATTAAAGGAGCTGCTATCATGTCAGTTACAGGTATCAAACCTGAACCACCTTAAATTCAAACCTCTTTTCAATAAATAAATAAATGAGCAGTTGTGGCACTGTAAGTTCTTCAATCGTTAACCATTGAGAAGAGAAGAAGCGAGATGAGAAGAGATGACAAGAGATGAGAAGAGAAGAAATAAAAAGAGAAGAGATAAGACAAGAAGAGAAGAGGAGAGAAGAGAAGACAAGAGGAGAGAAGAGAAGACAAGAGGAGAGAAGAGAAGAGAAGAGAAGAGAAGAGGAGAGAAGAGAAGAGAAGAGAGGAGAGGAGAGAAGAGAGAAGAGAAGAGACAAGAAGACAAGAGGAGAGAAGAGAAGAGAAGAGAAGAGAAGAGGAGAGAAGAGAAGAGATGAGAAGAGACGAGAAGAGGAGAGAAGAGAAGAGAAGAGAAGAGAAGAGAAGAGAAGAGATGAGAAGAGACGAGAAGAGGAGAGAAGAGGAGAGAAGAGGAGAGAAGAGAAGAGATGAGAAGAGAAGAGAAGAGGAGAGAAGAGAAGAGGAGAGGAGAGAAGAGAAGAGAAGAGAAGAGGAGAGAAGAGAGGAGAGGAGAGGAGAAGAGAAGAGAGGAGAACAGGAGAGGAGAGGAGAGAAGAGAAGAGAAGAGAGGAGAAGAGAAGAGAAGAGAGGAGAAGAGAGGAGAGGAGAGAATAGGAGAGAAGAGGAGAGAAGAGAGGAGAAGAGAAGAGAGGAGAGGAGAGGAGAGAAGAGAAGAGAGGAGAAGAGAAGAGAGGAGAACAGGAGAGGAGAGAAGAGAAGAGAGGAGAGAAGAGGAGAGAAGAGAAGAGAGGAGAAGAGAAGAGAGGAGAGGAGAGGAGAGAAGAGAAGAGAGGAGAAGAGAAGAGAGGAGAAGAGAGGAGAGGAGAGGAGAGAAGAGAAGAGAGGAGAAGAGGAGAGGAGAGGAGAGAAGAGAAGAGAGGAGAAGAGGAGAGAATAGGAGAGAAGAGAAGAGAAGAGAAGAGAAGAGAAGAGAGGAGAAGAGAAGAGACAAGAAGAGAAGAGAAGAGGAGAGGAGAGAAGAGAAGAGAAGAGAAGAGGAGAGATGGGAAGATTCTCGGGTTAACATTAAGTATCATTAAGAAATATATAATGTTATAGCAATAAGAATGAGTTTCATATCTACACGCGCTGTTTAGTTTGTAGAGGTGTGCAATGTACTGAGTTCATTTGAAGCCACATCCATTACACTGATAAATGTTTTGGAAAGGTCAGGTTAGGATCGTCTTTAAGAGGTTAAAGGTCATCATATCACAGATCACAGACTCCTTGATCTCGAGTCTCTGCTGTGAGACGTTTTGCCAGCCGAGGCGAGTGAAGTGTCACGCCGATTTTACCCCTGTGCTTTATTAAGTGTGTGAGGTGTAAGTCAGGAAACATAGTAGTACGCGAGTTAATGTAGTAAATGATAAATGAAGTCTTGTATGTGAGAAAAACAAACGCTGTGTGCAGTGCGTTATGTAAATCTGCTTTCTCTACATGCTTTATTGGCAGCTATTGTTTTCAAAGGCTTTTTTTTCTCCATGAGACAGACTGTTGGGCTTTTGTCACGGGGTATAGTACATGTCACAAGGCCATGTATGCATTGTGTGTGTGTGTGTGTGTGTGTGTGTGTGTGTGCTGCACAGTGCCCATTTCCTGCGCTCCCGCCTGGCATACAGATGGTTAAGCCCATCAATGCAGAACAGTTTGGTTGGGGGAAGGGTGGTGGCACAGGGCACAGGCTACAGATGGCACAGAGGGCATCGCCAAGTGCTGTGTGTGTGTGTGCGTGTGTGTGTGTCTGTGTGTGTCCGTGTGTGTGTGTGTGGGGGACAATACCCTCACCCCATTCCCACAACCACACAAAGGCTTGGCGCTGAACGTGCACCTACTCCGACGGATAGCTTTATGAGCTTTTGACCCAGCTTTGCTTTTCTTTTCTATTCTCTTCATTCATCCTCTCTATTTTCACTTATTTTCCACTCGTCTCTCCTGTGCCCCATGCTCTGCACTCCTTCCTCATTAAGACTTACGCTTTGATATTCAATGATCCCTAATTCCCCCTTGGAACGTGATCTCCCTAGACGTCCCATTCGCACATACGTGTTTACGTGTGGGTTTTCTTTTCTGATTTCGACCTGACCCTACATTTAAATACAGGTTTATTAGATTGTTTTTCCATGCACCAGGACCTCGATGTTCTCTGATGTGCCGCGATTATTAGAGTACATGAAAGTATTATGAAGATGAGACACAAATGATCAGTCATGCTCTCTGCGGAGCGCGTCCACCATAGTGTACGCCAGATTCTACACAATGCTTATAGTAGCACTTTTTATTTTTTTACAGTACACAGCTATATTTTAATGTATCAGTACGAATCCAGAAATATTCGTACCCTGTGTCCTTTGGAACGCAGGAGGTTGTGAGATGGTGATTATTGATGAGCAAGATGAATAAAATATTCCTCAAAATACACGAACTGATTCTCTTTTCACATGAACCACGAGACAAGTTGCTGTAGGGGCGCAAAAACAGGAAGGGGGTGCCAATACTTTTTTCTCAGTAAAATGTAAGAAGTGCAAACTATAGCTGAAACACAAATCTCTTTCTATTGAGCATTTAGGGAGCTACTTCTATACCGTGACCAGAGTAACAGTGTAAATAAGAGATCAAATGAAATAATAATAAAAATATGTGGGAATAGACGTGGATATTATACAGTATATTATATATATATACATATTATATAATAGAATGGAAATATTCTTTAAATAAAACTTTACATGTGAAAAATAAATCTCTGACTTAACAGCGAGCAGCATTTAAGAAGCAAACAAACAGAAAAAAAGCCAGAAACATTAAGTCTGTTCTCGACCAATCACTGATCTGCGCCGTTTCTAGCTCCGCCCACATTTGTTTGTTTATTATTCCTGGTACATGGAGTCTGGCTGAAAAGTTTCATCTTTCTCTTCTCCTTAATGCCCTCCACCTCCTTCTCTGCTATTCACCTGGCATGGCGTGTCCTCATACTAAGCCTGGTGTTAAGCCTTATTTCCCAGAATGCAGCTCTGACAACATCATCACCATACAATCGTAAACACAGCACAGCTGTCGCTCAGCTCCGAGCCACTCCACTGCGCTCGTATCTGAACCACGTCGTTACAGCGGCTATGCGCGCATGTGAAGATTTTCATTGATCTGAATGAAATCATAACAATTGTTTACATGCACGTAGGGTTACCGTAACAACAAGGAACGCGCACTCAACTCGCTTGAGATGATTTCCGTCTCAGAAAAATGTCATCCAAACAAGAAGAAGAATAGCATAAAATATATCTTCTGTTGATGTTTGGGGAATAACACCACATTTAGCTAATGTAGCTAGTTTAAGAATTTTTTTTTACTTTCATTCGAAAACTTCTGGAACATCGTCGAGCTCGTCAGTGTCACGTCTCTCTCACCGACCAATCATAATCAAGAAGTGGGCGGGACTTACAGTCTGCTTTCCTACACAGTTTATCTCCTGCACAGAGACTCTTCTTTTCAAAGGTATATCAATTCCCATGTCGAGAGCTGCAGCCAACGCCAGGACCCGATCGCGTCTTTCCATCGCTTTCGATGACCTTTCTAAAGTAAAACAGACTTGATGCTCACAATGAAATGCTAGATGTTTTTTGTAACCTAGCAGCCATAAGGGCTTGAGAGATGCGCTCAGGAAATGAGGTCATGGGTGCTGCCAGCGCAAAAACCGCATCTGGTGGACACAGGAATTGGCTAAGCGACGGAAGGTCTATTTAGTTTGTTTCAATGACTAACACTGAGCTCAAAATTAGCTTGCTATGCTGTTAACGTGACGGCAAAACGACTGACGAAAAGAGAAAATCGCTAACTACATTTCTGCAGCTTCTGATCCGAGTCGCTGTGTAAATTTGCGAATTTGTCATGGGAACACTGTTGCTAGGCAACTGCCATCAAGCTACAGCTAGGTAATAAACAGTATTGTGGCAGAATCGCGGTGAAAATGTGATCCTAATAATTGTGAACATCAACATTTACTCCAGATGTGTTGATAAATTACTATCGCCATCCAGACGTTCATGGATTTTGTCTCAGGAAACTCGTGAATTTTTGTGCTTTTGAAAAAAGCAACGCAAACATACGATACGCTCGCTGTCCAAGCGGCTGTTGCTAGGCGACTCGGAAATACAAACACCAAGCAACAGCTAGTTGATAGCTATAGTTTAGCTTCCTGTCCTGTAGCATGTAGCACAGAAAGACTGGACGCGAGACAAAACATAACAACTTTTTCCTCAGATGTATTCTTCAGAAGAAAACAATGCTAACTCAAATCCCGCTATAATTACACTTAGCGTTCATCGCTAACATGTTCTACAGGTTCGGAACATTTATTCATCCCTTGTAAATACTGAGCTGATCCAAAAAAAATCTTTTCGACTTTTCTGAAGCTGTGAATATCGGATCAGCGAGCAATTTGTACAAAACATATACTCTAGTCGTTGTCATGGAGACAACGTAACTCCGCCTCAATACCGGTGTCAGTGCTTTTTTTCTCACGATTTTGGTGCTCAAGCTGGACCTGTGGAAATGTTCAAACACTTTGCTGGTAGAAAATTGTGAGTGTGTGTGTGTGTGTGTGTGTTTATTCAGAGGATCCAGCAGTGGTCACATGAGCAAAAAGCAAACAATGGCTGCTACAGCGGATCGATGACACAGTGTGATAAACGTCGCCATTTAAAAAGGGCACAGCCACGATGGGGCACGCTGTAACGACCGTAACACACTCACGTACGTCTTCAGCGTGAACGTTAAGAAGAAGCAAAGCCATTTCATCTCCACCACGTGTGTCTTCATGCCCTCACCTATAAGACGAGACGGTGACCGCGAGGTGGGGAAAAAAAGACCACAGTACATCAAGCCATCAATTTACTCCTCAACAATACCAGCACTCCATGCACACCAGATGATTAGCCATTGTGTGCTGGTGAGAGAGAGAGAGAGAAAGAGAGAGAGCGAGAGAGAGAGAGAATGAATGAATAAAGAGCAGCGCTACAATAATGAGGATGTTTGCTGTCAGCTCTTCAGTCGCTAAATAACAGATGCACCGCGCGCAGCAGATGTGTGCAATTGGAGTCACATCTGAAAACGCAGCTCGACAGAGGCCTTTTTTTTTTTTTAAAGCACACACTTTGTCTCTCTGTGTGTTTTTCTCTCGCTGCCTCCTTCTGCTTCTCCATGCCACCTCGAGCCAAAACCCGCCAAGGAAAAAAAGACGGCGCCAATCTTTGCCGAACCTTTGAAGAGATTTGGAAAGAGATGACATGGGAAAATTACGAGTAGTGTACCGTCGGGCCGTGCGGTTTGACAGCACTTGGAACACGACGTGGGGAAAACGTTTCGTAAAAAGATAAGCACACACACACACACACACGTGTGCACGGGTAGACAGCGGTCCCTCAACTCGCCTTCCTCTCTTAAGCAAAGTTTTCACAACACCAGGTAAAAGTTGATAAGAAACCTACACAAACTTGCACAGAATCAAATGCCGAAGTGACCAAGACTGAGTGTCTGTTACTGACATCCATTTCCTTTTACGTGACGTTTATGCCCATATTTGTTCTACTTCTTTAGTTTATAATGTAATTCCAGATTCAGTGCTCCAATTTCAGCAACATTTGATTCCTGATACTGATCCGATATTAACGTCCGAGCTCTCGATGTCACACACTTTTGCGGTACGAAATATAAGTCAGAGGATAAACCTTGAATCGGATAAACGGTGAGATCTGATCCGATATCAGACAGGATTAAATAATCGGGTTAGGATCGGATCCCTCAGCGTTAGACTCGCCACATTGGACACAAAGACAACATAAAGGCTCTTGATGATGTGTTGCAGTCTCACAGCTCAGTGGCTTAAAAGGCTGCAGTAGCTATACAGCGAAAGTACAAATAACAACACCAATGTTCTTTTTTTCTGACAACAATACCGAGTCCATATCATCCACCGCTCGATATATTTTCTTAAAAACGTACTAAGCTAACGAAGCACTTCACTTAAAAAAATACATTGCTACAAATATGATTCCAGGTATGCTAACACCTCACTCCAATTAGCTTTTTTCAGGTCATTAACTCAAGGGTTCACATACTTTTTCCACTAGCACTATGAGTTTGTTTTATGGTTGTTCTCAATAAAGACATGAAAGGTGAGAATGTTACTATTTTAGGCACATTATATTTGTCCATAACCTTGACTTAGATGAAGATCAGATCACGTTTTATGACAACCATGAACTTCCAAAAGGTTCACATACTTTTTCTTGCCACTGTATATATAATATAGGTTTATATTAATGCGCTCGTTCTACAGTAATACGTACGTTGTCGTTTCTATAGTAACAGCAATAGTATACAACAGCCTATATAGTGATGCTCAAACTGTTATACAAAAATAACACCCAGCTTCTGACCACGCTGTAGTTCAATTCTGCACATGAACCTATAAATTATGCCTCATATTCTAGACATATTGCAAGTGGACTAGCTACGCTAACCTGCCCGTGGGTGTGAATGAGTGTGTGAACTAGCAGCTGAGGAAGTATTCCCTCCTCGTGTTTAGTATTCCCGGGATAGACCACCTGACCAGGATAAAATGGCTACTGAAGTGAAAGAATGAAGGAACGAGTGATTGAAGGAGTTCCGGACTGCTCCCTCTGCCTGGTGTTTTCGTTGCCATGTTTGCAGCATCTCGGCCGGGGCATTATGGGATATGTAGGAGAGCCGGCGATGCGTGTATGGTCAACGTGTACACACTGAAATTAATCTGACGGCTTCCTGCTTCCGCATATGAGTGGGTATTTGGAACACACAGATTAGAATTGATATTGGAAAACTAGAAAACTTTCTTTTAGTGGAAGATTTGAGAAAGAAATCAAATCTTCACCTGCTGTGTGAAGAAACATGGACGGTTTAACAGTAAAGACACTTTATGGAGAGAGAGACTGCAAATGGCACGGTTACTCTTGGTTGGGCTGACACACGCATTCATACGTGCATGCATAACTCACTCACACACACACACAGACAACATGCAGCGTGCTGGAACAGGAGTGTACTCTCTGTGTGTGTGTGTGTGTGTGTGTGTGTGTGTGTGTGTGTGATCTGCATGGATTTTTACTGTCGACTGTCGTGCCCATGGGACCAGATGTCACTACCGCTCTCTCAATCGTTCCTGATCTCCCCCCTCCTCTCTCTCTCTCGCTCTCGCTCTTTCTCTCCACCTCTCCACTTCTCTCGCTTCCTCTATCCGTCTCTCGTTCTGGTTCTGCAGAGCAGCAGATGGAGGATTTTTTTTCCCACTTTCGTTTTCTTCCGATCCTCACAAACACCTCGTCACAATGAAGAGGTCACACGCGATCAGTGGGGTTGCTGCATTCTTTCTTTCTTCCTTTTTTTAACCACCTCAATTGTTTTAAGTTTTTGTTTCACAAAAAAAAAAAAAAAACCCATAACAAAAGCATCTCATTTACTCCGAGCGAAACTTGTCTACTGTACAGTTCACGGCTCACTGCTCGGGTTATTCAGTGCAGCTCTGGATCCGGGTCTGCGCTCGGGTGTATTATTTCATTAAGTGCTTTTCAGCCCAGAGGGGGGATTTGGGGATGAACCTCCAGGATGTGTGTGACAAGGTCGCGGCCTCTGACAAATCTCCGCCTGGTCCTGAGCGTCCACGACACACACACACACACACACACACACACAAACACACAGGCATATGTGGAAAGACTTTTAAGCTACTGTCAGAGGCATCGAGAGATCAGACGGCCGAGGAGAAGCGGAGAAGAAGAGGTGGATCGGCGTGGAGAAAAGAAGGAGGAGTATATTAAAGAGAGAGGGAGGCTCTTAGGGTGGAGGGGGTGGAAGCCAGTTAGACAGAATTCGGCATTGTTCGGGCCGAGAGCTCGCCGTTCTGTTGATCCCGACTGATCCAAAGAAACAAAACTGCATTGTTCCTCGCAGATGGAAGCGAGTGTCGCCAAGGTAACCGGATTAATCTCTTTCTCTTTTCTCCGCTTCCTCCGGTGGAGAGGGCTAATCGCGGCGCGCCATTCACGCCAAAGCCGGGCCTCAAAGCCCGGGCCTCTAACTAGCCCTCTAATTAGCCGCAATTACAATGAAGACAACATGATGAGATAATAGAAATTTGCAAAATAATGACATACCACGGCAAAATATTCCTCCTCCTAAGCAGCACTGCTTTTTTTCCCCTCTCACCCCGTTGTGTGTGTGCGTCTCGGCACAGTCACAATGAGCCGGGGCCCTTTTTTTCTTTCTTTTTTTTTTTTTTAACGCCGAAGGGGCAGAATGGTGCTGCATTCGGAGGCACAGAACCCCATTGTCAACCTCCTCCTTTTTTCCCCTCAATCAACAGCCCATTGTCTGGTTTCTTAAATAAAATGACTCGAATGCAGGCACACATAATGATCTACTTCTCGCCAGCATGTGAAACACACACACACACACACACACACACGCATGTATACACATGTAGACAGTCCTGTAGGTTTAAAACACAGCTAAAAGACAGTGACAGTGCGTGATAGTGAACAACAGTGAACAACCGTACAAACCGATTCTACTTCCTGTAGAACTAATAACGATGAGGCTGTTTAAAGCATAAATGCTAATTGCACTTCTCTGGTGCTATTGAACATTAGCTAACTTGCTAGACAACTGTGCTAACAATTTTTAATCACTCAGTATCAGTATAAACTACTACCTAGCTACACAGCACAACAGTTAGCCTAACATTAGCTAGAAAACTTATAACTATAGTTAGCATCTAGAGAGTTATCTAGGAAGCTAGCTAATGTTAGGCTAACTGTTGCGCTGTGTAAATTGCTAGTAAACTACTGATTTCTATTTTAACATCTTAACATTTTATTTTATTAGCTCATGTCCAGGTGAATGCAGATACTGTCTTTTAACTACACAATACAAGTGGACGCCTAAGAGTTGCTAGTTGTTGTGTTTTTTTTAATTTAACTACGTCGGCTAACCACGAATGCTAGAGACGTACTACCGCAGAGGTAACATTAGCTGCCAAGCTAGCTAGTTTTTTTTATAAACTACGTGTGTGTTTTAAAGTGTAATTAGATGCACTGTATTCACTCAGGCACAGACACTGTGAAGTAAAAATCTGATCATCAATACATTTATCATAAATGTGTCTGCTCTCACGCGATGCTACGTTCGACTAAAACACGTAACTCCAACATGCAACAAAGGAAAAGCCCGGAATTTAAAATTCCTACTGGGACAGTGAGAAGGGTGAACTCCCAGAGGTCAGCGTGTGGCACCGTGTCAAAATATCTGCTCTTATTGACAATAAAAAACAAATGAAGTATCACTTCGCTATTTTCAATGAGTTGTATTTATAAAAAAATAAAGAGAATATTCCGATTAATCAAAGTTAGCACATATTAGCTGGTTGAATCAGTAACACTGACCATACAGAGTGCCGGAATGAGAACGTTAGAAAACTCATCATCAGTAACGTAAGCCTGTTGATGGAGGCGTCCATGTTTATCCCTCAATTTGTAAATGGAAACTTACACGTTCAGACTTCCTGTGTCGGAGTTCGAATTCCTGCTGGAAGTATCGTAATTACGAGGTGAACGCACATAGACAATGTCGTAATTACCACTCTGGAACTTCCGTGTTTCTAAGAGCCTTGACTTTCTGAGCACTGGGGGCGAGTCAGACATCACGACGGCTCTCAACATGTGAGAATGTGACAGTTTATCTGATAATTGTGCTTGTTAACTGTTCGGTTCTTTGTTTTCTTTCAGTAAGGCAAAATCTTTAGCGAAAATTTGTTGATAAATGTAAAAACGATTTACGAAAAACGCACTCGAAGGCAGCATAAACGCCGAGACTCTGTAGAAACTCCTCCTGGTGACAGGAAGTGAATTTCGAAGGACTGGAATGTATTACCTACATGCTCGCTATCACGGTAATGGAACAACGATAGACGGAAATGAAACAACAATTGAAGAAAATCGTACGTTTTGCCAAGATTCCGCACACTATGCAACGACGCAAACAAACAAAAACACCAATGCAAATAAGTTGCGACATGAGCAGCTCATCCTGAGCGTTTACAGAGAACGAGATTATAGATGAGCGTAAAAAGAAAGACGCTCGGGTTGGCTGGGAGGTCTTGGGAGGTCTGAAGGATCTGAGTTTGCATAAGCACATATTAAACAGCATGAAGGATGAATCAATCCGGCGTTTGAAGTCTCCTCGCCATCATTAAGCCGACCTGCATTCATTAAAACACACATATTCCACTCAGAGGCGCCGTGATTGTCTTCCTTCCCCCGTTGTTTTCCTGTCGTACCTTATTAGGAAGTTTCCCTCACATTCGGAGATGAAATAAACAAGAATGCGTTTGTCATTATTCTCAGGTGAGTAGCTAATGAGGTAAAAAGGTTAGCGTATTTAAACTCGGGACCACTTCGGTGTCTTGATTATTTGATATCAAGTTATTATAATGTTTTTTTTTATTATTATTATTATCATTTAGAGATAAATGTCAAGCCCAGATTTTTAAAGATGTTTACTTGTTTTGATCCATAACACCGGTTTTTGAAAACAATGCGGCCTAATTAAAGAAGGGGAATGTCAGTGTTGTGACAAAGCTACCCGTGTAGCAACATGATCCAGTGCAGCGGCGTTTCCAGAAATAATAAACAAAGTGTTACATTTGCTTCATTAGTCGCTCACAAAGGTTTCTGAATTGTTCAGTGATCTAGCGTTCACACTGTGTTGTAATTAATGTTGCATCTGGGTACTAGAACATCCAAATATCCAAAATAATTAGTGTCGGTTGAGTGGAGTGGGGGTTTTTCCGAGAAGGTGTGGCTAATAAACATACCGGGGGTGCGCTGTTACAGGAAAATAATCCACAACACCATGACTATCATTTATTCTCCTATAACGGCACGTCCTAAAGTGTTTTCTTCTTCTTCTACCACAGCAATTTGCCAACCGTTCCAAATTTCTTATTTATCATTATTGTAATTTTATGCATTTTTTTATAGAATGATGTCAAACATTTATCCTTTTATAGTTACCTTTAATAATGTGGAACATCTGTGAAATGCGTTCACGAGCCTCTCTTATTTCACCCACGTGACGTAAACACTACGTTCTACACTGTGTATTACATGTGCACTTTGTGTACCGTGCTATTGCTTTTTGTATTACTGTTATTTGTGTACTATGCTTACACTTTTTTTACTAATTGTGCACACTTTTATGCTTCATGAACTACACAGTGAGCACTACGCTAATGCTTTCTGTACTATGCTTACTATTGTGTACTATGCCATGAGTAGCACACTTATGCTTTGTGTACTAGGCTCAGTAGATGTGTGTGTTTGTGTGTGTGTGTGTGTGTGTGAGACAGGTGAAAGGACATGAAAATAAACAGGACAGTATTGTGTAAACTCCAGTTCCCATTATTCCCTGCAGGAGCTGCTGAGAGCAGCGTGGCTCACCTGTCTTCAGAGTCAGCGGTCTTCATTCCCCCTCAGTGTGCGAGAGCGCGTGTTCAACAGCAGGATGCGTCTGCAAACACAGTCATTAAAAAAAGACAAGGGTTAGTGTGTGAGAGAGAGAGAGAGGATGTGGGTTAATATGTGTGACTCGGTGAGTGTGGGATGATTACGAGATGAAAGGCGTGATGTGCGGGGCTTGTAATGAGACTGCAGGGTGATTAATACTGACACTGTGAGCTGCCTCTAATTACTCTAATTCAATCAGTCCTATTCCACACACACACATACACACACACACACACACACACACGTTTGTCTTACTGTCCTTTGAGGACCTTCCACTAACCTAAATCTAACCCTAACCTCAACCTCAGCAAGATGTGGTGGTCAATTTTTGCAATAAATAAATAAATAAATAAATAGTCCAGCCAAAGGTGCTACCCTTGTGGTATAGATATAAAGACACACACACACACACACACACACACACACACACTTCATAAGTGAGGCTACTGAAGAAATACATTTCACTTCCACTTTCAAATGGAAATGGAGTTGATTTCAGGACAGAGTGTTTACAAAAAAGATACACTGTGTTGTCAAATTTTGATTACAAGAAAATATTAGAAATACTTCAAACAAATGTAACTGACTTGTTTTCAGTATTTTACAGCTTGTAGTAACACATTATTTAGCCACAAAGGCTGAAAATGTTGGTTTTGAAGAACATATCAGGTATGTCTTTAGTGCACCGACATTCACTTTGTGTTGGAATTCTAGTTACTAACGTCAGAACCTGATCGGCTCTCGGCCTCTTGATCGTGTCTTACCGAACCAAGCGATGGCCACCTGTCTGCCTCGTCCCAGATCAGTGCGCGAGAGGTTTAATGCTCCTCGCTTCAGTCTTCTGCTGTCCTGTATGACGATTCTGCTAAGTCAGACTTTTTGTTTAAGTCAGACGGAGGATAGGGGATAAGGGCGAGCGCAGAGTGTGTTGTTCCTACAGAGAAACATGGAGGTGGATCGGTGATGGTATGGGGGTGTTTTAAGGGAGGAGGATCTGGAGACTTAGTCCAAATTAAAGGCATCGTGAAAAAAGAAGAGCATCACTCAATTCATCATCACACAATTCCTTCTGTTTTACGAATCACCGGACAAAATTTCATTGTAAACAGGATAATGATCCCAAGCATTCTTCAAAATTTTGCCAGAATTATATCCAGTCCAAAGAAAAGCAAAACATGTTGAGAATGATGTCTCGGCCTCCCCAGTCTCCAGATCTTTCTCCCATTGAGCTGCACAGGATGAGATGGAGCAACAAGTTCCAAAGGAGCGTCCAGCAAATGAGACACGACTGATCGCTCGATTGAGAAGGTGCTGGGAGGGTTCGGACACAAGTTATCTCCAGAAATTACTTTCCAGCAACTTTTTGGGAATAACTTGCCGTGAATCTGTGCTGCTGTGACGAAGACGAAGGGCTGGATATATGGATGAAAGGCACTCAGGCACTCGCATTCATTAAATTGCACTTACAATGTATATTGTTACATTACACCTCGAACCCAGTCCGTTACATTTGTATTTCTAATATTTAATTTCTAATATTTTCTTGTAATAAAAGTTGACAAAGCAGTGTAACATTTTTTTTTTTTTTTAATCTAAAAACATTGAACATCCAGTGAGGAAACTCTAAGACCCCCCCACATGGCTGATGAAAAATCACTGCATTGGTCCGAAGAGAAACTGAAGCACCCCCGACCCCCATCGCCCTCTTCCTTTCTGCCGTAATTAGCCGAAGCCCGTTGACTGACGACCTCGTAAACGAGGAGCATTATGCGATACTGCTTCACTTTGTTTCGCGTGGGATCAGAAAGGAAGTTGCAGCCAATTATCATAATTAAGCCGCTTGATTTGCTCGCTGGCGTGCGGGAAAGCATGGCTCTCGTTAGCTAAACGCCTCTGGAACGCATTTTGGATTCGTCGCCTCTGGGGTCGTAAACAAGGGAAACGCTCTGACGCGTATTTTTCATGACCGATTTCTGCGTTCTCTCAGTTTCCCCTTTGTTTATTGTACATCGATTTATTTTATTGTACGCAAATATACGCCCGCTTTGGGTTGATCAGAGCTCGGTTAAGGAGGTAAAGGGGAGGGAAGTTGAATTGCTTTCCATTCAGGACCTACATGGAGACATTGAGCCTTGCTGATAAGAGCAAGAGCTGAACCGTGTGTGTGTGTGTGTGTGTGTGTGTGTGTGTGTGTGTGTGTGTGTGTGTGTGTGTGTGTGGTGTCTCTGAGTTGCTTCTTATCTTGCTCTCTGTTCAACCGGACACAATTCTTCTAAGTACGAATAGGTGGGTTCCTGTGTGCACAGGGTGTGAAGGTATTGTCTCAGTGTGTGTGTGCACACGTGTGTGTGTGTGTGTGTTTAAGGTAAGGGTGAGACGGAGGACTTTAGACGACGTTAGTGAGTGAAAGACTCTTTGTGAAGGGGGGGAAGGACGAGAGGAAAGGGTTCGAGGTGGAGGGGCGGTGAGGCCTTCAGGATAATGAACTTCATTGTGTTTTGTTTGAGGAATGCGTCGAGGTATGGTTCAAATCAATGCCCCGCACCCTGCCATTGTCCCCACCCTGCCACCCCCACCCACCAGCGCTGGTACAATCCGCCACCCCCCACCGTCTAGCTTGCACTCGAACTAAAAAAGAGGTTAAATCAAACTAAGAAAGTGTGTAATATATAGGGCAGACCTCAACCCTGCTGTATTTGGTCTTAATTAGAATGGACACAAACAGCGGGCCGGTAAATTAGTACTGTAACCGTGCCCGAGCTCGGGACTCAGCGGAGGAGGACTCGACAGTCAAAGGGCAGAGGCTGAGAGATTAAAAGCAGCCTTGAGAAGCCGACAGACCAACCACACACACACACACACACACACACACACATGGCCTCACCTGGCAGGCAGCTTGCTAAGAGGGGGTAAGTAGGGAGGGGGAGGTGTGCGAGTGAGAAGCTTCAGATTGACTATGTTTAATTAGTGTCAGTGGATCGGTCCCAGCGGAGTCGACTAATTAAAGTCTAACGCGTAGATGTAATTACCTGCAAGCGCTGAACATGTTTCATTTAACACGAACCTCCTGTTTGAAATGGCGCTGCTCCTACGCACCGAGCAGGTACAGCCTGCTCGCAATCATACAGCCCGTGTGATGCGGCAGCTCCAGAAAACCGCCTGACGTTTCAGCTCGCTTCTAAAAGCTGCGTGTTTATAAAATGAGCTCCACAAGAGGGCCCAGACTTTTACCTCTTGCTTGCATTTTTTCCCAACAAGTACAGGTACAAGTACTTTTTTGTGTGCTCGTTATTAGCGTTGAATATTAATCAATCAGGGACGTCATGGAACATTTCATTTAACTCTGTTTATGTTGTGCTGCGAGCAATTAAACTCGTTCTGAGCTTAATGCGTAGACCTGAAGCACGTGACTCGGTGCTCAGTGTTCGCTCTCACTGCTCTGCACTCGCAAACACTTTTACAAATTGCACTCATTTATATCACCAGGCTCACGTACTCACACTTTCTTTTAGAAAAATACCATTTAAACACAGATGTTTTACCAGGTTACTCGTATTGTAGGAATTGTAGGACGCCGTGGTTCTCCCGAGATATTGTCACAGGACCCAGACGTAATCGTTCGTCCAGATTAGTCATGTCATGTCGTCTGTTCATTACCGTGACAGCGTACACACAGTATCATGCATCGTACAAGTATGATGTATGAGTGTGAGTAATGGGCACAGTATCAATGTATTGCTAATTTTAACCCAATTCCTCATAAGCGCTGACAGTAATCATTGTGCGAGCATAGCACCAACAAGCCGAAGAGAACCAAAACAACAGAGAAGCTTCGGACAATGAAATTGGACCTAGACTGCGCCCCTGAGTGCCCCCACTGATCTCGCTATTACTGGACCACTTTTCCCAGCAGTCAATGGTGCAGACGGACCTCTAAGCTCGCTCTGAGCGCAGCAGTGGCTCTCCTCTGTACAGTCACTCTGTGGTCGCGTCACATCATTTAAAAGTTCATTTTAATTGATTTCCACCCCGGGAACATGCTTTTCTGCTCAATGGAAGCCTTTTTCTCTCTCCACGTAACGCACTCTCCGACTGTTATTTTTTTCCCTGCTGATGTGAGAGAGTGTGTGAATGTGTGTACATCTAAGTGCGCTTTTTTTTTTACCCTTTCCATTTTTCTCTTTCTTTGGGTTTTGTCGAAAGTGCATTAGCTTCCAAACAGAGTAATGTACGTTCGATTGTGAATCAATAGCACTCACCTCCCTGCAAGTAGACACGGAGGGTTGGGAAGGGGAGAGTGTGTTTGTAAACAGTGCCATGGCAACAGTGGCTACTGTGAAATAGGAGCATTACCTTGAGGAAAAAGTCACTGCTTTTTTTTTTTTTTTTACATCTGACCAACATTGCAACTACCTACATGCACGTAGTGAGAGAAGAAAAAAACACATGCAAACTCCAATTTCTTGATGAGAATAGAGACAAAAAGCTGTGTGAACAATCACAGAGAGAGGAGGGACAGGGATCTCCAGGTCATCAGTGCCCTCTTTATCTTACCGTTCTTTCCGCTTTTGTCCTATTCAGGATGAAAAAACCAATGAGCTTTGCATGTTTGAACTCTTACAATAAGGCCATTGTCATCCTCTAGCGGTCATGCGCAACGAGACGGCGATGTTTAGAGCTGATTAAAAGGCATGGCACTGCATGACATTAGCTTAGTGCTGTGTTCTGTTAGGAAGATCAAACCACAATACGACTGTCTTCGACTATCCTTGATGTTCTGAACCTGAACTATGGATGCAACCGAATGCAAATACATTATTCGGGATGAACAGAGAACGTGGGCTAAACTGATACAAACACAGATATGAATGGGAAATGCACTCTTTGCACTACATGTCCATAAAAACAGTCCTGCACTCCTGCGCTGTAGTTAAGACTAATTATGACCCGGATCGATGTAGCTGAAGTTGAGGCCAGAATTCACACACCGGATTGATGCGTGCTGCATTTCTGTAACAGCGTTCGTCCAGTGATAGTGGCAGGGTTCGTATTTAACTTTAACAAATGAGAAACATTTTTAAAAGCAACACAATGCTTTCTGGTTTCGGACACTTCTGGCTTAAATACAAGACCATAAGACCTAGGCATCACATGTAACAACTAGAGATGGCATGTATGCCTCAAGATCCACATTTGTGCAAAGTTTCCACTAGTACCAGCGTACGAAATCAAAAAAGGACATCCATCATGGCTACTGAAAGGTGGTATGTCTCTTTCCCCTGGGCCACAATGTGCATTTCTCAAAACTGCACAAACAAGTCATAAAAATACCAGAGGGACACATGAAATCCCCATACTCCCCACCCCAACCCAGGCTCGTGCACTCTCCTCTTCTTTGTGACAAAGAATTCCATTCAACACTGAGTGACTTCTCTTATGACGCATGGACAGACTTAACGCACAATAGCCATTGCGGAAACAAAAGACAGATTATTAAGTTGGAGGGGAAAAAATTGGGATGACAGAGACAGAGAGAGAAAGAGAGAGAGGGAAGGAGAGATGGAGCCAAAGGGAGAGCGAGACAAAAGACAAAACGTGGCAGTTCACTATGGGCAGTCGCACATCTGGTGACCATGTGTGGCTGAGATTGAGTGCTAATGATGGTCTTCCTGAACTCTCCAAAATTAGCCAGACTTAGGGCAAGACCATCCCTCCAAGACCCAAAAGAAGGAGGAATGGAGCGAGGGGGGTGGACGAGCAAAGCTACCACATCATGATGCAAACCCACCATTCAGGAAAACAACACCTCAAAAACAAAAGAGGGACCTTCTCTGGCTTCCTCGATGCTTTGAAGAGAATGAAAGAGCTATGGGAACTTCGGAAAAATGTTTTGCACTCTCAGAAAAAAGGGGTACTAACTTGTACCATTCCATTAATGAGCTGGTTACCTTCAAGTATACCTTTCCTATGTGTCTTTTACCTAGAAATGTGCATGTAGTGTACCCCTTTGGCTCTCTTTCTCTTTCTTTCAATTTAATAATCTGCCTTTTGTTTTCAAAAGCGCTACTGTGCCTCACGTCGGTCTGTGTGTCATAAGGTTTCCGTTAGATCTAGGTAATCATGGGCCAATTCTAAACCTAAAGTCGTTTTTAAAGGTACACTATGTCCATGTTGGGTGGCATGGTGGCGCCTCACAGCTCCTGGGTTCGATCCTGAGCTCGGGTTACTGTCTTTGTGGAGTGTGGATGTTCTCCCAGTGTCTGTGTGGGTTTCCCACCGGGTTCTCCGGTTTCCTTCCATTGTAAAAAAAAACGTGAATGAATGAATAAGTGTGTGCATGGTTCCCTGAGATCGGCTGGTGATCCATCCACCTTGGGATAGATGTGGGATGAATGGGACTGAAGATGAAGGAATGAATGTATCCACATTTCAAGGTGAACGATACATATTAAAGGTACAATCGATAACGGTACCGCCAAACGACAAGGAAAGATACTGGGTTTTTTTCTTAGTGTGTGTATTCTGGCAAGCCGTCTCAGTGACCTGTGCTGGGCGCCTCTATTTCTTAGCAAAGAATCTAATCTCAGCGGTGTGGTATTCAGGGGTGAACAATTCTGCAGAAGGTAGCAGCTGTGGGTTGAAACGTGAGCCCAAATGTTAAGGAAAATTAATTTGTTGAATCGAGTGTGATCAGCCGGGTCCCTTCCCTAGTGCGCTCTCTGCGGCCTTGATTCATCGGGGGCTGCTGTACACGGTCAAGGTCTTTTGCGAGGCTTCGGCGCTGGAAGCAATTACCAGCACTGAGAAGTTGTCGGAGAAGTGTGGGTGGCTTTGTTCGCTGGAGATTGGCTCCATTGGCGCCGCTATTGATGTGCGCCGCAGATTTCTGAAAGGTGTCAACTGAGCCGACCCCAGGAGGTGCAAACATGGAAAAAGTTTCAGCAAACAATTTTCTTCAAATGGGTAGGACTCATCATACACTCGGAAACCTGTTGTGTAACTGCGTGTTATATAAAATGAATGGAGGGCTCAAGACAATCTAGAAAAAAAAGTATCTTTCTTTTCTGAGCGATGGTGATCCGGTGAGAACAGAGAGAAATAAAGAAAGAAAGGAGAACGAAATCAATAAAAGTGTACTTCATCCTCTCTTAAGCCATTTCGACAGATACCACCACTCCTGCCACCATCACGCTCTAAGAGGGTTCAAGCAAAAGGGAGAATGAACCTGGGAAAGTGTTGAACGGCCATTCTGGTTAGTAAAGTATAAAAGTTTATTCAAAATGCCTTTTGATAGAGATTTGCTAGAGTTTTCACTGGCCGTAAAATACATTCAGAACGAAACATTATGCAAACCCAGGACAAAATAATTGTGTAGATGAAAGTTGACATGATGGTATAACTGTGGAATACATAACTGTGGTATAAGCGCTCCAAATATCCAGATGTGTGTAAAGATTTAAACACAAAGTGGGCGTGGCCTGATCCTGAGGGCGTTTTTTTAAACACTGGAAAAAATTTCCAGATGTAATAAAGCAGCGGTGTTAGCATGAGGTGTACATTCAGTTCCTCAACCTCAGCTACATCACTCCAGTTCATAACTAGTCTCAGCTAGGGACTGTATATTTTTTTAGCCATGCTAATGTGTGTATCTGTCTGCATTTTCCCAAGTAGCATAATTTAAATCACCATGTCCCTGGCCAGGCAGTTACTAAGGATGCACAAACAATCATGGTCTTTCTTTGTCCCGCAAAATTCATATCTGTCCTTCCACCTTTTTATTGCATCCCACAGGATCCCAGTCCTGATGCACACCTCTAACCTGAACCAAATGTGCTCTTACAAGTTTCCTATTAAAATAAATGAATATATAAATAGCATACCTCGGATATTATATCTTTTTAAACCAAGTTTTGTTCTATAATAATGTATTCATGTTGTTGGGTTCTATCCCTACAACATACTAAACCCTACGGCTGACAAAACTGACATGTGAACACTTCATTTTTATCCAATTTTCTTGCCATTCCTTCTTCTAGATCCCCACTATTGTCCAGCAGCTACCAATCTCAAAGGGTAAAGGCTGATATACTTCCTCAGTTATTTGCAATGTCAGTCATAGTCAGTCATATCTGGTCTTGGCCATATTTATTGGCAAAAAAACCACCAGACTCGCTAGCAATCACTAAAGTCTGGACTACGAGACTAGTCTACCTGTGACAAATGTAGCTCGTTTACCAGCTTTCAACTAGCTAGCTAGCCATGTGCTAACAGATACAGTATAAAATACATGATCTCTGATATGTCAATGACTCCCTGATTTTGGTGACCAAATATTTCCATCTAGGCTTATTAAAAGATTCTAATAAGCCATAGTTATTAGCATAGCATAACCAAGATATATGAAGAAAAAAGGTGGGGCCAAGAGAGATGTCTAATTTGTATAATAATGTATTGTAGCCATTTCCACCAGGTAGAAGCAAAAAACATTGCATATTATATATGTTTGGTTTTTTTGGCTGAAGTTTGTTAAAATGTATAACTTAATCATAATTCTAGTTTCTTTTGTCATTACCTCAGAATTTAGAGTTTTATTCCCAAAATGTTGGTTTATTATATTAAAATTGTTTATTATAGCAAAGCATATCCAAGGTTACTAGGAATGGGGTGAGGTCTGAGGTTATTTTCATAATTATGGATATTTATAGATCTTGGAATTTCTAATGAAAGTGAAGGTGTAAAAATGTTCCTCGGTGGTTTTTTGAGAAATGTCTCAGGCATTAAAAGCAAATGAAACAGTATGTATTGTTAAACGCTGTTTTTAAAAAGTTCAAAGTGGCATTTTCTTTAAAAAAAAATCACAGCATGCTTTTATTTGTTTCTGAAGTGTATGTTAATGACTACTTGAATTTAAAAGCACACACAAAAAAAACTTGATACATACTTACAGTAAATTACTGTATCACACACACACACACA
>JAQQZX010000004.1:1715256-1730560 GCA_030068355.1 Notoglanidium maculatum
AGGGTGTAGGGTTCAATGTGTAGTGTGTAGGGTGTAGTGTGTAGGGTGTAGGGTTCAATGTGTAGTGTGTAATGTGTTGGGTGTACGGTGTAGTCTGTAGGGTGTAGGGTGTGATGTGTAGGGTGTAATGTGTAGGGTGTAGTGTGTAATGTGTAGGGTGTAATGTGTAGGGTGTAGTGTGTAGTGTGTAATGTGTAGGGTGTAGGGTGTAATGTGTTGGGTGTAATGTGTAGGGTGTAGGATGTAATGTGTAGGGTGTAGGGTGTAATGTGTAGGGTGTAAGGTGTAGGGTGTAAGGTGTAGGGTATAATGTGTAGGGTGTAGGGTGTAGTGTGTAATGTGTAGGGTGTAGTGTGTAGGGTGTAATGTGTAGGGTGTAGGGTGTAGTGTGTAGGGTGTAATGTGTAGGGTGTAGTGTGTAAGGTGTAGGGTGTAATGTGTTGGGTGTAATGTGTTGGGTGTAATGTGTAGGGTGTAATGTGTAGGGTGTAATGTGTTGGGTGTAATGTGTAGGGTGTAGGGTGTAATGTGTAGTGTGTAGGGTGTAGTGTGTAATGTGTAGGATGTAATGTGTAGTGTGTAGGGTGTAGGGTGTAATGTGTTGGGTGTAATGTGTAGGGTGTAGGGTGTAGTGTGTAGTGTGTAATGTTTAGGGTGTAGGGTGTAGTGTGTAGGGTGTAATGTGTAGAGTGTAATGTGTAGGGTGTAGGGTGTATTGTGTAATGTGTTGGGTATAATGTGTTGGGTGTAATGTGTTGGGTGTAATGTGTAGGGTGTAGGATGTAATGTGTTGGGTGTAATGTGTTGGGTGTAATGTGTAGGGTGTAGGGTGTAATGTGTAGTGTGTAGGGTGTAGTGTGTAATGTGTAGGATGTAATGTGTAGTGTGTAGGGTGTAGGGTGTAATGTGTTGGGTGTAATGTGTAGGGTGTAGGGTGTAGTGTGTAGTGTGTAATGTTTAGGGTGTAGGGTGTAGTGTGTAGGGTGTAATGTGTAGAGTGTAATGTGTAGGGTGTAGGGTGTATTGTGTAATGTGTTGGGTATAATGTGTTGGGTGTAATGTGTTGGGTGTAATGTGTAGGGTGTAGGGTGTAATGTGTAGAATGTAATGTGTAGTGTGTAGGGTGTAGGGCTAGTTCGTATTAGGAATAAGAGAAAGACACAACAACATAACACACCACAGCGCTGATGAATTCTGGATCCTGATTGGTCAGAAGGTGTTGATTAGTATTCTATATCAGCAGCTGTGCCAGTAATGCCATAATGCTGAACTGAAGGATGTGCTGTTACGGAAAAATAATCAACTTCCATGTAATAACAGTAACCCCGTTTCAGCACACCTCCTCGTTCTGGACTATTTTCCTATTACAGCACACCCCCATGCGTATTAATCCTTATGGGTTTTCCTGATTTGACATTTTTAAATAAAAATTCTTACTCTCTGCAGCTTTAAATGAATGTAAATTATACATAGTAGAGTGCAGAGACCTGCTGTGCACGGTTAATTGAAATAAATTATACTTTTACATGGTCATTCAGTCACTTTGATGCATCTGCAGCACCTTTAATTCCCAAAATTGAACCAAATTCATTAAAGCACCACGCTACACACGCGCACACACACACACTCCATTTCGTTCGCACCACACATAAAACCTCTTTTTATGCAAATTAGCCACTGGTTAACCCTAATCAGAGAGGTCCCAGCTCCCACCTCGCAGCAGACCCTGATACAGACACAATCCCACCACCTCTGTAATCTCAGGGCTAATTATAGGGCATTGCATTGTTCTGCTCACAAACCCAGGACGACCTCGGAGACGACCTCGGAGACGACCTCGGAGACGACCTCTGAGGCTCCAGCTAATCACCTGTGCTAAACCACACTGCGAAAATCTCTATTAGTGCTGAGATACAGTCAGCAACAGAGCCGCTTCCCCCGATTCACCCCCTCTATTTACTCTTTACATCATGTACAGTACAGAACAAACACCGACCGCACGCTTTTCCATTTTTTGAGTGATGCTGGTGCGAGACCACATGTTCACAGCATTAAATACAGAACTTACAGCACGTCTGACAGTCTGACCCAATACCGATCCAGCAGCTCGGGCAAGGACTGGCTTGATAATGGCTTGTGAATACGTGAATACGTGTGAATATGCTATCGTTTCCATAGTAACAGCTCCCCAGTGTCAGCTCTTTGTAAAAGACTGTTTACAGCTGCTATAATGTAAGCCATAACAGGAACAGACTCACTTCGCAGGCATTACACAACATTAAATTTGATTAAGAACAGATAAAATGCTTGACGTGTCATTCTTTAATACATAAAAAACATGTAAGCATTGCTGTGTTATAAGAGAACGTATGGTAGCAGTAACGCTGGTGAAATAGATGCCACCAAACTGCGTGCTGTTCTGTGTTTTAGCCAACCTTTGCCAGCGAGAGGATAACAATGTGTAAACAAGTCATCTGTGGGAAATTCACTTGTAATTACTAGAACTCAAATTCTACCCACTGTACCTTTAATTCTGCCTATTGTACCTTTAATTATACTTACTGTTCCTTTAATTTCACCCATTGTACCTTAAATTGTATGTATTGCACCCTTAATTTTACATACTGTACCTTTAATTCTAGCTATGAAACTTTCATTCTACCCATTGTACCTTTATTTCCACATATTGTATCTTTAATTCTTCTTATTGTACCTTTAATTCCACCCATGGTACCTTTAATTCTACTTATTGTACCTTTAATTCTAGCTACTGTACCTTAAATGCTACTTATTGTTCCTTTAATTCCATCTATTGTACCTTTAATCCAACTCATTGTGCCTTTAATTCTACTTATTGTATCTTTAATTCTACCCAAGACACCTTTAATTCTACCAATTGCACATTTAATTCCACCTACTGTATATTTCAGCCTATTTCTGTGCAGCATACTCTATGTATAGGACAGTAGAAAATGGACACCAGACAAAACACAAACCCCTCTGAGCCTCAAGTGTGCATCAGGACTGGAGGGAAATAAATGTTTCATCCGCACCGTCCTCAGAGGACAAGTGAGTGTTGAGTGAGGGACAGTAACGCAACGGCTGTTATCTTTAAGTGAAAGACAATGGACTCGTCCACTAATGTCCTGTGACAGAAGAACCATAAAAAGAGTTGAGAAAGCCTGACCTGGCATCTGAGAGGACATCACGCACACTGGCACCTGCATTTCATCACACTAGCTTTCCCACACACACACACACACGGTCATCTATAATTCACCCCAGTGGCCTGTAGGACGTCTCTCCCCTGGGGTCGCTAACCACAGGGATGGGCAGATTAAAATTTTAAAAGCACATGACAAAATGGAACAGGATAAATAAATAAACTAAAATGGCCTCTGGATGCACAGTCAGCATGTATCCATACACACACACACATACACACACCTTATCTCTTATTTTTATTAAGCTAGTAGGTTGTTCTTCAGAAGAAAAAACCTGACAAGCAATGTAATATTCATGCAATCTTCTAAAAACACCTGCTCTAAAGTTCTGTCACACAATGTTATTAGAATGTTAGCGAAACAACATTCACTGTAACACAGAAACTAGTGGAAAGGTTTGCAGATGTAAGAATGTTGTAGGAACATGTATACAAGCCATGAAAGCGCGTTCATGGAATCTACGTCTATATCTTGACAGAAAAAAAAAAATGATACGGAAACAGTAACCATAGCAACACTTGCCTTTCAATAAGGCTTGCCTTTAGCTAGCTTTATTTATTATTGTTATTATTATTATTATTATTATTATTATTATTGATTTACTAACAGTAGATGATGCTTTGTGTTTCTATGCTTTTTGATGACACAAATCACCTTGTATTCGTGCTGAATTTTCCCATTTGCTCATGCAGTCGCACCCTGATTGGTCAACGAGAAAAAAAGGAAACTCTGCGCTTTTCTGTAAAGGTTTTGGAAGTGCAGCACTGTGCGCAAAAACAGTAATGATGGGAATGGCAATTTTGAAAAGAGAAGTGTGTACGAACAGGTGAGCTTGAGGTGAAGTCTGAGGCTGTGTGTCATGTGACCGGTCAGGGCCATGTGGTCTGAGGATCATGGGAAATGGAGTTTATTTGATTGACTGGTGCAGGCTGGGATCCTGAGGATCCTGGGAAACAGATTTTCATGCAATGCTGCAAAAGAAACTTCATCTCTAATAAAAGGTTATTCATGATGTTATGAGAACGTTACTCACATGACGTTCAACGTTCAAGTAATGGCACTGTTAGGAGCCGTGTTCCTGGGCTAGGCATGTTACTAATAGAGGCGTTTATATATTAATTTATTTGTTTATCTGAACATCCACCCCTTTACTTTACTGTAGCTGTTTACGACTCCATCAGGGAGCCAGAACATGTATAAGGTAAGCAAGTTAGCTAAAGACTCGCATCAGCTCAGTGTGTAACAGGGCTTAGTCTTTCTACATGTAAATAAACATTGCAGGAATGTTGTAGGAGCATTTAAAAACATTGTGTCAGAACGAGCAGGATATACGCCAATAAATACTGCAACAGTATGTCCGGACATTTTTCTGCGGTCCAACACAAAGGCTGCTGTAGTGGTGACGCAACAATGACATTTTGGAGACAATTTTCCTGCCTCCCGTGAGAAAATATTTGTGTTTGGTGAAAATTAAAATCATGATTGGAGTCATATATGATTATGGGTGTGTTTATGCGTAACAGCGCATCTCTTCTCATGATCATTATTAAGACTTTTGGTTTAGTGTTAAATATTAGCCGACAGATGACCTTGACCTTGGTAAAGACCTTGTGTCAGGGAATATTGATGACATCATACAGAGATACAGAACCCGTCTGCTGGGGGAGAACTTTCCCATGATGCTCCAGTCTTGGCTCTAGAGTCAGTACAAGACAACAGGAGGTTATTCACTGCTCTGGAACGGCATCTCACTAAAGAAATTTAACTAAACCTGTTACCTCAAAAAAGAGAGAGAGAGAGAGAGAGATAGAGAGAAGGAGATAGAGCGATAGTGAGAGAGAGAGTGATCCTGTTGTCTCTATTCTTTGCTCCACAAGCACGTGTGTGTGTGTGTGTGTGTGTGTGTGTGTGTGTGTGTCCATGTGCGAGCGTGCATCTATAATTACGCGTGTCCTCGCTATCTGCACCTCTCTCCTTCAGCTCATTGGCAGACTGGTTGAGCTCAAACTGTTCAGCTGCGCCCGTTCCAAACCCAATAATTACAGCTTGTCAGAAAGAATTAATTTTCTCATTTCTCACAAAGATGTGTAAAAATTACCATGTTATTATACACCGGCACTCTCCGGAGGCACGCACCAAATTTAATTTAGAATTCTTCCTGCACATTAAATTAAATCCATAAATAAGAGTTTAGGCATCAGCGGGGAAGCATATGTTCGTTAGGCCGAACAGGCTGCCCGGCCTCGCGCTAATGTCTATTGTAATGTTTTAATAGCTCACGCCTTCTAAGCACCAATAAATTCCCGTGATCATGAGGGCCAGAGACTGTCTCTGTGCTCCTGCTGCTGGAAAACGCAGACTCTTCTCCGGTCTTTAAGATATTACCTTGCTTTTTTTTTTCCTTTTCTTCTCTTTTCTTTTTTTATGAAACACTATTAATAATAAAGGACAAATTTTCCCGAAGCTAATGGAGAACGTTAACAGCAGGTTCAGGAATGAATCAACAGGTTCTTAGGTCAGACTGTAAGGTTCCACACACGCAATTAAATCCTGGAATTAGAGTGTTATTAGAATGTTATTCAAACAACATTTCAGAAACGTTAGTCTTAACGTTGTAGAAACGTTTACCTGTGTTACGTTAAAAACACGGTAAGAAAAATCCAGAAAACTCAACAAAACTCGAAAAAATTCTGAAAATGGTAACATTAGGAAGACATGCGAGCTACAGTTACCAACCCAAAGATTACAGATTTTGTTCACTCATGAACAATATACATCTTATAATATCATCATCTTATCAGCTTATCATATAAGCTTTATACACATTTCTTGTTATTTTGTAACATCCTTGAATCAACTTCACACGTACGTTATAGCAGCTATAAACAGTCGTTCCCTCAACAGCATCTTTGCTTTTGTTTTCCTGAAGTTAATAAACCTTCCAATTATATCAGATAAGCATTTCCTTGCTTCACAAGAGTCACCATATCGATAAATTCATGTTTTTGAATCAGTGTGAATGAGCAGTTACTATAGAAACGAAAAGATTCAGCATTAATTAAGCATTAATATAACCCTGTGATTGGCAGCTGCACTACTATCTGCAGAGCCATAAGATTTGCTTCTGACCAATCAGATTTGTGAACGCAACAGTGCGGTGGTATAAAGACTTGCGTGTTTTTTTTTTTTTAATCGCACAACAGTGTTTGCTTGGCTTCAAACTCAGCCAATCATAACTCAGATACACAACCTCAGCAGTTCCTATAAAGACGTGAGCATGGCTATACGCCTCAGAGGCTGTTTGTTAATAATACAATCCTACAAGGCTGACGCTTTAAAATGCACTGAAGGTAGCAGAGAGCAGATGAAGTTAATATTGCTATATACTTCAGAGGCTGAAGAATGACCCGGCGCTGTAAGAAAAAGTTAGCGAACCCTTCGGAATTGCCCGGATTTCGGCACTAATTACTCATAAACGGTTTAATCTTCATCTAAATAATAACAGAACTGAGCTCATAAAACAACAACAACCGGAGTTTTTGTTTATGCCTTTATTGAACATGATGATTAACCGTTCACAGTTCCCGCTGGAAAAAAGTATCAGTTGTAGTTTCCATAGCAACAACTCATTGTTGTTTTCTCTGAGGAGATTAACGTTTAAGATTCGCAGACGGAATCTCCAGTGTCGGCGCTTTGCAACACAGCAGAGTCTACACTGAAATGTTGCTGTGGTGTTAGAGGAATAAAACACTTCAGGTCATGATATTATAGGAAACTAATCATCTTTAGGGTGGTAACAGTAACAAATGGCGTAATTGTGATTCAGTCCGGCTGTTTTATGCTTAAGGAGTGTTTGATGAATGTTTTTAGTTCAAATTTTCTTACAACGTCATGCTTAGAAGCATTTCTACACTGTTTTAGGATCGCTAGCACTAAAACATCCGTAACATTGTCTGAGTAACCTTCTAAAAACGTTCGAATTAACAGAACTGGACGTTCTGATAACGTTCCCTGCTAGCTGGGTGAACTTGTCTGTACTTTATTGTTAATAATGTTTAATTAAATGCCTATAGCTAACGTTTCTTTCTTTATTTAATGTTTTCTACCGCTAAGATTACACCTGCACACCTCATTGTACGACTTGAAAATAGGATGTTTAATATTTACGAAGTTTATTTGGCGACTGGACCGTGAGTCTATTAAAGAGGTTAAGATTAAAATCTTACACACTGCACACCACAGGATGATCTGGGAAGTTAATTGTTTAAAAGCAGGACGTGTGTTTTGATCATCAGGACACAGGAGGGGGAAATCAGCCTGAAAATCAGCCTGGGCATAATGGAAATGTCTACTGAGATTAATACTCACCAGGGAGCCCCTTGCTGTACTGGTCTCTGTGAGGTTGAGTCTGTAGAATGTTCTGGTATTTTAATTCAACTCAACTGCAGAGAGAGAAAAAAAAAAAGAAGAACGTTTATGTTAACCATCATTTTGAGGATCGTTTCCTTATTGTTTGGAATTGTGGGAAATCAATCTAATTCACGTCCGCTTGTGTCACGTTGATCTCCTGCCCCAAAGTCGGGCAATCGGACGTGTCTGAGATGCTTTTCCACTTTTTTTCATAAACAACATCAACCTCGTCTAATCCTCCTCCTGCAACTTATCAGAATGACTGTAAATCACATCGTACTTAACGTGTCACGTCCACAGTTTAAACGTTTACATGTTTGTTGAAGCCAGCTTTGAGGACTGCATCCTGTCTCGCTCTCTCTCTCTCAGTCGCTCTCTCTCTCTCTCTCTCTCTCTCTCTCTCTGCCCTCTTCGGAGTTGACGGCTGAGTGAAACCCGCTCAGAGTTCAAGAAGATTTTGTAATATTCAGCGGAGACGCAGATAACAAGAAGGACGAGAAGAGACGCTGTGTAGTCTGAGAAAACACATCTTTCATTACACGTGCTTTTTAATCTTACACGCTGTCCTGTGTAATCCACGGAGAGTGTATGTGTAGATAGCATTGAGGGAGTTATAAAGCCTTAATGAACTGGTGCTTTGTGCGTCGTAGGCGGCCTGTAACTTTAATGTATGGCTGAACTCAAAACTGTTGACGTTTAAAAAGTTATTGTCTCCTGAATGGCTGATTTGGATTATATTTGTTTGTCAGTTACATATAAGCTACAGCTAGTGATGTCACTGAGTAATCCTCACGCCTTCGAGTCCAATCACATACGAGATTAGAGGATGACGTGCTGCCTGAAAATCTTTAGATAGCTCATCTGAGTAAATGTTAGCGCCGAACGCAATTTCAGTTGTTATGGTAACGTTATTCATTAATAGGTTTGGATCCTGTTGCACAAATAAGCACACAAACAAATAAATAAACAGTGCGAATGACTAAGTGACTTCACTACCAGTGAGCTAGCAAACTAGCTCTGTTTGCTAATTTAGCGGTGGCAGGAGGGCATGGGAACATTTGCATATATGCGCGTTTATGCATATTCATAGATTCTTATTGACGGTAAGTGTTAAACCAATGAAAGTGGATTATATTGTCATTAGTTCTATTTTAAGAAAACAAAGAGATTTCAGCAAAATGACATAAAAATAATTTAGGTTAGTTTCTATCCTTGTCCTGGCATCCTCCTGCAAAGATCAAGGCAGTAAAAAAAAACGTAGCTGTTAAAACATCCATTCAGCTTAAAGACACCTATAACCACGCTAGCTAGGCTGGTTTATGTTTTCAACACTGAAAGTTGTGGGGATGAAATTTGACCTGAACTCCAATCTGTACAGTCAAACTGAGCCATCTGAGATGAGCAACGATGTAAGATACTTTGTACTTTGTTACTATACTTAAGCATTGTTTTGGTGAATTTATACTTTACTTGAGTGTCTTGAAATGTACTCTTACTTAATTACCAAGAAAAAATAAACTTTTTACACTTTACATATATACTAGGTATCTTGTGCTATGATAAATCATGGTACAAGGTTATGATCATTTGAATTGAGGAAATAAAACGTGAACTGCGAGCTAATTTTTCTAGCTGTAACAGCAGAGGGCGCAATAATGTGCGATAGATTGAAGTCACTGTAGGTGGAAGTAACGCAGCTCTAATGCCATGAAAGCATGCACACACACACACACACACACACACACACACACACACACACACAAAACAGATCTAAAATGGGAAAGAGCTTTTGTGTGACTGTCTGCCAGATGAAAGCAAAAGAAAAGAGAAGCAACTTGAGGTGGTTGTTTTATCTTTAACCTGCCTGCAGACTTCACAAATGTTCATTAATGTTTATTAAAATACATACATTTTATTAATTTTTTTTAATTTTTAATAAAAGGAATATTTAAGCTGCTAAAGAAATTTTTACATTTAATTTTGTAATTAAATTGAATTTTTTTTCAAAACTATCATGGGAAAATCATGAATCGTGAACCCAATATTGAGAATCGAATCGAATTATGAACTGGGTGAATCATTACATGCCTAATATATACATATTTACACTTTCAATGCTTCAATACTTGTGACAAATGTTTCTCATTTAGCTAATGACATTATCATCAATCTCATCAATTTTCAGTTTAGGTTCATCAAAATATGATCCAGAATTGTGTTAATTCATCATCTGCTCTGACCTTCTCATGCTACACAGTGCAGTTAGCGCTACAGCTATCCATATGCACTGGCATGTTGATAATGCACAGGACTGCAGTGTGGAAACTGAGAATGACCTTGGGCCAACTTCAGTCACGTTTCAATACACTGCACTAAACAAAGATATAATAAAATAAAATATACCATCTCCACCCTAAAAGGTAATTTGCTAATGTTAACTGGCTATATAGCCATGTTCTTCTGTGCTAATGCCCAGTTAGACTAGCATCAGTTAGATAGAGTTAGACAGAGCTAACATAGCTTTGCTAAGCAGCATGGAAAATTATAGCTAATGTTGAATATTGTGAATTTACAGAATATTTACTTCTGATCCATTTGTTAGCAAAGTATAGCGCTAGTCATATAGCGCTAGTCATGTAGCAAACCTACAAAATGGCACTGCTTTCAAAATGAAAGTTTTACATAAGCATGGAACTTGACAAAAAAAACCATGACTTACCTACTTTCCTTAATTAGTTAAACACATTTACGCTTTACTTTGTAAAACTTCAGTACATTTGAAAGTGACATTTAAAAGCTTTCATCATTGATGAGTGCTTTTGTTTTTAATTGACGATTTTGACACATTAATTATACTTAAATACACTTAAGTGTCATTTCTCTGGACGTTTTTCAGCCTTATAGATGAACTACATGCTTTTTCTTTCTTTCAGCAGTTATTTTCATCAGAACATGTTCACTGTGATGTACAGCCTTCACATGATATGAAAATGTGGCCTTATTGCCCGGCCCTAAAACTGGATAGGGTTTCTTCTCTCAAACAGCGTACACACTGCTGATGTTCTCAGGTCAGCTGGAGGCGCTCGGACCACCCGGGTGCCTGATGTATTATGCACACAGAATGGAGGTGCACTCAGGAAATGTCTACACAACTGTTTTTAGGTGAAATGGGGTTTTTCAGCACAGAGGACGCAATTGAAGTCTGACTATAAAACTACACGGCTGCGCGCGAGGCTGTGCGATGAGATGCAAATGATGACGTGTGTATGCACATATCAGTGCCTCTCACGGTGTTTTGTCAGAATGTATGCGTGTGAGCATGTGAGAGTGTGTGTTTGTATTCGCGAGCCAAGCCGCTTTCTTAAAGTATGGTCTTATTACCCCCAGGGAGCCCATAAATACAGTCCGAGTGCTGCTCATGATTGAAATCTGCTTTTGTTTGCCAGCATTCAGAGTCATGCCTTTTCTCTCTCCGTCTCCGAAAGCACCGGGACTGAAAGACGGAGCTCGGCTCCTGGTTTCAATGTGGCCCATAGTCTTCCTGTCCGGCTCATTCAGCGCAGAGCCGAGACCTGACACCTCCGCAACAATGCGCCTCGCAAGATACAAGAAGTGCCCACCTTTCCTTCGGCACCTCGCCGACTTGTTTTTCCAAAAACAAACCGGTTTTCAAAAAAAAAGAAAAAAAGAAAAAAAAACTCTGAGAAAAAAAGAAAAAAGAAACATCTGCTTTATTCTTTATTTTCTTTTATTCTTGCCTCCATCACACACGGGCATTGTGTGGTGACGAGGTAATGCGAGTGCGTAATGGCGGACGAGGAGGCCGCGAGTAAAAGCATTAACGGTGAAGAAGAGTGCGCTTTTGTTTCCCCGGCCCCGGTTACATAAAGCAGCCCGGGAGAAAGGAGTCATTGTGGAGGACGGAGAGAGGAAAATGGGGCCTGTGGCTCGTTTTTTTGTTCGCAGGATGGACAGATAAAAGGATGGAAAGAAAGGAAGAGAGAGAGGGACTAAAGTCTTAGAAAATGGATAAAGGATAAGTGTGTAAGAGTGTAAGAGTGTAAGTGTGTAAGAGTGTAAGAGTGTAAGTGTGTAAGAGTGTAAGTGTGTAAGTGCCCATCATCAGAGGAGAGGAATAGAGGTTTGATTGAGTAGTGCAGTCACACCTGGGTTTTGTTTGTTTGTTTATTTTGCTCATTTATGCTCATTTTGTGTGTTATGCTTTTTTTCTTTATTTATTTGTTTTGCTCATTTTTTAAAAAATTTGTGTTTAATTTTTTTGTGCTTTTGTTTCATGTTTGTGCTTTTTACATTTGTTTTTTGTTGTTGTTTGACTCATTTTGTGGTAGATAAAGGATAAAAATGCAAGAAAGACAGAGAGAGAGCATGACAGAGAGAGAGAAATAGCGAGAAGGAGAGACAGAAAGACAGCGACAGAGAGAGAGAGAGTGGCAGAGAGAGAGAGAAATAGAGAGAGAGCGAGAGAGAGAGAGCGACAGGGAGAGAGACATGGACAGAGAGAGAGAGAAATAGAGAGAGAGAGACATAGACATAGACAGAGAGAGAGAGAAATAGAGAGAGCGAGAGAGAGCGAGAGAGAGAAAGTCGGATACGTGTGTAAGTGCTTCACTACTCATCACTGTGTGGTTATATAGAATGAGGTTTAATTGAGTAAATAAACTCTTGTTTTTCTTGTATTTTGTTGGTTTTTGTTCATTTATGCTATTTTGGGGTCTTTGTTGCTCGTTTTATTAATTTTGCTACTTTCGTTTCATTTTTGTTCAATTTGTGGCAGTTAAAGTGATGAAAAGTTAAAAAAAAGTTTTAGAAAGGGGATGGAGGACGTGTGTGTGTGCGTGCGTGTGTGCGTGCGTGTGTGCGTGCGTGTGTGTGTGCGTGTGTGTGTGTGTGTGTGCTCATCATCACGTGCTCGTATGCAGAAATAGAGGCTGTAGAATAGATGTTTGAGCAGAATAATAAAACCTTGTTTTGTGCATTTCCGCTCTTTATGTTTAGTTTCTCTTTATTTTCGTTGCTTTTGTTTAGCTTATGTTAATTTAATTGTTGGTGCTTTTTGTATACTTTTTCGTTTTGCTTTCGGTTTTGGTTTGTTTTTATGTCTCTTTGTTAAGGTTAGTGAAACAAGAAAAAAAGAAAGCTATTTCTTGTCTCTTTACTCTGTCAGAAAGCAGAAAGTGTCCACTCCTGTCCTGAGGGTGTCAGAAAGCGTCCAGCTCCAGCGTTGCCTCTGACTGTTACAGAGCGCCGACGCAGGAGTCGCCCTCCATAAACATCTCTGCAGAGAAGATTCCACTGTTCCAACAAACACACAGCCTTTACCGCAGCTGCATGCGGAGCGTCTGCTGTACGGGTCCCTGTGAAACGTGTAAAACCTTTACAAAAACCTGGAACAGCAGCGACGTCCCGACACACGGACAGAAACTCAGGCTCTGTGACTTTTCTCCACTGCTTTACTCCTGTGAGATTTTTACATTTTTTTTAAAGCATCCTGAGTAAATGTAATAAAATAAGGAAAGCTTTTTAATTTTTTTTACATGATCCTTTTCATATTATTGTTAGATGAAGATCCTTGCTTTGAAAAGAGAAAAATGAAATGGGAAATGAAAAGAAGGAGCGTGTGTGTGTGTGTGTGTGTGTGTGTGTGTGTGTGTGTGTGTGAGTGTGTGTGTGTGTGTGTGTGTGTGTGTGTGTGAAGGCTGATGGAGCTCTGGAAGAAGCATCACAGCACAAAGAGATTAACCCATTTTCATCCCTTATCTTCTCTAATGGCCTTGTGTACGCTTAATTCCAGCCATCTGCGCTCTGTTCATCGCACAACAGCAATAAAACTCATCTAAACATTACACACACTTGTACATAGAGTGACACACACACACACACACGGACACACACATGCACACGGGGCACAGAGGGGACAGATTGATTAAGTACAGAGAGACAAACACATTCCTATGCTGGAACTGAAACAACAGCATCACATGCTTTGCTAGTGGACATACACACACACACACACACACACACGCGCGCGCGCGCGCACACACACACACACATGGCTCTGTCGAAGAATGTGCCCTGTTTTAACCCTATTGAAATAAAATGATCATGGGATTTACCTGATAGCTCTCCTTTGACGATAATTCATACAAAATAAATCTAATAATTTTCAGTAATTTTATTACATTTTCTGATCAGATCATTTGACTTCCTTCAAGCATTTTTTGTTTCAGAATAAATATTAAAAAAAAAACCAACATAATATTCAAGTGTGGGATGATCTTTTTTTTTCTTTTTTTTTTTAACTTTACAGTTAAAATTTATGAGTTAAATAATTCAATACGTATTTAATATTTAATATTTAGCACGCTTTATTAACATGCTAGAGATGATACGGAAATGCTTGAAAAAAATAAATACATAAAAAAGAAAAGTTTTTGCATTTTAGACACATCGCGTGTTGACGGTTCATTCTTTTTATTGATTTCTTTTCATTCTCACGCCACCAACCTGGCCTCTTCGAAGGATCGCGAAATGCCGACAGAAAGGGAACATAAATATGTTAAAAAAAAAAGAAAACAAACGAGACGACTTTTTAGTTCTTTATTAATTGTTCGCAAACGAGTTCGTCCTCGTTCTGATGTACATTATCGCAGCTATAAAGAGTCGCTCCCTTTCTTTTGAATGTAATTGAATGTAATGTAAAACGCAGCTTGTCATTGTTAGCGCAAAACTCCTATGGAAATCGGAACGTGCTGACACTGGAGACTCCTTCCATAAATAACTATCTAACAGTTCCCCGTACGCGTCCCTCCGGACGAGCCGTTACCATAGAAACGATATAAAACACATCCCGACCAATCAGAGCGCAGGATTCAGTGTCGCCATGGTAATTATACACACAAGTCATATTTGCTTACATCCTCAGATGAGCAGAAATGCTAATGTTGTTGATTCTAATTAGCATGCTAGCATTGAGATCGTGCTAATTGGTACTTGGCACCTTTCATGTGTCGCTTTAATGTCTTTAGGTTTTATTGCTAATCCAAGGTGGAGAAGGAGGACGGGTTTAAATGAAGGGTGGAGTGTTTGGTCATTGCGCTGTTTATTGAAACATTTAGTGACAGATGGGAATGCTGCAGTGCGAGTCGGAGGATGATAGAAGAAGATGGCCGCTGCTTTTGTGCGCTGTTTATGAGAAGTGCATTAATGATATTGAGATAAATGGTGGGAGTAAAGCAGCGAGTGAGAGATCGGTGCAGAGAGAGAGAGAGAGAGAGAGAGAGAGAGAGAGAGAGAGAGAGAGAGAGAGAGACTTGTGATGGAGATGCTCAGGTTCTGACTGTCAGAACACACTCGAGGGTCATCGACTGGTCTTGCATTATTACACACACACACACACACACACAAACACACACACACACACACACACACACACACACACACACACACAAGGGCCTCTATATCGTTAACACAAACACCATAATTAAACATCTCCCAAACAAAGCACACACTCTGTAATTACGCTTTCAGCAGCGACACACCACACCACGCGAAGGCGACTGAAACACGGCCCACCGGACCTGTGTGTGTGTGTGTGTGTGTGTGTGTGTGTGTGTGTGTGTTTGTTTGTGTGTATAACAAACCGCACAGCT
>JAQQZX010000004.1:1734560-1747924 GCA_030068355.1 Notoglanidium maculatum
GAGAGAGAAAGAGAGAGAGAGAGAGAGAGAGAGTGGGAAAGAGAGAGAGAGAGAGAGAGTGTGAAAGAGAGAGAGAGAGAGAGAGAGAGAGAGAGAGAGTGAGAGAGAGAGAGAGTGAAAGAGAGAGAGAGTGAAAGAGAGAGAGAGAGAGGATCTAAAAGATGTAATTTGAACTTTTATTTGGTCTTTAAGGGTGCCAATATTTTGGGCAAAAAACTGAGGAAAAAATAGTAATCAAAACAAGATATTCAAATAATAATAATATGAATATGAATAATATGAAAACATGAGAATATCAATAACGATTAAATGTTTATTTGTAATATTCACATAAAGGGGGCCAATATTTTTTACTGTTATATATAATAATACTACTATTACTACTAAAAGTAATAATAATAATGTTCAAGCTAAAGGAGCATAAGTAAGGTGTAAAATCACTCTCAAGGCTTCAATAACGCTGCCCTTTAACTAATTCTTTTTTTTTTCCGAGTGGATAATGACCTTTCCTGTTGTCTTATCTCACTCACTACAACTTCCTTCACTGTTAATTAAATAGCAATTAATGACCTCCTTCTCTTTATCAGCCTAATGAGTCGCTCTCAGCTCATCAACGATGCTAATACACTGACCAGTGCCTTATCTACTAGCTAATGGCTACAGGCTAACGGCTAACATCTACTCACTAATGACCCCATTTGTAGTGACCGATGGCCGTGTACCATCTGTCCTCCCGGTAAAGCACGAGCTAGCCTGACCTCGGGGTTACGGCGTCTTACCCGGAGCCTGTCTGAGGGCGAGCAGGCGCTAATCCAGGGCACCGGCCCTGACTGAACTCTTAAACCTGGACCTTAAAATGAAGACGGAGGTGCTGAAGTGTTTATCTAAAAATCACATCATACACCAACCGCGTTCACGTCAGTCCACGCTGAAAGTCCTCATGAAGCAGTTCAACATCTGGGATTTGATTATGCAAATTAGAGCGATGTTGTTTTGAAGTAATTCGCTCACATGGCCAAATATTCTGTTTATTTTTGCTCCGCTAGCAGAACTAGATCCCGAAGAAGCTACGCTCTTTTACGCTTTATAGCACGTCAGCTCACGTTGTTCCCGTTAAAGGTGCTTCCGGTAAAACTGCCGTCCCTTCTTGCCTTTCGTCTTCATCTGAAAAGCTTTCATATTTTAAATGAAAGGTTATAGCATATTTGCCATGTCTGCTGATGATGTCACTAACACTACCGTAGTAACCGTTTCGAACTAGGAGTTTTACATGCAGGACACAGACGAGCGGAGTGAAACATCAGCACTCTTGACATGCCACTCGACCAATCGGAACTAACTGCTGGGCAAAAAAAACGAGGCAAACCCAATATTGCAAAGCATGAAGCTTTTAATGGTCTCAACAAAAATCACTGGGCAGAAAATGAACAGGAAGTAAAACAGCGCTCCTGAGACCTCGGCCTGCTTTTGTTGCTGAAACTGTCGGGGGGAAAAGCTGGAAACAGGGAAGTTCACTTACATAGTCTTCTGGTACACAAAGAGAAAATCATGAAAAGATTGAACTGTTTAAACGATATAAAATTGAAACTAACTTGTTCGAAATGTTCCAAAATCTCTTTAACATCTTTAAAAGACTTTAACATCGAGTGGAACAACATGGACTCGTCCTTCTGTAAAAAGCCGTCTGCAAGTTTACCCACAAGCCTTCAACATTTAAAGGGAATCAAGCGAAAAGCTGCTCCACACCGATTTACTTTATCTATCTGTTTCATTCTTTATATATATATGTATATTTCCAGTATGAGGTCACAGAAATCAGATTTTCTGCATTAAAGCTATATTTTTCAGGACTGTGTGGACTGCTCAGACCTGAGCCGCTTTCAAACACGATCCTAGATCGAATATCCGATGTGGCCATGTGACAGTGGAAATAATGTGTTTGTTTTTTTCATAACACACAGGATCAGCAGTGAATATACTCAGTGGAAGGATGGGGAACCTAAACAGACAGGTGTGTTCTCATTAAAGATATATCACTTTCTGGTTTTATCCGAGTGGAGCAAATAAATCAGAATTCTGCAAAAATTCTGCCTGTAACATAAAGAACGCATTACATTCTGTGGATTGTTCACTTCTTTACTGTAATGAACTGTGAATGAAGTAACAGTTCCCCCATTCATGGGTTTTTTTTCTGTCCTCACATCATGTGCTTTTGTTTAAAGCCCTAGCTCCGCCCCTTTCTTGTTATTAGTGTGTTACTTGATTGTGTTCACCTGTTTTGATTACTGATTAAATTGTTTCTTTATGTCCTGCTGAGCATTTGACAATTTTGTGCCATTAAAAAGGATGAGAAGAGCGAGCCTGAGCGAGACCTTTATGGCATCACACCCGGTGCAGACAACAGTGATACGGCGTCCTTGAAATGTTATTTCTATTTGCATCGAATATCACACCACAGAAGCCAATAATGTGTTCAAACACACACACACACACACACACACACACACACACACACACACACACAGACTACACACAGAGTACACAAATGAGATCCCCAGTTTGAGACGACTGGCCAGCATAAACCTGTTTTTATCTGACACCACTGCTTCCCTTTTTTATTTTCAGCTTGAACGTGTTAATGCACAATGGCGTGTGAGTGTGTTCAGTTGTAAAGAACAATGTTCTTGTTTATCATGACTGCTTTGTCCTTCTGTATTCTTTAAAAAATATGATTTGAATGTATATAAGAATGATGGAGTGGGATCTTGTATAATTTTACAGTTAGGAAGCCAGAAATATAACAAATCCCACGTGTATAATATGATGCAGGTTGCGAAGCTAACGGCCATCGTGTGGAGGCCGGACAAAGTACTCGGATGAACACATTATGAGACAAAGCTTGTCATCGAAGTATAAGCCGAGTCGTTCTAAGCGTCACATGGATTTTACTAGCATGTCAAACTCACCATCTCACGTACCATTTACATATTATTTCTCTTTTAATTTTCTCTTTTTATTGCTTCTCTTTTTGTAAGTACATCCTCTTCCTGATGTTTGATCATTTGTATAAATACTCCTTGTCATATTTTATACTGTTGCCATTTTACAGTCTTCTTCCTGTAGGCGTGGAAATTGTTATGTGTTTGTACATTGTATACGAGCTTGGAAGGTTGTGAAGGTGATTTTGTCTTACGTACATCATACCCCCCCCCCCCCCACACACACACACACACTAGCTGCTGTAATCCCTATAAAATCAATCAGATATGGTTGAGGACCTGCACAGACTGATGGACAGTGTAATGTAATTTTCTTCTTCTTTTCTGTACATCACTGCAGTAAAACACAGGGACAACGCAGAGGGCACGAGTACACCCACACACACTTGTATTAAGCTAGGATACTCCCAAGTAAGGAAGAAAACACTTTGTGGTATGCTGCTGTAGGAAAATAATCACCGACAGGGCTGAGATGATTTTCTAATGATAGTGCATGATAACACAACAATTTGCCAATGATTATCTGATTTTCTGCTCATGTTGTACTTAACTGAGACCCTAAAATCAGTTTATAGTTACATTTCATGCTTAAATAGGTTATTTCTTAAGCGCTGACACTAGAGACTCCTGCAAATTTCCATACAGAAAACTTCACCATATCAACAATTTCACACATTTGTTAATCTGTTTATGTGGAGCGTCCAGCGTACAAACCCCTGCTACTATAAAAAAACCTTCTGACCAATCAGAATCCAGACATTCAGTGAAATCTGATACTACAATACATCTGTTCATTTTTTTCTTTTAGACAGTTTGGATCAAACACAGATCACAGCTATCCGTCTCTTTATCAGTCTGTCCACTCGCGCCACTACCTCCTGACTGACAAAAAGGAAAACATAAAATCAACCGGATGCATCGATTTGATGTCACGGGGAATTACAAAGCAGAGTGTTCACCTGAGCATCAGAGGATAACGGACAGTTACGAAAGATGTCTATACGGTTCTCAAAGCGCGGTCTGGAGAGCCACAGGGGTCGCTCCGTTGGGTCATTTTATTTATTATTTTATATTATTGAGTCTGACTGGTCTGGTCTGTAAAAAAATTCCAACTTTAAACTGTTCAGTGGATATTTTGAAAAATGTATGTAGCTGTGCACGCGAGCAGCACAACAAGTAATACATAAGAACGCTCAGAAGACGCGCACATGAGTGCGCCATGCAATAACAATGTTAAGAAGTGTGAATTAATCAAATAAAACGGTGAAATGCACCAACACAACTGAACATTATGGAATGTCACATGTGTGGATTTTACACACAGATACAAATCTGATCCAAAATCTTAACAATGAAGATTCGGTTGGAATACAGTAAGAATTTACACAGGACAAAATACCAACCTGGCGATGCACATAATTAAACACGTACTTAACACCCCCAATACCACTTGTTCTGGTGTGTGTTTTCTTTTTTTTCATTCTAAACATACACATTTTTTTTCAAAATTGTAAAAAAAAAAAAAAACAGAGTTTAAAAAATTCTCCATCTTGGAAGCGGTTTCTGAAAACATTCATTTCAGTGACCTAAAATACAGTTTTAATGTGAACGGAAGGTTGAAATACATTTTTAAAAATATCTGTATACACGTATAAGAGACAGCGGGGTGTCATTGTATGAGGAACGATTTGTCTTCACTGATCGCTCGCACATTTCACTAGCAAAGGTGATGAGCAGCTACTTGCAGCGACATCGCTTCTGTCCCACTGAGCACTGAGAATAGAAAGGCCACAACACAAACAAATTCATCCAGAACCCGAATAAGTCCCACCCTCGCGGTGTGTTCAGGTGAAATGGTGCGGCTCTTAATTTCACACAGAGCTCAGATGAAGGATGGCAGCTGTAATGAAGACAAACGATGACCACAGGTATGACTGGGAGCTCAGACATGACGGCACTGACTCAGAGTGTGTGAGAGAGATTGGTGTGTGTGTGTGTGTGTGTGTGTGTGTGTGTGTGTGTGTGTGATGACTGAATCAATCTGCTAAATCTGACAGAATCAATCTGCTTCCCCACCACAGGGAGAGCTCGGCTTAATTACAGAGCGAGAGAGCCAGACACAGACTGAGGTAGAGAGAGCAGTCATGGCTAATATCGCATGATTAAAATATACCTCGCAATATGGATTAAAAAGCATTGGACTAGCGATGTGACGCGGTATAAAAAATTGTGTAGAGTCAAAAGTTTTTTAAATTCCACACTTTTTTTCTTACCACGACATTGGAATAATCAATAAAAAAATAATCTGACATTCATGTCCTCCTGCTATTCAAAAAAGCCAAATATTACTAATATTAGTTAACTAAACTAGCCAGCTAGCTGTGATGCTAGTAAATTAGTTCAAAATTCTGACAGAAATTGTTTATATAATAAATTGTTTACTATGCTTTTTGCTCACTAAAAGAGTCTTGGAACATCTCTACATCTCCTACCTTTCAAAATAACCCAAAATCACTGTTATTAGCTGACTTAGCTAGCCAGCTAACTGACTGGTAATAACAGCTAATCCTATTTAACAATAAGAGTTGTTTAAACTTGTCTAAATATTCCACATCTGTGATTTTCTGTAATTAAATTTAACTATGATTAGGGTGTTATTGCCTAGTTGGCCAGGTTTAGCAACCATTGCTAACAACAGCTAGTTATTTAGCTAGCTAGCTAACCAGCTATCTAACGTTTAAGTAAGTAAGCTCACATTTCTCACAGATAATCCAAAATCTATTGAACAATAACAGTTGCCAAATAACAGTGGCCATGATTTTATTAATCGCTAATATTGGCTAGTTTGTTAGTTAGCAAGATAGATAGCTTAATAGCTAACAGTTAGCAAGCCAGAAAGAGTTTAATGAGTTTGAGCTCAGTTTAATTACAGGGTGAGAGAGCCATGGTTCAGGGATTAAAATATACCTTACAGTGTAATTTTAAGCAGTACTAAAAAAAAATAAATCTATAAGAAGTTTCTTATTTAACATGCTAATGTCCTAATGCCTTTCAAAACAGCCCAATGTCACTAAAATTAGCTAGCTAAGCTAGCCACACGGGGGTTTTCTGAAATTTATTCAATGGTATCAGTTGTTAAACATCCAAGATTTTCACAGATTAATCAACAACATTAGCTTGTTAGTTAGCCAGATAGCTAACTGCTAGTAGTAGGGATCTTGATCTACACTATTGTTTTCTCAGTGATTTTTACATAAAAGTTGCCAGTCCTGTCAAATTGACTAACATCAACAAGAGAGTTAGCTAGATATCTAGCCAGCTTGCTAAGTGCAAGTTGATTAGTTTGGGTTTGTCACAGACCAGCATTAATAATTAGATATCTAGCTATGTGCTAGTAAGCTAGCTTGCATTTTTCACAGGTAAACTTGAGGGATTTCATTGTGAGACTTGATGCTACAAATATCCACTAATTTGTTCCTAAGATTAGCTAATTGATGGACAAACCTAGCATGCAGCTCTGTTGATAAAATATCATCCTGTAATAAAGTGTACATCAAATGTTATTGATTTAGCCTTTTTAATTTTTTTTAATTCTTTATTTCTTTTTTTTTTAATTACATATGAACCCTACACACCCCTAGAACCTTTCTGGTTACATCCCTAACTCTGTGAGAAAATCTTACTCCAAAACAACATTTATATAATAATCAGAATAAGAGGAGCACTTGAACATCCCAGGTTTTTTCTGTAAGTTTAGCAGCACTTAGTATTTAGCGTAATATTAGTCTTGTTTTCAGAAACATGTCTGATTTAGCCTATGTTTATGTGTGTGTGTGTGTGTGTGTGTGTGTGTGTGTGTGTGTGTGTGTGTGTGTGTGTGTGTGGTGTGAGGAGGCCTGAAGAAGACCCTGTTATTTCACAGGAAGGACACAGTGTGTCAGAGTGCATTAGGCGTGACAGGCGGCGCGGGAGACGTGGCATAATGAGCCGGGGCAGGGACGCCTCACTCCCGACTGCCGCCACTCAATTACCCAGCAGGCTTTTAGTGCCAGCGCACGCCACTACAGCTAAATTACCCAGGAGCCCTTGCTCCACTTAGAGCCCGGACGCTGCCGCTGGAACTGGTGACTCTGTGGCTGTCCACACACACGGACACACACGGACACATGCGCACGCGCGCACGCACACGCACATGCACACACACATACACATACACATACACACACACACACACACATACACACACACACACATACACACACACACACACACGCCGCTCAAAGGGTAATAAGGTCGTTTGAATGCCTGCACCATTACACTAATACCACTCAAATATACAAGTACAGCGAGAGAGAGAAAGAGAGAGAGAGAGACAGAAAGAGAGAGAGACAGAAAGACAAACAGAGAGAGAGACAGAGAGCGCGACAGAAAGACAGACACAGAGACAGAGAGAGAGATGGAAAGACAGAAAGAAAGATAGACAGAGAGAGAGATAGAGACAGAAAGACAGACACAGAGACAGAGACAGAAAGACAGAAAGAAAGACAGAGGGAGAGAGAGAGAGACAGAAATACAGACACAGAGACAGAGAGAGAGACAGAAAGACAGACACAGACAGAGAGAGAGGCAGAAAGACAGAGAGAGAGAGAGACAGAAAGACAGACACAGAGACAGAGAGAGAGACTGAAAGACAGAGAGAGAGAGAGAGACAGAAAGACAGACACAGACAGAGAGAGAGACAGAAAGAGAGACACAGAGACAGAGAGAGAGAGAGACACAGAAAGACAGACAGACAGAGAGACAGAGACAGAAAGACAGACACAGAGACAGAGAGAGAGACAGAAAGACAGACAGAGAGAGAGAGAGACAGAAAGACAGACACAGACAGAGAGAGAGACAGAAAGACAGACACAGACAGACAGAGAGAGAGACAGAAAGACAGACACAGTCGTTCTGCTGAGTGAAGCTGTTATCAGTTTTTTAAAAATACTCTTTTAATACCATTTTTAATCCTGTCTAATTTTTTGTGATGTTTCTCATCATATTCGAACAACTTAAATAAAAATAAATATCTTCAAACCAAACACGCAATCAATCAATTGGAAAAAGATTCCAGCTAGCTCCCATAAGGATTGTTTGGTGAGAACCCTGCAATTCAGGGTCTATTTCTGTCTGTCTGTCTGTCTGTCTGTCTGTCTACCTATACTCTGAATAAAAAAGGCTCTCTCGTGGATTCTTAAGTATTTGTTCCTAAAATGGTTCTAGATGGTACGGTTCCTAATAGGAAACATTATTTGTAAAGATCTAACTTGAAGCTTTAAGGCTTTTCTTATCAGAGAGCTTCTGGAAGTTTTCATCTATGTACCTACACATGTAGATTGCAGCTATGTCCTACTGTGTTCTTTTCCCTTTGGCTTTTAGGTAGAACTTTACAGCAATTTGCTATGTATATTTTAGTATTAAAAAATGATTCTTCAAAGGTTACAGCATGTGATCGGTGATGGTAGGCATGTACGGTGTCTCCTTTAAAGGAGAAAAGGTTGGTTAAGGTTTCTTTAAGGGTTTATTGAATAATCAAGGGTTCTTAGCCTACAAAAAATATGGTTCTGATACGAACTCGTTTCTGATAGGAAAGTACCAAGCAGAACCCTTAAGGAACCCTCTGTTTTCTCAGGAGTTCTACATGGAGACTTTGAAGCAACCTTCTAGATTTAGTTTATTAAAGTTTATTAATTTCTCTACTTTGTTGAAAAAAATGTCCATTCATCCACTTTGGTTTGTTTGTCTACGGGAACCTCAAAGGTTCTATGTTGAGCCCTTCAGCAGAAAATTTGAATTTTGAGTCCCAAAGTGTGATCACTGATTACACCTTTAAAGGAAAAAAAAAAAAAAGTTAGACAAAATGAAAACTTTTCGATTTTTCCTTCTTTCCATGACGAGCCTCTGCTGTGCACGACTACAGGAGTAAACTTCAGGCGACAAAGTAAGTTTGCACAATTACGATTTTTCCCCCCAACTTGTTCTTTAAATCTTTAAAGAATAAAGCAGGCCTGTATTACTTAAATATTGAAAGTGAGCGATCTGAATGTTCAGTGATCCTCAGCTGTGTTTAGAAACACAACACACACACACACACACACACACACACACACACACACACACACACACACACACACACACTTCACCTTGTTCCGATGCTCAGTTCTGAATCAGGAGATGCTCTGACCTGCACTATTTATCTCTGAGTAAACAGATGAGCAAGAGTGGCTCATGACGGGACCGCACACACACACTAACACACACACACTGTCACTATTATCCTGCACACGTGTGTCACGTCATACCATATATACAAGCTGCTACAACTCCAACCACTTTGAATAGATAAGAATGAATCCTACTCACCCCTCCATACACACACTTTCCTTTCTGATTAATGAATTCATCCAGGAAGTTGTTTAGAGTTGACGCAAGCCCGAGATGAAATCCTGGGACGACTGACGTGTCAATTTATACAATTTATACAATTTACAATTTATACACGATATGATTTCTGGACACGTTGTCACGGGACATGTAGTAATTATGATTTGTGGTTTGCATCTGGATAAACCACAGAGAGTCACACTGTCGACAAAACAAACATTACATATGTGCTATGTACAGCTCATAATACAAATAGATTCTTTTGACATTTATTGCTGATCATTAGGTTACATGATTAAAATAATATAGCAGTATGAAGGATGGAACTGTGCTGGGAATGCTGTAGACTTGGCAAAAGGTGAGTTCAGTTCACGGTTCTTGCGCTAATGTGTGCTAAATTACAAGAATATTAACATTACATATCTACGCTAATCCTTCAACGCATCCTGTGGCAATTTGTTTGAATAATTTAATCCATTTTTCTGAAGACTCCAGTTCACAACGACCCCAGAGAGCCAACTCTATCCGATATGATATGAAATAAATCCAAGTTAACAGACTTGTTGCCATCATACAGCAGTACAAGCTCTTTATTTCGAGAAGCTTTACAGTACACACACACAGTCCATTATAACTTTATAAAGAAACACCCACAGGAAGTGTCACTTCTCACACTAGATCTTTTATTTGTCATCTCATCTTATCATGGAACCTTTTCCAACATGCCAACACACACACACACACACACACACACACACACACACACACCCTGGGGTTATTTCTAGTGCTCATTTTATAGCAGTAGCAGTTGGTGATTATTGACATAGCAGAAGCTCAGTGTTTTCTTGTTTATATGCTGTATGTTACACTTGTAACGTGTGCAACATTTGTAACATTAATGCTCTTGTTCTAACACATTATCGCTCATTTGTTTCAAAGGGATTCTGAATCTAAGACATAATAATCACAGAAAAGCGATTTCACCGCATCAAGACGGCTTTTTCCGTCTTGACTTTTAAATTAAGATCTTAGGCGTTGCTCGGCCCACTTGTTTCATTTTCAGTCTCTCCTCACGAGTACGTACCTAAAATCAGTTCAGCATGAGCAGCTAGCTAGAGTTCAGTACAACAAACTTCAGAAATGAACGCAAACACAACTTCATACTTATATACACTGCCTGTCCAAAAAAAAGGTCCCCACCTGGATTTAACGAAGCAAATAGGTAAGAGCCTCCCATTGGATAATTACTGCATGGATGATTATGTTTCCGCTGACAACAAGTTATTTACCCCGAACTGACGCAGTGAGTAGCTTCTCATTTCTTAAACAACAATGTCGGAAGACACAGCCTGTGTTCGTGGAAAAGATGTTAATCTGTTTCAGAAGGGTCAAATAATTGGCATGCATCAATCAAAGAAAGGAGATTGCTGAAACTACTAAAATTGGGTTAAGAACTGTCCAACGCATTATTAAACACTGGAAGGAGAGCGGGGAACCGTCATCTTCGTGGAAGAAATGTGGCCGGAAAAAAATCTTGAATGATCGTGATCTGAAACGTTTGGTGAAATCAAATTGTAAAAAATCACCAGCTGAACTCACGGCTGTGTTCAACAGTGACAGTAAGAGCATTTCCACACGCACAATGTGAAGGGAACTCGAGGGATTAAACTGGGAATAAACAGCTGTGCAGCCTTAAGAAAACCACTGATCAGAGAGGCTAAACGGGGAAAAAAGGCTTTCGGGTCAGGTCGAGGTTCAGCAACGTTATGAGCCCAAAGAATGAGGTGAGCTGAATATACTGAATGAGCAGGTTATTCCATCAGTGAATTTCTTCTAACCTGATGGCACGGGCATGTTCCAAGATGACAATGCAGGATTCATCGGGCTCAAATGGTGAAAGAGTGGTTCAGGGAGCATGAGACATCATCTTCACACATGGATCAGCCTCCACAGAGTCCAGACCTTAACCCCATTGAGAAGCTTTCGGATGTCCTGGAGAAGAATTTGCACAGCGGTCCGACAGTCCCATCAGTTCTACAAGATCTTGGCGGAAAATAAATACAACTCTGGATGGAAATAAATGTCGTGACATTGCAGAAGCTCATCGAAAGGATGCCACAGCGAATGTGTGCCGTAATCAAAGCTAAAGGTGGTCCAACGAAATATTAGCGTGTGTGACTTTTTTTGGACAGGCAGTGTATAATGACACGTTTAAGTTTGAGATGTCTGTCATGTTTATTCCATGTTTATTCTATAGCCCTTTTACAGGGCTACCAATCACCATAAGCAGAAGTGTTGCCTCCAAGTGAGAAAAGCAAAGAGCTCACTGCCCAATGAATGTTAAGATGATGTTTTTTCTGTGCAAAATACACCCGCCGACACTCCGTTCGCTCCCAGTGAAGCTGTGCATCTGGGCGTGGCTCAAAATGACATACTAAATGCCTAAAAGACCTATAATCTTTTGTCCCATTAAAACAACGAATACACAAACACCTAACAGACGCTAGCTGACACCGAGGCCTCGGTCGGTGTCTGTTAGCTCTGTATCAAGGCCTTCATAGGAGATGTTCACACACGCAATGCTGTTCCTGTGCAGAATAGTGCAGTATTGCAGTGAGGTACTTGATCATTTGATTCGCTAAAACATTAAATTCCCCAAGATTGATGAATAATGTAGACACTTTGGGAAAGATTTCACTGCTGCATCTTAATGTTAGGGGAGGTGTTAGGCTTGGGTTTGTGCATGTGTGTGTGTGTGTGTGTGTGTGTGTGTGTGTGTGTGTGTGTTGAGCGTTGCTACCGCCAGCTCTATCTTTCTACACTGAGTTTGCCTTTGATAATGGCTGTCAAAAATAGAATGTTTGATTTCGTTCCATTATACTTTTAATGTATATTTACTTTAGACAGACAAAGCTCAAGAAGCGTGTGCTCTGTTTCGTTTTTTGAGAAAGAGTGAGAGAGAGAGAGAGAGAGAGAGAGAGAGAGGGAGCGAAAACACCAGAAAACTCTTGCCCTTCACCTAATAATCTGTTAACTCAATATATAATGTACATAATATAATGATAGCCTACACTGGGTTTCTGCCATGACTCTACACATGCACAATTTCTCCTTAATAACATGCAATTGCTAAAACGGTTAAAAAAAATACCTATTTTGTTTCATGTCTTTGACATACCCCCGACACTGAATCTATAGTGAAAGGTCTTATTTATGTTATGTTACAGTCATGATGTCAATTTGGATATCAACAGATCTTATCACTGTGTGTTTTTGCTCAGAAGCGCTTACCTCATGCGGTAAACTCTAGATGATGCAAGCCACGCGTCTCACGCAGGCCGTGTGTGTGCTCTAGCCTGTCAATGTGAGCTCCAACAAGCTATCAGCTGTGTTTTATAGTGTGTATAGATGATATGGGAGTACTGATGTGATGGATTTGCACAGGAGAGACAACAAATCCCATCTGAATAAGGCTTTAGATTAGATTACTGTAATGTAATTCTCATTACACACAATAATAATAATAATAATAATAATAATAATAATAATAGTACCTTCTGTAATACCAAAGGAGCTGTGGAGGTTGAGGTGGCTGAGGTGGATACGCTCGCTGCGTGTTCTTGCCTGTCTGATGATGCGATACAATATGATGGGATGTGGAAGTGAGAATGAGGCGAGTGTTATCATTCAGAGGTGCCACTGTGTTTTATACCCCTAACAAAGCGAGACACAGATTATTTGCAGAAATGTAAGAAAAGTGGAGAGAAGTGTAAACTCCTCTATCCTGAAAATGTCAGAACACTTAAAGTTACAGCTTTACCTCTGACTTACAAAGAGCTGAGAGAGCACACAAAGAGGAAGGAAATGATGTGTGTGTGTGTGTGTGTGTGTGTGTGTGTGTGTGTGTGTGTGTGTGTGTGTGTGTGTGTGTGTGTGTGT
>JAQQZX010000004.1:1786748-1799306 GCA_030068355.1 Notoglanidium maculatum
GATGTACCGGCATGTACGAGAGACAATGCGCTTCTGATGAAGGTAAACACGCTGTGCTCTTGATTACAGATATAAATCTATATTTACGTGCCACGTGTGTATCTCTGTCACATCGATCGCCACGTGGGAATCTCTGTGTGAAATCTACTTGGCGTGCCCTTTTGCATTTCTCACGAGTTTACTCCAGAATTCGCTTTTGCGAATAGGGGTTTTTTTTCGTAAGAAAAGATTCTGAGAGAGAGCGAAAATCCCATTTTCATGCCATAAACACCTAATTGGAGGGGATTATCGGCGCCCTATTTGGCAGCCATTTCCTCCCGCTTTATCTTTAACCGCTTTGTTATGAGTCTGTGTAACATTACGGCAGCTGGAAAATGGAGGGAAAGTGTAGGAGGTGAGGTTTTTAAGTCACATTTTAAGGCTCGTGGGTATATTAAAGCAGCCGAGGTACCATTTATGTTTAATTTGTATGTTTACATCTATAGAATTACTTTATAGGATTTGGAGGGGGAAAACATTTTTCGCATAACCTAATTTTGGTGTCGTTACTTGAGTAAATGAATTATTAACAAACGTTAAGTGAGAACAGGAAGTGCCATGTAAGAAAAGAATAAAAAGATAGCCATGGTATTTCAGAAACGTGTATTGCGACATATTACATCATAATATCTCGCACCCTCATGAGCATCCTGTAATTAATAAAAAAAAAAATTGTTGGCAAAATCTTGTAGAAGAATAACACGCTTCATGACATGCTGTTACAGAAAAACAATCAACGGTACTGTAACAGAATCTCTGCTTCACCAAACCAACCTGATTATTTTAGTTTCCAGCACAACACTAAGTGTGTTACTCCTTACTCAAAAGGGTTTCTTATGCAATGCATGCGTTTCAAAATTACTGGCACCCTTAGATAGAATACATGGTGAAGCCTGCTTAGGAAAGAATAACAGCACTGGAGTGTTGCGCTATTGCAGAAAAATAATCAACTTCACGGTATGGTAACAGTACCTCGGCTTCATCGCACCACTCCGTCACTGATTATTTTCCCATAGCGGCATGACATGGCGTGTGCTGTTCCTCACTCGAAAGGTTTTCTTATGAAAACACTGGTTTCAAAATGATCGGCGCCCTTAGACGTAATATACGGCGAGAGAATTACAGCACAGACTGTCTCCAAAAACTGCAGATTGCTCTGCAAAATAGCAATGTCACAATTATTGGCACCCCTACTCCTATTAGAGAAGCCTCTTCTAGAGCGACTAGACCTCTAACAGCACTCTTGTAATGAAACTATAGAAGTCCTTTAAAAAATCATATTAAAACCCCAACGCAGAGACTTTAAATGATAAAATGATTTAATAAGCGCTCGACTGCTGTTTACGGGGATATGATAAAGTACGCTCTCCATCTCCACCCAGCTCATGTGCTCCCTCCAGCCCAGATTCAGCAACAATAGCAGCTCGTATCGACTGATCATCCTTTCATCAGGCATTGTTTGGTCCACGTCTTTCACACTGGGGAAACACAATCAGCCAGCAGAGAGACGGAGAGATGCGGAGACAGGGCTGCGAAAAGGATTTTCATTTTCTCTTGGCTCATAAGATGTATTATTAATCCAATTTTTCACATGGACCCTGAAATGTGGCAGAATAGAAAAGAAAGGAGGGGGGAGGTGAGGTGGAGAGACAAGCAAGGCATCGAGCAAATTAATGAGGTAAACGTAATGATCCGAGATGATCAAAGGCAAATCGGTGTTGAGCAAGCGCAGGCCACCAATTAGTAAAATAAGCCCAGGAACAGGCTGAAATATGCGCCAAGGCAACAGATGAAAAGACGGGGTCAGTGAGAATGCACTAATTTCTGTAAATGAAACGCTCCGGAAGATACCACAGAGCTGCAAATCAACGACAACAATGACGAGCTTCCTCTCGCTGATATTCGGTTAGTAGTGCTGGGAGCTTGATATGACGATGTACCATGACAAGGAATTCTAAAACAGCAGTATTGTTATTTAGTCAGAGAAAACTGCAGAAGAATTGGCACCCCAGAAACCAAGATGCAAATCAGCGACAGCAATGACGTTCTTCCTCTCGCTGATAATCAGTTTTTATTTAGTCAACTGTAGAAGTATTGGCTCCCTCCCTAGAATAACTGGCCCTTAAGCATAGTTTTATATCAATGGCCAAGTCTTACGCTTCTGGCGGAGGCAACCAATTAGTGAGAATGCACTGTTTTCCTGTACTGTTACAAGAAAATCTGAAATAGTTGTACTGTTATATACTTACAGGCAGCTCCAAAAGTATTGGCACCCTTTGTAACAATTTGCATTTAAACTAAACCACAGTCTTTTGATGTTTTTAAAATAATTGACACCCCAATATTTAATATAACATCAGCACTGACCCTCAGTGATACCTAACAAGGTAACAAGGTAGGTTTGGAGGCACTTGTAGAAGACTTTGGACGACTGCAATATTCAAGCAGGATATTTTCACCACTTTTAGGGCCTTAGAAGGTTAATTTAGACTAGTGGTTTCAAAATATTTCCAAATATTTATCTTCCACCTCTTTCATAATTTCCTGATTTAGTTTCGTTTTATGTTTCAGTGTTCATCTTGTTAATAGCTTCATATATCCTAACAACCTGTCCCAATCTCCAAATTTTACAACACTTATTTTGTAAATGTTAATCATTGACCTGTAATCACTGATTTGGATGCGCAACCGAGACCATTATTATCTATTTTTCAAGTTTTAACCTCCTGGCAGAGACAAACAGGCTTTTGTACTAAAATATCCTCATATGTCATGATGCCTCTAGCTGCAAAACAGCCCCGAAATATCAATATTTCACTTAAATATTCCTATTTTCTTAAAATGAATATTTTCTTAAAATGAACTTGTTTGCATTTTTTTAGGGTATTAATAATATTGCCACACTTTCTTCTTTTAATGGAAGATACTACCTATTTTGAAAAAAAACCATTATTTATTGTTTAAGAAGAAAACCAGTCAGTTGTTGAAGTGATGATTTGGAGGGTGTCAGTAATTTTGAAGTCAACTACATATTTTGTGATATCTACTTTATTTCCAGTTCCATCATGCTAGTTTAACCCATTGGAATATAAGAGCTCTCGTATTAGCAAATCAGTTGAAAAATACTTTTTATTTCTAAAAATGTAATCATTTTAATACTTGCTCATCAGTTGTATGCTGTACTGCATTTAACAGCAAAAATGAATTTTTCAACCAAACAAAGTGAAATACTATACACTCCTAGTTTGGCCTCACGTAATACCATATGTCATATTTTTTTATCCACTTCCATCCCCTAGTTAGAATATCAGACAATGCCTTTTAATGCTGAACCTCTTCAAAACTCTGAATTAGAATCAAAAACGAGACTTCTCTTTTCATTTGTCTCGTCTTGTTTGATGTTTAGATGACAGAGAAAGAACAAATACTACGGCGCTCCATTCATGTAAACGCTGCCGTACCTCCCCGTCCCTCAGATGACAAACGCTCATCATTGTCCCGAGCGATAAAAAGCCTCCGAGTGTCATTCATCTTTAACTGATCAAAGTGTTAACCCTCTACACACACACACACACACACACACACACACAAACACACCAGACCTTTTTAGGATAAGCTGTGCAAAACACCTCTAAAGCCCTGCATCATGCATCACTTACACACTGTTCTGTTTATCCGTCTGGATGAACCCTTGGAGGTTCTATAAAGAGCCTACAACACACTAACCCTGTAGAACCCTGTGTTCCTGTAAGAACATACCTACATTTGATCAGTGTTTAGTGTAGTTTTTTTATCCTGGCCTTTGTTCCAGTACGTAGAAGCAGTTCGGCTGTTCCTACTCCTTGGAGTGTATTTTGGACAGTTGAAAGTTCTAAGAATTATTTGAAAATTTATTTGGAAATCTTTCTTCTATATATTTAATTTATGAATTCCATCTATCTATCTGTCTGTCTGTCTGTCTGTCTGTCTGTCTGTCTGTCTGTGTCACGTTACCTCCATCATCAGACTCAGTTTCCCAGCAGTCTCATACAGCGGCTTACAAACATGGCCGCAGAGGACTGCGATTCCCAGCATGCCCCAGCGCTTCCTCAGTCACAGGCTTCAAGCTGCTGATTTGTTACACCTGTTCTGAGTAAACCATGTAATCACCTGTTCACTATTTAAGTTCCTTTGTCTTTGACTCTTTGCAAAGCCTCATGTCGGCACACAGTATTGCCAAGCCTCTGTTTATGTGTTTTGGCTTCAGGGTTTGACTTTGTTTTGTACTTTGACCCTGTTTTCTGCCACTACCTGATACACCTGTCTGCTTAGTCTTTGACTATTGCTACATTCACTGTGAGTTGGATTACTTCTTGGACTTTGTGTGCCTGATCTATTTTATAAACGTTTCCTGCTCTTACATCCGCTGCCCATCTGGCTATCTGTTCTCGTGGATGTAGCGGGGAACTCCAGCAAGCTTTCCGCCACCGCCTCGCAGCACCTGCTCCTCGGGAAGCACCACCAACGAATCCAAGTGCTGCATGAACGCCTCAGCCAACTGACTCATACTATAGCTGCGACATTCACAGCAGAGATAACCACTGCCAAACCCTTCTGTTCTTGCATTGCTCGTCCTTACGAGTATGATGGTGAGCCTTCTAAGTGTAAAGGTTTTCTACTCCAGAGCTCTCTGCGTTTCTCCAGTCAAGTGGGATTGGCTGAACAGCACAAGATGTTTATCAGCATTCTGGCAGATATGCATTTTAATATATTCCCCCAGCCTAGAATGCCACAGTGAACACATAAAGAAAGTCTTGGAATGCCTTCTAAAGAATCACCTCTAAGTTAAAGCAAAGAAATGTGAATTTCATATGAAGCAACCATACCTGGGTTATACCATCAGCGCTGATGGGGTCACTACGGTTGAAGGTAAAGTCACAGCTGTCCCCTCCTGGCCACACCCACCACTGTGAATGAACTGCAAATGTTTTTGGGATTCGCCATCTTTTATCAGTACTTCATCAGAAGTTTCGGCTCCACTGCTGCACCACTCGCAGCTCTCTTGAAAAAGGCTCCTAATAAACTGTCTTGGAATCAGGCTGAGAAGAAGCATTCTCTTGTTTCAAACAGGCGTTCTCCTCAGCTCCCATCCTCAAACATACTGATCCTTCAAACCCTTCTGTGGGTAAGGTCAATGCCTCTGAAACAGGAGTTGGTGCAATCCTATCACAGAGCTTTGGTGACAAACCTAAACTTCATTCTCTGGCCTTATTTTCCAACAAAACTGGTATTTCTGTACTGCAGAGGACATTGACAGTAACAGAGGCCCTTAAATCACATCCAGAGTCTGGGTGGGGTTCATGGTGAAGCTTGGAGTCTCCATGCACCTCATCTCTGGTTATCCACAGAAGCTCCCGCAGTCAACCAATGTTTCAGGAGGATCACGTGGGTGTGGAAGCAAGTACTCCAGTGGTGGCTAAGGCAGCTGGCTGAACCAAACCGTTTGCTGACCGGTGTAGAGGAGACGCAACCCAGAGGATTGAGTCTGGCTGGCCACTAAGGACCTTGTAGCACTTCTGTTTGCCCCAAGCTCAGTGCCTCGCATGTCCTACCATATCGTATTCTACAATGAATTAATGATATCACTTATAAACTTGAACTTCCACGCAATAGCCATGTCCATGCTACCTTTCATGTGTCTCATTTAAAGCCAGTAGTATTGGGTCCTCTGGCCACCCATGCCACGTCCAGCGAACCCCCTGCTCCACTAGAGATCGACGGATGGACGGCCTACGGAGTCAATAGCATCCATAGAGCCAGTCACCTCGAGTCGCCTTTGTCTCGCTCTCTCTTTGCGAAACATTACTTGTTCATACAGTATTGCCATGCCTGTTTTTGTGTTTGGACATTCTGGTTTTGACCTTGTTTTGCACTTTGACCCTGTTTTCTGCCATTGCCTCTGATATATCTGTCTGCTTAGTCTTTGACCATTGCTACGCTCACTGTAAACTGGATTACGTCTTGGACTTTGTCTGCCTGATCTGTTTAATAAATATTTCCTGCTTTTACTTCTGCTGCCCACCTGGTTATCTGACTGTCTTTTTTTCCTCTTTTGTTTTTTTTCTCTACAATTATCTTTTACCTTTTGCTTTTATAATATTTGTATTGTACCTTTTTACATTCTCTTTCTTTCATTGTTTTTTCTCCTTTTCTCTCCATCCAATCTGCCTGCCAATCATTTCTTACTTTCTTCCTGTTCATCTTTAGTTTTCTCCTTGCTTCCTTCATTCAATCCTTTAACTTCTCTTTCCTTCCTTTCTACTCCTTCAATCTTCCTTAATTTTTTTTTTTTTTTTTACCCTTAATTTTCTCCTTCCTTCCTTTTTGTCTGTCTCTTTTAATTCTGGTAATTTTATCCTTTTTTTTTTTTTTTCCCTTTTTTCCCCTCCCTCATTATCTTCCTCTCCTTCATGCCTTTCCTTTATTTTTATTTTTTTATTCTGAGATTCATTTTACTTCTGCAGGAAGAGACAGTGAAGTGTCACACAGTGAAGTGTCGAGATTAGACCGTGTCCCACATACGCTGTGGCTACTATAATATTTATAATGTTATCACATGTATTATAAAAAATATATTTTAATATCTAATATTAATGTCTTTTATAAATATTAATAACCTGTCTTTCTTTCTTTTTGTCTTTGTCATGTTGTTTCTGAATTTGACCTTAAAACTTTGCTTCCATGTTGTACTTCCGGACTGCGTTTCCCAGGGTGCACCACAGCGTATGGACACGACTGCCGCAGAGACCACGCCCACGTGTAGGCACACCTGATTTTTGTTTGGTTGTGATTAGGTCCTGTATTAAAGCCTGTGTTTAAGATTTCTTGGGCTTGTCTCCTCTTTCACCATTGTATTCTCATTTCTTTTTCTTTTTTTAAGTATATATGTCTTATCTCTATTGTTTGTCTTTATTTTTTTTTTTTACCATTTTCTTCTCCATCTCTGTTTTTCCTCACTCCATTTCTTCTCTCTTCCTTTTATTCTCTCTACTTTGTCTATTTCTCTCAAAAGACAGAAATGGTTATAAAGGAACATCAGCAACTTAGCCCTTTGCTTTTAGTTTATTAAAGAAAAAAAAAATTATTTTAACTGTCCCAAATTATTCAGAGAACTCTACAATTGGAGCCAAATAAAGTAACCTGACCTCGTCTATGTTATATTACTGTCCACTTAGAGAGTGTTAGTGGCTAAATTAGGGCAGTGAGTGCACACTACGAACACAGCTTGTTTTGGACACACACAAAAACAGAAGAAAAAAAAATCACTCACTTTGTTCTCGTTCTGTTTTTATTTTCTGTGATAATGACGTCCTGCCCCAGTTTTGTGCTTATGAACACATATGACTTAAATGCCAAAATGCAATCATAAAACACACACTTGGCAAGCAGTGAAGGGAAAAAATCTATCAATTTGCCAACAATTGAATATTTTATGGCTTCTTAAAGAAAGTTAGAGCCTTTCATCCATTCTAATCCTGACCTCGAAATGGGCGTATTTTGGTTTGCAATCTATTTTTTGCCTTTGTCTAAGCCAGCTTGTGCACAGCTAAGCAGAGACGATGTTAGGACAAGCCTCTTAAGCCCATTAGCCTTATAATTCATACGGTTTGGAGAACGCTATTCAGCTCAGTCCAAGAGATCTACAAGCTGGCTCACTGAGGAGAGAGAGAGAGAGAGAGAGAGAGAGGTGGAAAAGGAAAATACGCCCCTGCAAGCCACCACATGTTGAGGAATTTGTTTACTGTTTCCTGTCCTGTGATCAAAACCCAGTTAGAAAAAATGGCAGGAGGGACAACGCGAGAGAACATCCCCTACCCCACTTATAAACACACACTCACACACACACAAACTCACCACTGCCATCACCCAAGCATGCTACATTTTCTTCTAAACAGACTAGAAATATTGTCAGAGTTAAGGAAAAGACTCTAGGTCTTATTTGCCTGATCCTGATAAGTTTGTAGATATAAATCTTGATGTTTCTATTCATTCTAAGGTAATCTTTGGTGTTCCACAAGGCTGTGTTCTAGGTCCACTACTTTTTCCTCTATATACACTACCTCTGGGTGCAAAAGTTCATAAACATGGTATTAGCTTCCATTGCTATGCCGATGACACACAGATATATGTTTCAGCAAAGCCAGATGAGCGACACCATAATAAAGTTGAGGAATATGTAAAGGACATAAAACACTGAATGCTGAGTAACTTCCTCCTACGTAATTCTTACAAGACAGAAGTACTTCTACTAAAACCACAAGCAAGCGTTCTGATTACACCATGTGTAGCAGTAAAAGACCTTGGTGTGATTATTGACTCCAGTCTTTCATTCGAAGCTCAAGTAGATAATATTATTAGGATAGCCTTCTTTCATCTCAGACATTTTCCCAAGATTAAAAATTAAATGATGCACTATATGATCCAGGAAAACTAGTGCATACTAGGTAGTTTTTACCTCTAGGTTTGATTATTGTAATGTCCTGGTGCATAAACAAGTTCCTGTTAGTCCAGAATGCAGCATCGAGAACGTGAAGATTTAAGCACATCAACCCTATCTTGTCTGCACTGCATTGGCTCCCAATTAAATTTCATATTGTTTATAAAATACTACTATTCACATATAAAGCACTGAATGGTCTGATGCCCCAATAACTGAGCAAACTTCTGGTTCTTCATGATCTCCCTTACCTGCTTCTATCAAATGTGCCAGCTTTTTGTTGGTACCTAGAATATAGGCGATTATTAATGTTTGGGACTGAGATACAGTCTCAGACTTTAAGTCTAGTTTGAAAACATATTGCTTTGTCAAGCCTTTTGTTAATAGATTTACTCTTAAGTAAATGTGCAGATCTTGTCTGTGTTACCTTCTGGCTCTCCCTTTTAATTATGCTGTCATTGCTAGTCTTGCTGGAGTCCCTGTTTGCACTCTTCACACTCTTACGCTATAGGATAAGAGCATACCTAATACACTTGGTTCTCTCTCTCTCTCTCTCTTTCTCTGTTCAGCTACACATGTTATTCCTGTTGGCTGATGAGATGCCTGTCTTCCTGCTTGGAGCCTCCTTCATCTGAGAATCACTTGTTCCTGCTAAGGATGGTCCTGATAGCCTGAAGTTTTCCATGAGGTTGCTGTAGATCAGTGGTCACCAACCCTGATCCTGAAGCTGTACCATCCTGCAGGTTTCATCTCCAACAATAACCTAATACACTTCATTTAGATGATCAAGTTGAACTTCTTAAGGATGGTTAGGTGGGCATGATTATGGTGGGAGCTAAAGGAGGTAGATATCTTCAGGGAGAAAGATCTCCAGGAACAGGGATAGTGACCACTGCTGTAGATGGAACCACACAGATACCCTAAAGATTGTTGTGAATGTTCTTATTTGGAAAGCCTAATGATTGCACTTGCTAAAATCTATGCTCAGGTGTCATTCATTATACAATGGATAACTGATGATCATGCTGAAGGTCTTCCCGACACACTTATTACTGCGTGACTCTATATTATACAGCTGTAGAAGAGCTAGGATTTATAATCACACTATCCCATGTCACCCAGCAGAGGATGGGTTCTCTTTTGTTCCTGGTTCCTCTCAAGGTTTCTTCATGTCGTCTCAGGGAGTTTGTCCTTGCCACTGTCACATCTGGCATGCTCATTAGGGGCCTAAATCTATATCTACAGCCAAATATCTGTAAAGCTGTTTTGTGACAATGCCAGTTGTTAAAAGTGCTAAATAAATAAAACTGAATTGATTGAATTAAATATTTCCTGACGAAGGTCTTATCTGACAGGCTGTTAATAGTGAGATCTTTATGCATACAAAAAACTTTGGCTGCCCAGAAGGCCCTGTTCTGGTCTGACATCTTGGCACAATTATTCATAACATGGCATAACCCTGTGTTCACACTACCAGGTGTCGCTCGTGTTGCTTGTAGTTTGTCTTGTATGGGTGTGTAGTGATTCCTACTGTTTCTTATTGTGCTTGTCGCCTGTCCATAAGGTTTTTTTTAGTTCAGATAAGAAATGTTCAAAATGTACTACTATTATATAATTTATAAATACCACTTTTGTTTGAAATGTATTGCTTGTCACGTGCCAGCTTTTGTATTCCGGTCTTCATCATCAGATTAGAAATGCTACATACACTCACCAGAGGTGCCAATGATCTCTGTTACGTCCTTCCCAGCTTTTCTTCTTAATATCTCTATACATGTTTAATGTGAGGTCGTATATAACAATATAAAATGAAACCATGGTTACAAGTAGCTGGGAACTAATCACAAGAAGGAACTAAAATTGTGCGTTGGGAACTGAAGGAATGTCAGACCACAAGCAGCATAGGATTGGTCCGAGGAATCATTCAAGCCAATCATTTGGATTCGTTTGTATACCTAAAAAATAGCATTTGTCATAAATAATGTCATTTGTTAGTGTGAACATAGGCTCAGCTTCCACTGCTATGATGATGACACACAGCTGCATGTTTCAGCAAAGCCAGGTGTCAGAAACAGCGTAATAAGATTTTATAAGACATTAGACTCTCAATGTTGAGTAACTAACTCCTCCTACTTCTACTAGGACCACAGGCAGGTAGAAGTAAGCTGTGTGATCATGTAATAACTTGACTCATTGTTCAGTTACATCATGTGCAGGAGTAAAAAACCTTGGTGTCTAAGGCAACACTGACATCAGTGGAGGCAAATATTTTACTGCCGTAACTCAAACCCCTGCAAAACTTTACAATGGACTCCAGGAATGTCTGTCTTTTTTAAGACTCGTTTTAAAATGTAACTTTTCTCCCAACACTTTGACCGTTCTTCCTCATAGTCACTTAGTTCTATATTTAACTGGAATCTGCCAGCATTGTGAAGTTAGCACCCTATATGATGAGAACAGAAATAAAAGTATTTTGATTAATTTGTGCATCGTTTGTGGATGTTTGCGCTCAAACAGCTTTAGAGAAATTAACCGTTAAGTCGTTAAATGACGCGACGACACCCAGCACCCCATTAACGCAAAAATGACTCCAAACATGTCTGATTGGTTTGTGCATCTTTGGTGCCGATAAAATAAACATACGTGCACCATTATTTCTTAAGTTACGTTTAGGATTCGTCATTTAACAATTTTTTAAACATTTAATAGTTAATTTCTCTACAACTGTTTAAGCACAAAGTTTTATTTTGTGTTCACAAGCAATGCACAAACTAATCAAGATCACTTTTATCACATCATATGGGGTCCCAACTTCACAGAGGTGAATCTGACTAGTCACAATTCAATAGCTGACTTGAAGCCAGTGAAGCAGGCTGGTACCGAGAGGATGCAACACTTTCTTGGTATCAATCAAGAGCTGCATTTTGATCCAAGAAGAAACAGGAAGTAGTAATAATCAGTGCCGGGCAAAAAAAGTGTGAATGATGAAAAACTTACTGAAGCTTTTTCACAGCAAAATAAATCTTATTTCCTATTTGATTGATAATGATAATGTAACAGATAAACTAGTAGCATATCAGTTATTGAAAGTAAATTATGGCCTGGAGCTCAACAAAACACTCTGGGTCTGCTGTTATGGGAAACTAATCAACAGTGGCATGGTGTGACAAGGCCGAGATAGCACTCTGCTAGCACCCTGATGATGATTATTTTCCTACAGCAGCATGTTTGAAACTGATTTATTCGTCTCACACCACAACAATTTCCCAACAATTACAATAACGATCTCAGATACAAGGCGCTGACACGGGAGACTCATTCCATACATTTTCGACATTTTAAGAAAACTTTGCCAAATCGATTATTTCTTCAATACGTCATCAAGTGTACATGTGCAGGAGCTGTTACTATAGTAACAACAACGTATGAGCACATTAATATAAATCTGTGATTTACAGCTGCACTACTGTCAGAGTAAATGAATGAACATGTGCCAGGTTAATAAAGGAGAAAGGAAGAGAACAGAAATGTTGTGTGAAGCGTAACTGGTCTAAACTGGACGTTCATCCAGGATTCAGTGAAGAAACTGAAATGTCTGATAAGAGCGAGTGAAGCGAAGTGAGTGAGAGATAACGACAAACACACAGCCGCACACACACACACACACACACACACACACACACACACACACGCAGAGTCCAAGTATTTCTCCTTCCCTTCTCTCGGAAACCAATCCCTGATTTGAGCCAGAGATAAACACCACACCGGCAGCGCTGCCTAAATTACTCCTACTGAGAAATATCTACAAGCGAAACACTTTTCGAGGGGAGTTTAAACATGGTAAAGAATCTAACGACTCAGAAGAACAAATACTCAATCAGTGTTTCTTTGGTTTTGTGGAGTGCACTTTGTGGCAAAGTGAGACGGGATTCAGGTTCAGTCTTAGGAAATATTTAGATAAATATAATAATGACAGAAACACACACACACACACACACACACACACACACACACACACACACACACACACACACACACACACA
>JAQQZX010000004.1:1799406-1823404 GCA_030068355.1 Notoglanidium maculatum
ATAATGACAGAAACACACACACACACACACACACACACACACACACACACACACACACACACACACACACACACACATAGTCCAGGAGGAATAAAGTTCCAGTGAATCCCAAGTTGTTATGAGAGAGATCGACAGACATGACATGACAGAAAAAAATGAAAGTATTTAAACCAGGCTAATAATACAGATATTTAGCATAAAGCATATTATTCAGTAAACAACAACACATTATTATACAATTATAAGGAAAATGTGACAGTCCTTTTAACGTGCTAATGAACACAAAGTTGAAATAATGTGTTTCTATTATCAAAAATCAAAACTTCACTACACATAAAGGTTTATTTTCTGTACCTATACAGGTGAATCGTTTAAAGGCCAACTTTTAACAGCGTATTATTAATATTGTAGCTATTTTGTGTCATATCTCTGAACACAGAATGAACTTGCTTATTACAAATATTCAGATGAAAACCAGATTATTTCCTAAATGTATATATTATAATTTGCAAACTGAATAAAATTGACTTTCTTTCATGAAACTTATTTCATTGTCATTGGTTAATTGAGAGACAATTTGACAGGTCAGTACACGCTTTGCTGAAAATGTTTGACAGGATGAAATGAAATGAATAAATCTATAATATGCTGATGGATTAATGTTACAGAACTAAATGTATAATTTGTTGTTTAGGTTTAATTTGAACCTGTATTAAATGTGCTGCATTTAAACGTTAAAATGGAAGAATAATAGCAGATGTTCTGTAAAATAACCTAATTTTTAAGAAATCCACCGTTATTAAAAATGAACTTTCTGTCTGAAATGTTTCCTTGAAGCAGGCAGTGACAGGAAACCCAGTTATTAATGCTAAAAAAAATAAAAATTTACTAAAACTTAATAAAATAAACAGTGGCATCTGTAGTTGCATATCTGCATACATTATTTCAGAAATGTATGAATCACTTGAAAGAAAATAAAAATGCAGGCAATTGTACACCTCTAATACTGAAACATAGAGAGAGAGAGCGAGAGAGAGAGAGAGAGAGAGAGAGAGAGAGAGAGAGTTTGTCCATCGGCATGGTCTCGGGATCGCACGCGCACACGCATACACACGCACACGGTTTGAGTCGGTACATGTGCATGAAGTTCAGTCACTTACCGAACAGCTGCACGGGTTCATCCGCAGGAGAGGAGTCTCAGGATGTGGAGTGGGCTATTTTATTTTTTATTTTTTTGTCTGCGCGCGCTCAGGGATGAGGTGAAATCTCCGTACTGGTCATCAGGCTGCTTCACACACACACACACACACACACACACACACACACACACACACACACACACGAGAGCAAATTACACAAAGCGAAGGGAAGGACTCCAGAGGGAGGAGGAAGAGGAGGAGGAGAAGGATTGTCATTTGGTGTGGCGCGCGCGCGCGCGTGCAGGAGTCGAGTCCCGGTTACCTGCGAGGTTCGGCGGGAAAAAAAAAGAAAAAGAAAGGGGTAAAAAAAAAATTTGTATAATACACAGCAAGGCAGGAGACTGACAGGAGCACGGACAGCTCAGGACATCACCGGAAACATCAGCCGAACAACTCTGCTGCCAAAGTCATCCGAAGTCGAGTGGGTTTTTTCCCAAAACTTCACAGTACACAGGAGAGAGTTCCTCCGCGTGCAGGGGGAGAGAGAGAGAGAGAGAGAGAGAGAGAGAGAGAGAGAGAGACGTGGGGTGGTGATACAACTACAGACAGAGAGGGGGGAGAGAGAGAGATGGAGTGAATATGTCACGGGACGTCTAACAGCGCGAGCGCACAGGTTAGCGTGAACGCGCTTCTCTCTCTTATAGCTGTCTCTCTCTGTCTTTCTGTCTCACTCTCTGACTTCCTCTCTATACATGTCTAGCTTTTTGCCTGTCTATCTGTCTCTCTATTTCTCTCGCTCTAATTTTCTCTCTCTCTCTCCGTTTCTCTGTCTTTCTCTCTTTCTGTTCCTCTCTCTCTATATCTTTTTATCAGTTTGTACTAGCTATCTGTCTCTCCATTTCTCTTCTATTTGTGTACCCCTTTCCATCCCTCCACTCTCTCTCTCTCTCTCTCTCTCTCCCTCTTTCAAGTGTCGAAATGTCAACAGCAATAACAGGAACGTCGCGCGCTCTTTCATCCATCTCACTTACTCCGTGTTTTTTTTCTCCACGTGAAATTCAAGGGGAAGATGAGTGCATGGTGTGTGTGTGTGTATGTGTGTGTGTCTCTACCTGTGCGCGCAGGTGCTAGCAACGCTGCGCGCGTGCCTCCGTATTCCTTAAACTGTACGTGCCGCGGTGTAAAACAGCGCGTGACCGATCAGGGCGCCTGTGCATGTACGCGCGCGCTCCTAAATCATTTAGCTCGGTATCTTGTAATTTAATAAGTAATTTAAGATATCTGATTATTACGTGCACAAACTACAGCCGGCTTGAATCACATACAGTATCTGTTGTTATTCCCTCTAATCTCTGACTATCTGCACAGACAACAAGCGTGCTTCATTTAATTAAGGCCCTCGATTTCATCTCATCCTTATATAACTGAGAAATTATATTTCATGAAGTGTTCAGACTGAGGTATGTGCAATGATACAAATGTAGATCCTGTTTGACAAAAAAATAGCAATAGGATTTTATTTTCTTTTAAATTTCACGCTTCTGAAAACTTAAGCCATTATAATTTAATATAATATAATATTTTTCACTCTTTGGGATTTTAAGCTTAATCTTTAATATTTTTTAAAATGATAATCAATCAACTGAAGGTCATCATTCATTGGACAGTATTTCATGTTACAAGGTGAGAACAGAATGAAGCTTAATATCTGGAACAATTCAAACTGAATCATAATTAAAGCTATATTTTGTTAAACACTATAGATTAATGGGAAAGTCTCTTGGCATTAACAAGACCAAGCTATGGTGTGGCAAATCAATAAATCTACAGGGATTATTGAAGTAAAAATCGATCCAGAGTTAAAGTGCCATAAAGCTTTGTAAATACCCTCTCAAAAATAAAACATACCGAGCTGCATCTTCCTTTATTGCTGGATGTTTACTATCACAGCAAAACATTTCATCAGCTTTTACAGTTCTTAAGGACCAGTTATGTTATCTTGCATTATTTGTAAGTTCTTCCAGATGAACTTGTGTATATTAAAGGTCCAAAAAGTGGAAAAATGCAGTTTGATCGACCCTTTATTTCTGAGCGTGTGCTATCACTGTGTGTATCAGTATGAAGAAATTTGCCCATTTTTCTGCAGTTTTGTTCTCTTAATGGGGGTTAAAACTTCCTTCCTCACAAGAAATACATTATTTAACCCCATCCCTCATGCGGGGTCACAAAACATCACCTTGTCTTTAAATACACTCATGTGAAAAACAACAGCAACAGCAATAATAGCAACAACAACAGCACAAAGACACCATACACAGGCTACATGTAGATTTGTTCTCCCTCATGAGCCTGTTAAAGAAATAAAAGTCAAGTGACTGAGACACATGTTTCTCATCTCCTCTCTTCACAGGAACAGCTGAAAGGCTGTCAATGAGCTAAACAGCCCAGATTACCCATCATTCACTGCACTACACACCATCCAGGTGCCAGACTTAGCCTATTACATAAATTCATGCACATGTACAATCTGACATGTGAAGTGTTTAATCACAAAATGCACCCTGTGTGTGTGCTAGAAGCGACTTTTCAAACATCATGTGCTCCTTAACCGCTTCAAACTATGAAGATGAAGATCACGGACAGATTCGCCCTCTAGCGGTTTATCTGTGCCACTGCAGAACAGTGCAGGTCAGAACATAGGCTACAGGACACCCAAAGTAAACAGTGTGTCAAAATAATATGGTACTATAGGTCCAAACATATCTCAGAATACTGTATTAAACAGTCTTAAATCAAAGCTTACTACTGTAGTATGTAAAAGAAGTGCTCTACTGTATTTCACAATGTGTGTCAGAATAATGTCTCAAATCATACTACAATACTGAAGACATCTGAATTAAACAGTATCTCCAAATAGGACACTGATATGTATCAGTTAACTTCATGTTAAATGAGTACAGCATACTGTTATACTAATCAGGATGTCCAAATAGTGCAAATTAGTACTATTCTACTAGACAGCATGTTAGAATATTGCATTACAATAGTACTAAATAGTCTATTAAATTGTACACCACCGTGTACTACTGTACTAATCAGTATACCCACATAGTACACTAATACATGCTGCTAAAATATGGCAAAATATTACTCTAATACATACTATTAAGCAGTATGTTAAAATACTGTTATGTCCAATACATACTGTAATACAGTATGTCAAAATACTATACTAATATATTTTATACTACTAACCTGTTGTTTTCAAATTGTCTAACATATTATAGTACTGCACTCAACAGTTCGTCAAAACGATGCCTCAGCTCATACTATAATACTAAACAGTACTGCACTGAAAAGCACTCAAAACAATGTCCCATGTCATCCTACCATACTAAAGAGTATTGTTGAGTATTGGAAACAGTACACCACAGTATACTGTTGTACTAAACAGTATTCTCAAACTGTACGCTAGTGCACACTACTACACTAAACAGATTTCCCATACACTATGCCACAGAATACTACTGTATATCCAAACATACTGAACATACTAGAGTTTATTATACTTCATAGAGTATGTCCAAATTATTACTGCAGTCCTAAACGGCATGTCACAATAGTACAGCACTGCATACTGCAGTAACAATCCTTAGGCCCAATTACTAAATACTGCAGTAAAAACATTTATATCACAGCAAACTACTGTATGGTATTATACTAAAAATGTATCGTAGGAAACAGTATCAAATTAGTACAGCACAGCATACTAATACACTAAACATAGGCACAATAGTAATATACAACAAACTACTCAACAGTAAACGGTAGTATTGCATACTACTAAACAGTACATCCATCATACTAGATCATACTACTATACTAAACAGCAAAACAGTTTGTTCAAATAGCATACCATATTGTACTCCCATACTAAACAGTAAATTGGTACAGCATGCTACTATACTAAACAGCACATCACTGTGTATCACAGTACAGCAAGTCAAAATAATATTCCACGTTATTCTACCATACTAAACAGTACTCTACTGATATACATGTCAAAGGAATATAGCACAGCATACTTCTGTCCTAAATGTTAAAATAATATGGTGCAGCATACTACTAAACTACTAAATGCCACTCTACTAAGTAGTATGTTAAAGTATTGCAACACAGCATACTACTGTAATAGACGGTGTGTCAAAAAACTAATCAGTATGTTTTTATTAGTATAGAATATGATGCTTCTGCTCTAAATAATATATCAGAATAGGAGATATTATAAACACTAAATACTTACAATACAATACTGTAAATATTATTAAATATTAGTATTATACAAGTCATAGTATGGCATATATGGTATATTACTGTACAAAACAGATCGGATTAGCACAGCACATTGTACTATTGTCAAAATGTTACTATGCAAGTACTACTATACTACTACATTATTACAAAATGTTGTTATGCAAGTCAAAATGTTACTCAATATTACTACACTAAACAGTACTATACTAAGCAGCTTGTCAAAATATTACTCTACATCATACTGATGTATTAAACACTGTGTCAAAATACTACAACACAGTATGCCACTATACTAAAATGTACCATACTAAAGAGTATGTCCCTATTAGTATAGCATGATAGTGCAGCACCTTATATTACTACATTAAATACTAAATAATACTGTACTAATAACATACTACTATACTACTGTACTAAACAAGTTAAAACAGTACAGATCCTCATACTACTATACTAACCAGTACTCTACAAAGCAGCATGTCAAAATATTACATCACAACATACTGATGTATTAAACAGTGACGTTAGAAAAGTCCAACACAACATGCTACAATACTAAAATGTACCATTCAAAACAGTTTGTCCATATCAGCATAGTACATCATACCAGCTTCCTAAACAGTATGTCAAATTAGTACAGCACTGTATACTACTACAATAACTATGTCATATAGGTACTACAAAGTAAACTACCCTACTAAACAGCACTGGATTGAACAGCACTAAACAGCATCCCAAAAGAGTACAGCACTCCATACTACTATACTAAGGAGCTACTTATAAAATAGCTTGGCGAAATACATCACAACATACTGCCATACTAAATGTTATGTTAAATTTGTACAGCACAGCATGCTATTTGTAACTGTACTAAAGCAACTATTTGTAAATGTACTAAACAGCATGTGATTGTGATAGTATGCTACGCATCATACTACCATACTAAACAGTACTGTACTGCTCAGAATGTCAGAATGATGCTACGCATCATACTATCATACTAAACAGTACTGTACTGCTCAGAATGTCAGAATAATATAGTACAACGCACCACCCAAACAGCATATGTAAATAAATAGGTTAAATAATAACATACTAATCAGTACATCAGTGCATACTAATATACCATGTGGTACTAAATAAGCATCCACCCCCACCCGTGGACTTATACTATTGCTTTTTTTGCTGTACCAATTCAAAGTACTAAATTCACTCTAACAGAGGATTTCCTTGAAAGTACTCTTAGACCCTATTAGTACTAGCATTACGACTAAAAAGCATTTGTGTAAATTACTCTGGATAAGGCTGTCTGCTAAATACTGCAAATGTGTATGGGAATAATATGTCAGATCTTTCATCACGTTGTTATGGTTAGAACATGGCGTCCTTCCTTTTTGTTTTGTTTTTTGGTGCAGTGTTCATCAATGTCGGGAACATGAACGTAGAGGAAGCAGGTGAACCAAAAATACTGCACACAGGAAGGAAGCAGGAAACACCATGTGATGCTAAAATCTAACTTAATTTGATATTTTCATATTCTTATTAGAGATTTGATCAGATCCTGAATCAAATGGAAAGGATTGGAGATGGGTTTGGAAAAAAATATTTTGGAACTGAAAATGTTTACATATAAAGTATTATATACATATAACAGAAAACATATTTTATACGTTACAATAGCAATATAAGGGATTTATTTGTGTGTGAAAACAGCTGTATTCCTTTTTTAAGTGCTTCAGCTGTTTAAAAGATCTAAAATATAGTTGTTTTTAAAGCAAAAAGGATCAGATGTGAATCATTCAAGGTTTCATCATCAGTATCTGTATTGCAAAGAAGAAAAAGTGGCATCATGCCATCCCTAATTCTTAGAATTTCATGAATTTACATGTAATTTACATATTATTGCATAATTATTATTATTAAATATTAAATATGATATAAACAAGGATTTAGCTTTACAGCATTCCTAGACCCTGATCTACTAGTACAAGCATGAGGATATGAAGATGAAGCTGCAATTGTAAATATTTTATCTATTAAAAACGCTGGCCTTTTTATGGCACTGAATTGTAATGAACTGATATAAAACACACAGTTCTGACTTTATTGTGTGTGAGACAGTTAGCTAAAATGTTACTAAAGAAATACACTATAGACACTTCATTTAATTTGTTGAAATTCAGCCGATATTGTTACCACACACGCCTAACCATTACTGTTCTGTCATATCTGATCTATTTTGACGTGATAATTCCCACATGGCTCTGCGTGAGCTCCTGTAGGTCTCACACTCACACACGAGAAGTTTATTGTGAGGCCCGCGTGCAGACAGAGGCTCTGTTCTCTATCCTTGCCTGGAGAACGTGTGATTAATGATTAATGCTGGCGGGGATTGGGTTAAAAGAGGATGCAGAAGCAGTCAGTGGCTCATCAGCTCTTATCCAACAGTGTGTGAAATGTTTAATACGCGTGTGTTCCGTCCACGGCTTACATCTGTCTGCTTAAAGCTTTATTACTTAAGAAGAAAAAAAAACGCATCTCTCGATAGAGTGAGGGAATAATAAGTAAAGCCGACAGCAAATGCAAACACACACACACACACACACGCTCACACACTCACGAACACAGCATGCTGCCAAGACAGCTCTATGCCTAACAACAGAGAAGTCAAAATGTTACACCACACACACACACACACACACACACACACACACACACACACACACACACACACACACACAGACAGGCTTTCAATTCAAACTAATGAAACCGTTAGAAATGAAAACACGCCAACTGGAACATCACGCTACAGTCGTTGCTGTTAAAACATTTAGACACATATGAGACAGTTATTAAGTAACTTTTTATTCTGTACTTAAAATAATATCATTAGGTACGAACACAGTTTAATCACAGCAGCCATCGTTTAACAAAATACACTACAAATTTACTTTTATACATTCGGCAGAATTGTTTTTGGGGTTTTTCTTAAGAAAGACTTTCAAAGTGGGTAAGATACAATCATTAATATTAAATATTAAATATTATTTTTTTACCATTTTATGTGAAGTTAGAAAAAAAAACCCAGTGGTTGACTGAAAAGAAAAATAAAGCTGGTGATATAAACTGTGAAATGTATAATAATGATAATGTTTTTGCATGATTTGAACATTCCTGTGTGACAACACGCTTTATTACACGAAATAATTTTATTATGATTTCATTACATTGTTACTTGACTAGTAGCAATAATAATGACTACTTTTACTTATGATTTTATAACTTTTATTTATATTTTATGATCTTATATTGCAAAAGACATTGTTAGAATACTTTTTTTTCCCATGAATATACAGTTCAACCTGTCTAGTAGCCAATCTACAAATGATTTCTAATTTATTTATTTTGTATGCATTTCCATTGTTAGAACTGATTTACAAATGTACTAAAAAAAATTTAAAAAAACACTGAAATTGAATGTCAGGAGACAGTTTAATGTCACTGATTAAAGTTTACTGTATCTAGCTAGCTAAATAAACAGATACACATATTCTATGAGTAGCTATAGAAAGTACTAAAGGTCTAAATACATTAAAAATAAAATGCCAGTGTTTTATTGCAGGGGCTGTAGAGTTGTCTATAAATAGTAAAGTGAAAATACTAATTAATCTAATTAAACGCAGGAAGCACACACATATAAGGATTTGCTGATTTTTTTTTATATTTGTATCATACATTAAGACATATAAATATATGAACATTACATGAATATAATAAAGCAGTTCACCTGGCACACCATTTACCAGACCCGGACCATGAGTCATGAACTCAGAGGCAAACGCAGCTGTGAGTAATCTTTAATAACAATCCAAACCAGCAGAAAGTAATGTAGTTTAAAAGACAAAGGTTAAAGGTCAAGCAATCAAGCGAACAGCATAAACAGAGGGGGAAAAAATCACAAGGTAGAAAGAAAATGTCAGAAAACGAAAGAACATGTTAGAATTACAAGTCGGAATGAAATGAAATGAGTGACTGCGGGTTGTTTACATGAACAGGAGGTGAGAAGCAGGTGAGTTAGAGCCCAGGTGAATCAGAGGATTGTAAAGTCTGGGCTGGATCTGCACTGACAGAGACAGCGGTGGCTCCTGGATCAGCTGTGGAGCTGAAACTGATGATAATTAAACCTCATCCTGAAGGTGTCTGAAAGCTTCATGAAGGAATAAAAGTCATGCTAAGAAAAATCTATCTAGGTTATTTAATTACTTTAAGAAAAAAAATAGCAGTGATTTGCACATTTAGCTCTTTATCAGCTTCACACAAAATTGGGTTGTGTGCTTAGCTACATAACAACATTATGACGAGCCCATTTAACAAGCCCAATGCATCCAAATTATCCCTATTGTGGCCTGACCTGAAGAAAGCATGTCCGCGTGCACAAACGTTCTGCAGTAACGTTCAGGATCCTCTCCAAGCTACAGGAAGAGCATGGGTGCCGTTACATTTATTATAGGGGTGCCAATAATTTATGTCTAACTGTATTGTATGTATCACTTGTTGAATGTGTTATATATATATGCATGCATACATGAAGCTGAAGCTGGAACAGAAACCAAACAAATCCTTCAAACTTCAGATAAACCTGGTGGGAGAAAATAGCTTTGTTTGTGGCGTTGGTTTTTTTGGCTCCACCTGCCTCATTATTTATATTTTTTTGCGTTGTTTTTGTTTTGACCGAGGCGCCGCGGCGTTGTTAATCTTTCATCATCCGAACTGGTTAAAGGTGGACGATTTATGGGTGCTGCGGCTCAACGGCCGGAGCTGAGGTCACTCCGTATCAGCAAGCGACAATGGCCATTGTTCCTGAGCTCAACAGGAAGTGGCTGTGTGGGACTTCCTGCAGCTGATATGATGGACGAAGGCGGGCGTGGACATTGTTCCAGGTAGAGCTCCAAAATCCGTCCGTCTCATGGGAGCTCGTGTTTATCCGACAAAAGGCACCAGTCCCGTGTCCTTAATATAGAGCTGAATACGGATCTGTCGGAACTGAGCTAGTCGAGCAGTCTGTGTGTGTGAGACTTTAAATAGCGTGCCCATTTACACACACACACACACACACGCACACACACACACTAGTTCATTCGCTGACTCACAAAGGTTTACTATAAACGTGACCTCTGTTTACACATCAGCCATGCTTCCACTGTTATTTTTCTCTTCACCTATTCACATTTTGTCACTTGCTTTGCTTTTTTTGTGTTTGTGTTTGTGTTTGTGTGTGTCTGTGTGTGTGTGTTTACATGCAACCATGCAATCATTTTCCTATCACACATCCGGCTGAATGGGATAATAACAACTTTTGATCATTCCTTTCAAAGCGATTCCTGCATTCGGCAGGTTTTTACCTGTAATTCGAAGCTTCCCTCAGTGCCGGCGGCCTTTTAACCTTTAAAGTGTCGCACAGTATAATACCGCCAGGCTTTCTGACCCGCACACACACACAAAAAAACAGGCTTTTCTTGGCAGATTGCGGGCTTTCACACCAACATTAGCCGCGACATGCGGCTCTTTGGCGGAGCCACTCGAGAACAAATGCCCAGGAATTTTCCCAAATAACCCCTCAGTCTGCAGCCATCCCGGAGGGGATATAATAGGGCCTCGAAGACATATTTACTTCCATCTCCACTGCAGGGCTTGTGGGAGATGTCAGCGCTGTGAAACAGTGCCTTTTGAGGCACGAAGATTTCTATTAACCTCTTAGAAGAAAGCGAGGCTGCAGGATTGGTGTTAATGACACGTCACAGATGTGCAGAGAGGCAGATAGCGAAACATCTTGCACTTTTTATTTCTCATCTAAAAGGATCCAAGAGGTGCTAGCATTAGCGTCCTATACTAGCCGCCTAAAGCCAGTGATATAGTTGAAGCCTCACTACAGATACCTACCTGTACAGTATATCGCTTTCCCTGCGCACCTTTTGTACATCTGAGGTATTAAAAGCCATCTCCACTAGGGGGCGTGTCAGCGCCGTCCCCGTCCATGTCCCGTGCTCGTTCGAATTCGCTATCGTTTCTATAGGAACAGCTCGTTCACGGAGAATTGTACAGCGGATGCTCCACATAAAAAAAAACGTTGATGAGCTTTCTTTAAGAAGATCTGATGGAAGGAGTCTCCGGCGTCAGACGTAAAGCTGTCGTTTTAGACTTTCTGAAATCTTTCTGAACGCATTTTACAGAACTTCGCCATTTCTCTGTAACGTCAAAACAACGACCGTTCGTTTACAGCTGCTTCAATGTAAAAGATTGACTTGATTCGTGGAGATGCGACAACATTAAAGTGGATAAAAAGTATAACATTAATGTTAATTAATGACAATTCGGCAGATTGCTGTAATACTTCCGGACACGCACAACACATTTTCTTCCTTACTTGGTATCCGAAGAAAATGATGAGTGTTCATACACATCGAAGGCGAACGGATATGTATTATTCCTGCAAATCAGTTTCTCTGAGTTACTTGAGTCTTATGACTCATAAGCTATAAACTCTGAATTGAGTCGCTAGACATAAGAATCTGAGTCAAGTCACGAGTGAAACTAAAAGTGTGAGTTTAATGAGCAAAGCCAATTGCTTGCTTTTGATAAACATGCACATTAGACTGGTCTCAGATGCCAGCGATTCTTCCCCACACCACCTCCAGAAAAAAAAAGAAAACAAATTCTGTGCCTAAAGTGTTACCACTGAGTGGGCTCATAAAGCATCTCAGAATAATCCCTCAGCTGATTCATTTGACAGAAAGATTGGCGTAATTAATGGCCTAAACAATCCACATCTGTCGATTAGGTGTGAGTGAGTCAGCTTTTACTATATATAGTATCGCGTCTGACTTTATCCGAGAGTAAACATCCACCGGGTTTGTTAGTCATTCCTCAGTGTAAATGGGGGTAGAGCACTTCTGTGGTGCTCAGTCCTCGCTCCGGCTTCGGGAACGTCGCCAAATTTGGGGAATAAATAAAACCGGTTTGTGTTACCGTAACTCAGAGTTGCATTAACATACAATTAGTTGAAAGAGTCTTGAGAGAATAAACAGGATTTGGATTTGGGACACCAAGCGAGTTAAAAATGTTTACGCCACAGTGCTGTTGAAATTCTGGATTCTGATTGGTCAGAAGGTGTGGATTCATTTTCCGTAATAGAAGCTCTTATAGTAGTGCAGCTGCGAATCACATATTTATCACACACTTTAGCTGGTAAGTTCATGACGGTAAGAGGAACGCCATACTGTTGTTGATTGTTTTCCTATAACTGCGCTCCCTCGAGTGTTGGTGCAGCAAGGACTCTTTTAAAACTGTTAGGTTTTCCTCTGCGCGTTTGCTCCAGGCCCAAAGGACAAATGTTGTGTTTCTGAGCCGAGGCCGGCGTTCGGTGTCTGGTCGGGTCTCTGCGAGTCAGACAGGTCGGTGTTCAGAAGGGGGCAGGGAAGAGCCCTGAATAGGGTCCTTTGTGTCCTGCTCTGTTTTCACAGGAAATGACTGGCTCTTTCTGCTCCAGCGGGGAATATGAAGCTGTGATCACCTAATCAAACTCAGCGGAGACACGGAAAGCAGGAGGGAGAGAGAGAGAAAGACAGGAGAAAGAATGAAAAGAGCAGAGTGGGGCAGTTCACCTAGAACCCATGGTTAGTCAAACACAGACGCACAATGGACTCGTTTATGTCCTCTTTCTCTCCGTCTTTTTTTCTTTTTTTCCATGTGTGCCCCACATTCATAAATCCAGCCAGGGTGACAGCCTGTTGTTTTAGTGACATGGTAGATAGGTATGCAGGCTTAATTTAAACATCAGGAAACACTGAGGGAGGCTTTTTAAAAACCCTTACACGCATATTGAAAGTGAGACATTTTCTGATCCTGGTAGGGATTAATGCAGCAGACGTCTGGATTAAGGGACTGTCAATCCAGACACCGCCAGAGAGAGGAAACCAAAAGCTAGAGCAGAAATGAGCGAAGAGGAGAAATAATTGAGAGATTTTTCAAAGAAAAGAAAAGAAAATGTCAGGACTCGACCCTTGTAGGACAGCAAGGGAAAACAAAAGGAGCAAAACTGACCCTTGACTCCATCACACACACCACCATCTTCTAAAGTGAATAAAAAGCGCCGCTCTTTCGTGCTGCGGAGAATAAAAAAAGAAACGGCTCCGACGAAAACCACGTCTGTTGTACAAGTGCAGGCTTCCTCAAACGAGGTCGCACAACTCATCCGTTCCATAATCAAAGCCACGGCCAAAAGGAGCGTGTGCTCTTTCACCGAGTGCGCTTTGGTTCAGAGCTCTCCCGTTCTGCATGTGTATTACGGAATTTACCTTTTTATCCAACGCCCACCGCCACCGCGTGCTGCAGCCTGTGTACTAAAATGTTGTGGCGTCGAGAGTTCACAGGTCAATTACTGTGGAAGAAAAGGCGTCGAAGGAAGTGCGGAGGAAAGCAAGAGGGAAAAAAAGAAGAAGAAAGATGGATGAGGGGTTAAAAGAGGACACAGTGGAAGAGTGAGGAGAAAAGGGAAGAGGAGAGAGAGGAAAAAGTCCCTCGGCCGCCCCGGGGCACAGTGCAATATTGATGGGACAGATGAGAGACCTTACAGACACCCACACACACACTACCTGGGGCTGGAAGTCCAATCTAAGAACATGCTTTCTTTAGTGAGCACACTTACAGTCTCTCTCACACACGCGCGCACACACACACACACAGTCCCATCTCTATAATGTATAATAAGTTAGAATGTTCTCAATTTACATCATGAAAACGTGACATTCTGCTGTGCATGCGCGAATCAGAAACATTTCCAAATGACATCTGTTCTCTCGCCTGATTCTCGTTCTTGATATCCTACAGATTAGACGTTTATGCACACAACTCTCTAATAAGACAATAGACCTGAAAAGCGACCGCAATTTTTCAAGTCACCGTAAAATTTCCTCCACAGACGTTTTTTTTCATTAAATTCGTAAAATACACTGTATAAGAATATGCTCGTTCTAATACGTTGTCGTTTCCATAGCAACACAGGGAGGTGTATGGCGGACGGTCCACATAATCTAAGCCTAATAATAATAGACAGATTAGAAATGCTACTATATAACACAAAAGCAAAACATAATGATTCTGTAAAGACAAAATAGCATTTATGTCTTATCAACTTCAAGACAAAGTGAAGGAACGACTGTTTCTATAGCTACGTAAATGAAAACTTGTTCCACAACATTACACATCACTACAAACGGAAAACAAAGTGGTACAACAATACTAGAACAAGATCCACTGTAAATATGGCAAACATTTCAGCACTCATTCACACCAATGACCTTCTTAATGTGTGATGAACGTTGCCGCTCAGTGGCAGGTCAAAGGTCATGATGACGCCTCTGCTTTTTTCCTGAGGAATTTTGCAACTAGCATGTCGCGTGTTTTTGGAACTAGCATTCATGCTAATTAAATGAGGCGACTAATTTATTCAACGAATAACTTTCGAGCGATGTTTGTTAGATAACATCCCGGAGAATAAAGACATAAGAATGAAAGGAGGTACTTTTTTTCTTCTCGAGTTCATTGGAGAATTCAAATGCAACTTCCTGTTGAAACGACGACTGGAGGAAAAGGATGTTTCCAGCATGGGATTCACACATTACTGTAAAAAAAAACAAAAAAAACAAAAAAAACAAAGAAGATTTTTCGCATGTTTTAATATTGCAAGAACAATAAAGTGCTGTAAATTCTGCCCAGTCAGCTGATAAAATTTATACTCTGTGTGTGTGTGTGTGTGTCTTCCCTGCTCTTCTTGCAGACACTTAAGGTTTAAATGAAGGTCTTTTTAAAGGTGACCTGGTTCTCCAATGTTCCACCAGGAGCTCATTAAATAAATCTACACCCGACAGCATTTCCTGTGTCGCTCTACATGCTCCTAAACTTTCTCGTACCTAACAAACGATTCTCCGTGCATATGTCACGTCACATGAAGTGTGCAGCACCTGGCACGTTCACACCGGTGGAGGAGTCACCTCTCGCACTGCCGCGAGGCGCCTTTCACAAGCAACGTCCTTTTTATAGATCAGACCCAGGTTGCTGTTGATTCACAACGACACCCCGTGTCTCTTCCAGCCTCTCCGTCTCTCGGCACTGACGCACTTTATTCATTTATTATGAAAATATGAAAGCTGCATCTCCAGATGTGCTGCTGTCTTTCTCGGTCTGTAAATATACGTCGCTAATACGCAGGCTAACGTGAACTCTAAATAGAAGAGCCTCAGGCTGACCGTCATTCTCTCCGTGTCTGCTCGGCCGCTGCCTTTTAAAGACAATAAGCATTGTGGGAGCCTGTGAGCTAATGATGCCACTTAGCCCGTGTTTAATACAGGAGCTGGAGGTGCCAGCACTGCTAACGAGAAAGTCCAAGCAGGCAGAGAGAAAGAATTTGAGCATGTGTTGATGTATTTTTCTCCAGATTTTCCCCAAGCAACACTAAGAGAACGAGTCTATAGGGAGCATTAATGAAATTTGGACTTATCAAAAAGATCCCAACCGTCCCACTTTCTACTGACTCACAAGATCACAGAGGATCGTGAATTCACACGTCAAGGGTCACGTAGATAAAAACCAGGAAGTGAAACTAACTTCTCTTCAAAATCAAATTCTTTCACATCAAAATGCTACGGCTAAACTGCAAATGTTGGCACCTCTGGTGTACCGTACATGGATCTGTTTGCTCGTAACAGAGCGACCAAAATAGCCTGCACAGATGTTAAGTTAGGAATAAAACCCAGACTGTTATTGGAAAATAATCAACAAAGGGTTTATTATTTACCACCATGAATAACAGTACGTTTTATTCCTCTTAAACCTCGCGCATCAATATGAATTTCTTTCATTTATTAAAAAACAAATCATTCTTTTTTCTAGCTATGGGGAAAACGCTGGCTCAGGAGGGGGTCTAACATGGCAGTGAGGCATCAACGACCTTTGAAACTTATGAATCCGTCGTTCCTGTCTTCTAAGGAACGTATCACTGACGTATCTTCCTAATACCCATAAATCTGTGCGGCAGCTCCCACAGCCTACGTGCTTAAAGTTACGTTTGATATTGTGGAGCATCCGTGAAACAAGTTAGCACTTATGTTATAGCAGCTATAAACAGTCGTTCTCTCATCTTTTTTTTCTCTTCATTTGAGTTAAAAAGACAAAAAAAAAGCAGTTTGTCATGTAATGGAGAAAGTGTAAACTCCTCTGACTGACACAAACCCTGACACTGGAGACTCTTTCCATTAATGTTACTGCTAATAAATGTCTCCTTACAGAAAACTTTTTTTTCAGTAATGAAACATGAAACAATCAGAGCTGCTGTTATAGAAATTTAATCAACCAATCAGAAAGCAGAATTCTCTCTGTGTGTGCTTAATGTACTGGAGCTGGATCAGGGGCTAGGTCAGGTTAAAAAAATTGGCTGGTTTATTAGGTACACCTATCCTTTTGGCTACTTTGTAGTTGCAGAGTTAGTGATTGTAGGTTTCTTGCTCTGCACAGAAAGAGACCAGACATTCGGCCCATTCTCAGCACCACGGTGACGACACACACACAGTTTGATCATCTTGAATTTTTAACCCCAGTTTTTTTCATGTCACTGCTTCAATCATTTCTTTGCACTGATCCCCTGTCCCCTGAGAGAGTTCCTTGGAAGTGAGCGATGTATGATTCCCATTCCTACATTATCATCAGCTTCTTAAGCCTTTAAGTGCTCAAAAAGAACAAAAAAAGCAGGCCTGGAACTCAGTTGAGACAGATATCATGAGCGGGAGGCGGCTAAACGAATGTCTTCTGAAGAAAGCCATGTTGAGGGACTTGTCTGTCAGCCCACGCTAAGCTGCTCTTAATCATACCCTGTTCATTTAAACGTTAAACACGACTGTGGAGATGGAGGAGGAAGGAGACGATGATGAAGATGATGAAGTTGATGACTTGCGATTAAACGATTTCATCACTGTATTTGGGGATTAAGACGTCCGTGGAAATAGATTAGCTGTAGTGACTGGTAGGGATCCAACATGTTCAGAGACATGCTCAGGAATGAAGAAATAGGCGAAGGGAGAGCCAGAGACGGGACTGACAGAAGGAATTTATGGCTGGGATTAGGGATGCTACTGCCACCTGGTGGTGGATGAGTGAATTTAAAAGGGCTGAACGTGTCCTACCGCGACTGCTGGTCGAGAAATATCGGGCAGGACCTGTGTTTTAACCCGATCATGTGTTAAAAAGGCCGGTGAACAATCGTTAAAAGATCATATCTTTCATTTTCACACTTTATCAAAGCAATCAACAATTACAATCTCAAGTCATTACGCCTCTGCATCCTATTAGAAAGGTTTAATTATAAAAGCTCATCAACCTGGAGAGATAAAATCTGCTCCACCGTGAGCAGGATGGTGCTTAAAGAAATATGAACAGGGTGATAAGAGGAAGACAAATAGAAAACAAGGCTTGAACGCAGGAAGATATACAACGCCCAACACAAAGTGGCTGTAATTAAAATTCAAATTGGACAAAATAAAGATGACAGCAGCGCGCTTGTCAGATCAGATCACACAGCGGAGAACACACTGCCTCCAGCTCAAAAACGCTGCACAAAACAATCGCAGCACTTCATCATGTCTAAATACCATGGCCCACCCAATAATGTCACTCTCCTGCTAAATAAAACGTGACAAAGCATGCTCTCAAGGCAGATACACGCCGCCACGCATGCTAGGACACGAGGGCAGAGAGCAAACCAGGGGTCAGGGTGGTAAGATGAGTAAAAACAGCGGTGAGGAGCTGACGAATGAGACGGAAAGGATTCAGAAACCTGAGGAGTCGAGGGCCAGAAGCAGTCAGAGAGCAAGAGCACAAAAACCTCATAAATATTCAGATATTATACAAACCTTTGCACTGAAGTCTATAAGACTAGGTTTTATCTTTAATTCTCAATAAAATAACATTAATAAAGATAACAAACACGTTAAGATATAGCCTGTGACATCTTCTTTAAAAATAAACACATGAATATTAATGAATACGCAAATTTGGTCTTGCCATCTTAACTAGCATCACGTGACTGACATTAGTTTATGTATGATATTGTGAGATGGAACAATGCTAGTATGCTAGCTCACATGTAGGACGAGTTTTGATTTTCAGATAAGCAGTGTTCAGTTTTTTTGATTTCAGTTCCATTAGCTAACGTAGCCGACCGGCTAGCTAACTCCTGTCGAGTGAATTAGCTTGCGTTTGCAACAGGCTGTCTTTTTGTAATGCGGTTCGTCACTAACCAGGCTGAGCTCATGTGTAAAGCTGTCTCGATCCGATTTTTACGTACATAAGCACAAAGAAAGTTGGTTTTAAATGTCAAAATGATTGAGAATTTAGCACTATGTGGAAGATGATGTCTGATAAGTGTGATAAATGCCAAACTGTGGATTTATTCTAAAGTGAATAGACATAACAAAATATGTCCAAAGTATACTGTAAAGTTTTAATGAAGCAATATTCAAAACATTCACATACAACAACAACAACAAAAAGACAACCCTCAAAATTGCACAATTTTGTGGAAACAAAGCAGTTCTTTAATCATAAAGCCTTACCTATTTTATGGGCACTTTTTTAATGGACCTATTTTTAATGGACACATATTTTTTTTATATTTATATAATTAATAGCATTTCCCTGACAACAACAACAACAGCAAACGAAGCAGCAAATATTCCTACAAATAAATAAATACCCCTCCCTAAAAAAGGGAAAAATTTATTTGCTGGGGATCCAGACCATGCTGACAAATTTGACTCCAAAAACAAACTAACCAATTGCCTAAGATAGAAGGACCTCACCGTCTGCCTAACTATCCAGAATTACCCATCACATTAACCCTTTCAGCTAAATGTTAGCACGGAGTTATTTTGTTGTCATGGCCCCGTCATGCTGTTATAACGCCTCAGAATGTGATTTCAGGTGAATATAAAGTTCTCGATTTTCTTTAAAGTACAAACCGACTTGAAATTCCTCCAAAAGCAGGAATAAAGACCATCGTAAACTGCTTGTCACTTTAGGAGAGCCTCAGGGCTGTATCTGCGGTACCTTTAACCTGCTTCACTGTGCAATATCATCTACTTAGCACAATAATTTACATTTTGCTCAGTAATTTAGTGTATTTCACACATTGCTGACACATTAATTGGTGTAGATTTGCTTTCATTTTCAGCCTCCAAATCTACTTGTGGCTTCATTTTGTCTGGATTCAGCATTGCCAGGTTTCAGTAAATTCCCCAAATCAAGCACGTCTTAAAAACAGCGTGAAATGACCCGAGACTAGCCGAGAAACTAGGGCACTGGACGAGGAAGCTATTTTTTCGTGCATTTCTGTGCAGTATTTGCAGTTCAACTTTTTCTTAATGATCAACTGGTGCAAACATTACCCACTCCGTAGCTCGTGATCCCCTTCCCCTCTCCCACTCTTTGAATTATATCTTACATCAGATATATTCTGTACACTGTAGATACACAGTCTATACTAACACGTTCTCTTTGTTTGCCATAGTCAATGTTTGAGGAAACTGATTAGATCTAACTCTGATTATTTTCTTTATAAACAAGATCTTGGAACGTGGAATATTTTTAAACCAGCCCCAAAACACATCACTCACAGTCTTGCCTTTTTTAACTCACAAACTTGTCCAATTTGGCATAAAAATCCTGACAGTCTGGATTATAAACACGTTCTCGGGGAAAGTTTTGGACTTTTATTATACACTGTTCAGCACTAAAGTTAGCAACTATAAATATCAGAATTCTTTTCTTTTTTTTTGCAGTTTTATTGGTTTAGCTTTTCATACAATCACCTGACACACAACTAGAAGTCACAAATCCCACATACAGTATTTATTCGAAATACCTGCATTTATTTTTTAATAGATTTTATTGAAAAGTAGGCACATACCTCTGAGGGTGCTGTATGTACCTGGGCATGTGAATGTACTCTAGCTTCAAGACTTAATTATAGTGAGAAAATCTAAAAGAGATAAAAAATCAGTAAACGTACTACACTGGAATTGAGACTTTTTTTCCGTCCACGTTGTTGCAGGAGAGAGACGTGCAGGAGCGTTTGCGACCGTGACAGCCACAGACTCGGAGCTGCCAAGTGTTCGCAGCTTTAATCTGGTCCATTATGCTCACGGGCTTTGACTCTGATCCAGGACGGTTGGTGCGTTCACACTCCCAGAGAGAGGGAGAGAAAAGGAAAGAGAGAACGAGAGCGTTCTGGCAGCCGGCGCCGTCACCTGCAGCTGAGCGGCGACACTTTGTCACTCGAGCACACCTGATCTGAATTCCAAATGTTCACACCTGTCCGATTTTTATGTGCTTTGTTCGAGAGGATTTATCTGTGGCTGATGGCTAATAAAACACATGGCTGCGTGTGTGTGTGTGTGATGTGAATGTATTAATGATGTTTAGTGTAAGTAGGCCATGTTGAAATGATGAATAAGTTTGGGACAGGGAAAGAATAGGGGAAAGCCTTTAGCCCTGAGGGCTGGAACCATCCCAATCCCCTAAATCTCTGTAACAAACCTACTCATACATCATTACAATACCCAGTCCCACCTCTCCCTCCCTCACACACACACACACACACACACACACACACACACACATTGCATCCTGTGTGCATCGTATCCATCATGACCGTCACACAGAAACTGTTGCTTAGGACATTTATTAAACCTTCTACTTCAGCGTTCTACAATTCAAGAGTGATTAACAATATATACACGCATCTACGGTAAAAACAACATCATGTTTCGTTCTCAATTTTCTAATCACTAAAATTATTCAAGGCCATACAAGCAGAGGATGATTCATGAATCGGACATTTTACACTTTAAATAACAATTTAAAGCATAATGCATTGTTTGATTTTTCCCTTTGGACCTTTTACTGCATTGTAAAAATGGTGTGTGTGTGTGTTCAATGATTATCTAGCACTCAATCTGCTGTGTGTAATTATGTGCTTTATTACTTTTATTCCAGCCTCCAGGCGTAATGCACGTAGCGTTTCCTCAAAAACACAAAAATGTACTTTTCACCGTATAAAATCATTACTGCCATAATAAAAAGAAATCACACATTAAAAAGCATAATAACTATTGCATAATATTCAACCCTGATTTGAATGAGTGCAAATGTTTGTGCGTCCCATGGTTTCAGAATGGAAAAGTAAAAAGACAGATCTACTTTTACAACTTTATCTTTTATCTTTAGCATTTAAACACATAACTGCAAACTGTTTCTTTTCGATTTTTAACTACTATCTTTTGACTTTTTTGTTGTTGCTTGTGAAAATCAAAATCAATCAATCAAAAACATCAAACAAAAAAAAATCAAAAACAGCTTTTTCCTTGTCCTAAGGGTGCGCGAACTTTTGCACTGGACATTATTTTCTTTAATTGCAGATAATCATCACAAATCTGGTATATTTCTATCACATTTAAAATGGCAGCTGCAAACAATTTTCCTTAACTGATACAAAACAACATCTGGCCATTTCGTTACTCGTGCTTATGATGGAATAGCAGTTCTTTTGTCCTAAGGGTGTGCAAACTTATGCACTTAATTATTATGTTGCACTGGAAGGTACTACTTTTTATTTCTGCTGATCATCAAGAAGCTAGCATATTTGTGTCACATTAAATTCATATTTTTTTGTTCTATTAATATTATAACAAATTTCTTTCATTTCTTACTTGTGCTTATAAAGTAACATCTGTTCATTTGTCATTAGGGTGTGCAAACTTTTGCACTTAAATCTTATTCAGTACTGAAAGGAATCACTATTAATATATCTGATTACTTCATTATTAATATCTTTTAAGCTTTTTTATTATTTTTGTTATTTAGTTCCAAAGCTACCGGAATCCACCGCTGAGAACCACACTTCCTCTCGGCCACGCCCCCTTAGCCACACCCCTCTCAACGCCACGTGACCTTTTTTTTTTTTTTTTGCCAAACTGCCCTGAAGATGGCGCTAATACAACAGACGTGATTCTAAAGTACCAAAAGAAGCACTCACATTGCTAAGTCTCGTTTGTTATCAAGCTTTCATTAATACGTGTATTTTGTCTGTAGCGGTCACCAGCTGTATTTACAAAACCGCTCAGCTAAAAGCATGACCTGAGACAGTGGGGCAGTAAACAAACGATGATTATTTTGTTTCCCCATGTTGGCCTGAAATAATTCAATACAGCAGTAAACTGTAATAAAACTGCCGTAACGCACACCCTCGAAAAGATTATTGCTTAAACAACATGGGAACTATCCAGGGTCCAATGAATAATTTCATGTATTTATCATTTAATCCTTTAATAGTTTAATGTCTGTTAACAATAAGCTTTGGTTGCTTAGCAACATAACAGACAAACATGGAAGTATTCCCTGAACAGAACAATGGCTTAAGTGTAACTGTTTTGTTGGTTTAAAACGTGGCACACTGATACAGAGTTAAATTAAATTAACTGAGCCAAAGCTTCCGAACATTTTTCAACGCAACTACAAGTTGCATAAAGTTGTCTTTTTAGATTATGATTTTAAATGAAAATAGAAAGTGTGCTTTTGTGACTTCAGTGGGTTTCTGTGGAATTCATGCTTCACTTACATGAGTGTGAGTGTGAAAACTGAGGGAAAAAAATGAGTATAGAATAAAACAAGGGCAGTGCGGCACGCAAGCTGGAGACTGACGCACCTCTAACACACCTTTAACGTGGCCGGTGTGAAGTGAAATGCTTTTTAAAATGACGTGACGCGACACATCCGCCTTAGCCTTAAGACTTAAATCTGTTACACTGTACTGTATTACCATATCCAATTTAAGAAGCTAAAGATAAACACTGACAAGCTGGTGCATGCACCCATGTGTGTGTGTGGTGTGTGTGTGTGTGTGTGTGTGTGTGTGTGTGTGTGTGTGTGTGTGTGTGTGTGTAATGCATGTTAATGGATGTGACTGGTGGTGGGTACATGTAGGTCCACAGCACTGCAAATATATTACATTACAGTAAGGACAGGAAACATTACACCCAGTACAATTATTGCGGACTACTAACAAACTACTGAGACTCTCCCTCGAACTAAGATGTGTGTGTATTTAGTAAGTGTCTGTGCATTCACACACATTGTGTAGGTGTGTGTGTGTGCATTGTTCTCGAGTCGACGATCGACTACACAAAGAAGCTCCAGTCACTCTCAGTCCGTCCATACTGCAACAAAAAGAGAAAAAGAAATACCATGTTACCGAAATGTTCCACTCTGTTACGTCCAAATTCATGATGATCCACACAGTGATGTTCTATCATTTTATGTTCCACCCTGTGATGTTCCACCCTGTGATGTTCCACCCTGTGATGATCCACCCTGTGATGTTCCACCCTGTGATGTTCCACCCTGTGATGTTCCACCCTGTGATGAGCCACCCTGTGATGTTC
>JAQQZX010000004.1:1860731-1885566 GCA_030068355.1 Notoglanidium maculatum
GGACTTGCTAAGTGCTTCGAGCTGGGGGATTATTCCAGACTTGCGGCTTCCAGTTGGCCGGAGTTGACTGTATAATGAAGGTGATGGCGGAATTCAGAGGCACACGTTTATCATAAGCATGACTGATTTTCTGTATTTTGCCCACTTTATCCTTAAGTGTGGAATCTGTTCTGCTCAGCACACATGTAAAAAAAAAAAAGTTATTGAGTTACTGTAGCCTTTCTGTCCGCTCGAACAAGTCTAGCTGTTCTCTGATCTCTCTCTCTCTCTACACCAGGACATTTCTGTCCTCAGAAATGAATGATTATTTTTTCCCCGCATCCTTCTGTGTAAACTCCGCAGTGTGTGTCTGCATGATTTTCTGTTCTGTGCTGCTGCCACGTGATTGGCTGTCATGATAAAAGCATTGAGCTGAATGAGCAGGTGTTCTAATCAACACATGGACAGCACAAAAGTGCAAATAATGAATTATATTCTACTTCTGTTATAATAACTACATGCTTTTTTGTAAACAGAAAACAAGGCAGATTGAGGAGCTGAAGGCTGCAGTTATGGAGTACTCATCAGTGACCGAAGTAAAACACACACACACACATTCTGTTCTTGTGTTCGGTGTAAGTGAGTCGTTTAAAATTTGGTTGGGTTCATCTTTTACAGTTGCTGAGAGCAGAGAAAAGCAAGCTGGAGAGTCAGATGCAGCTGCTGCAGCCAGGCATGGCCATGTACGTGCCATTTAAATGCACATTTATTTGTTTATTTTTTGTGCTTTTGTATACATGAATATTATAAAAATCCAAGCCATCCTCTTTCAAAACATGTCAGTGTGTCTCTCTCGGTAACGTATCTGCTTCTGTTTACACACAAGCCATCATGACAATAAGCAGGATTATGTGTTAAGTGTGAGCTGTCAATCTTCCTGGGATTTTAATCGTATGCCAAAACGATTTCTTTTTTAAATGCTGTTAAATTCCTGGGAATGTAGGGCTTGCATGTGTGAAAACATCATCAAATGACGTTCTTACATAACCACTTCTTATATGCAAGTGTTTTCTCTCTCTGTGTGTGTGTGTGTATGTGTGTGTGTGTGTGTAGTCCTGGTCTGTCCCTCTCTGTGGCATACAGACTGAATCAGACAAGTTCAGGTTCTCTGGAGACGGAGCTGGCCCTAGCGCAGCAGAATCTACCTGAGGTGTGTTTGAGAGAGAGAAACACTGATCATTACCGGTCTATGATTTTGAGTGGCTCACACACTCGACTCCCACTCACTCTTCATCCCCAGCCACTCTTAAAACACCACGCAGCACAAATAAAACTGCTTTTAAGCACCGTATCCAGTATAACAGAGAGCAGGATAACTATACCAGAATCCTCTATTGATTTTATGTTAATGCACAATTTAGAAAAACCTTTATGATCAGCTTTTGTACAATTTTAATGACACCCTGTATGTTCAGGGGACGGAGCATTTCTCCTCCATCTGCTTGCCCTCACCTCTGGATGAGACTCTGGACCGCGAGGTTCTCCTCCTCCTGCAGGGTCCCACGCCTGAGCAGATGTCTTTGGAGTTTAAAATCCTGATAAACAAACTGGTAATATCAAACTTTCACACATCTTTCCCATGATAAGCTACAATTTAACGTTCGAGTTCTGGAAAAATATCTATCATGGTTTAGTTATTTTAAAAAGAATCTCTGCAGGTTTGTAAAATTCCACAGATAGACATCAAATCCTTAATTACCACGCGGCGTGTACGGCTCAACTGCAACTCTGCTTAGAGGCGGTCCCGGTCAACATGATGCTAAAATCGCCATGCTTCACTGTTGCTCAATAATTACAATGCATCATAATCTAAAAGTAAAAGTCATTATCTGTTCGTGTATCTCTTATCCATTTAATAGTAATAGTAGTATTTTCAAATCCAAATGTAGCCTTCCTCTCTTTTTGTGGTTATCTTGCTAGAAAAAAAATAGAGGTGGTTCAAGTGACATGCACACCGTAACCATAACAACGCTCGTAACCTAGCTAGTTCTAGCTAGCTGACTATGCCCAGCTTGCTTTCTTGAGTAGATTTATGCTCATTAGTAATGCAGATATTTGCATTTGTTTCATTTTGAGCAGTGTAGCGTAGTGTTGAGTGGTAATAAAGCATCTGTGTGTTGCGTTTCAGAGGCAAGAGTTTGAAGAGGGGACACTGGAGGTTCTCGCAGCACTTCCAGACTTTATGAAGAATCAGGGCACCAACATTTCACCCAAACTCCAGGTGAACAAACTGATCTGCATGAACACTTTGGTTTCTTTTTGGAGACTGTATTATTTCCTACACTTTAAAGGTACAATATTAGATTTTTTTTGTTTTTTACTTGTACAAATAACCTAGAAAATATGTAAAACAGGAAAACACAAACAAACAAAAAAAAAACAACATAACCTCAGAAAAAAGTGGATTATGTGGCTGAGAAATCTGAACCCAATGGTTCAAGACCTAATATTAAAAAAAAAAAAAAAAGACTTAATCTTACCTAATGCACCTTTGACTAACTATAACCGCATAACATACTCATGTTGTTATTGGAAAATAATCCGTGACAGAGTGGACTTTTGTGGAAAGAGTGGAACGGCTCATCCACCAGAATTTACAATTTTATTTTATTATTTTTTGAAGAACTGCATGTCATAAATTTTATCCATGTTGAATTACATTTCCGTTGCCTTGGATGAGGACACCACCACTGAGCTACCCTGCTTTTCCAGAAATGTCAAATGAGCTTCATATCAGTTAGTTTTTGATCTGTTTGCCTGGAGTGTCCACTGTACAAGTCCCTGTGAATGAGCTGTTACTATAGAAACGATAACGGGCACATTAATGGTGCTAGTGTATGTGAATTAGGATTAGTTTAAAGAGTTGCTGATGGAGACGAAGGAAAGAGGAGAAGGATACAAGACTCTTTAAAGATTATATAAGGTCACCATTCTCTACTTTTCTCTCTGGCATTACATAACTCTGCCTGCCCAGCTCGAGGGCGCGTGTGTGCAAAAGAGAGAGAGGGCGACATGCACATTTTTTCCTGCTAGTTAACAATCTGGGCTGAAGTCGCCCACACAGCTCATGGTCAAATTCCCGCGAGTCAGAGGTGCAGTGCAGAGAGCCGGAGTGTGAACACTCGACAGATTCGACCAGAGCCGGTGTTCCTCCTCATCCACATTTAAAATTTTGTGCTGGAATCGATGCCACCGTGATGTCCATTTTCAAATGGTCAGGGTTTTGAGGTTTGATGTGGCCTCTACTGAAGGGCTTATAAAATATTTTAATGTATAATAATAAAATATCACATTCTAACCTTAATGAAATAGAAAAGTCTTAGCATCACGTGATTATTGACATTTATTTATTTGTTAATAATCTTCAATTAAATTTAAAATTCAGCTCGAAGTTCTTTACAGTATGATGTAAAAAGAAAAACAAAATATAGTCCGTAATAAACTGGTAACATCATAAAAATACAATAACAGAAGAAAACGTATAAAGATATTTATATCTCAGTGTATTATGTAAACATTTAAAGATGGCGGTAAAAGTATTATAATGTAAAAATAACGTGCCAGTAAAAGTCAAAGACGAATAAGAAACGATAACACATTAGAACACGTGCATTAATGCGATCTGCCTTGCAGCCGGAACTACATTCAGAGCCGCTGCTGTAGGGAATTAATCAACACATTCTGACCAATCAGAGTCGAGAATGCAGCACTGCTGGTGCTGATGGCAGTGAAGGAAATTAGAGAAAGATGCAAGACTCCTTGGTGCCACCACCACCATGCTTCACTGTTCCTTTTATAAACTATTAAAATATCTCAGTTCCTATTTTTTATTTCTTTAAAAATATATATTTATACATGTAACTTAAAAAAATTAATTTAAAATATAAATATAACGTGCCGGTAAAAGTAAAGCAAATACGAAAAGGTAGTTATACCTTTAAAATAAAAATAAGGTACAAATTCAGTGCAGTAAAATGTTATTTTTTCAGTTGTAGTGATGGATGATTTATTTCTTTGTTACATATGTTTTTCTACCTTTTCACCTTTCATTCTGTCCTTGTGTATTGTTGCATTTATTTTATTCTCTCAGTTTTCACTGCATTATTCAGCACTTTATTATTATTATTATTATATAAATATTTCAGATTTATTTACTCCATATTCTCATCTTCAGGAATTGCACTGAGCTGAGAGTGTAGCTCCTACACAAACTTCCTAACTCATAATGCTGTAACTCTGCTTCGCATCACAAATCGCAGCCAGCCTACGCGCGCGCACACACGCACGCGCGCACACAGTGCTCTTAACCATACAGCTCCATCTCATTCACTTTATTCTGAGTCATTCTCACTGCAGCAAGCAAACATTTCAGCAGGGATTTTCGCCCTCTTTTTGGTGTTGAGTTTGTGTTGATGGAAGTGGGGGTCATTGGGGGTCACAGGGCCTGCGGGTTCAGCTGGAGCAGCGGCGTAGCGAGTGGACTCTCAGCCTCGAGCAGCTGAAGCAGTACACAGACTCGCTGGAGAAGGAGCTGCTGAAGATGGCGAGCAACACGCGCCGGTCACGCACCGAGATCCTGCACCTGTCCGTCAGGTGAGTGGAAATTTCTGAAAAATGATGATATAAGAAAGGGCTGTTTGGATTTCGTCATGGTGTGAAATGGTTCATCTGAAAAATGTGCTTTTATTCCTGGTAAAGAGGATCAATGGTTTCATTTGACTTGTTATACTTTTGTCTGGTGTTTATATGCTGTGGTATAAAGATTTCTAATGAATCCATCAATCCATACGTAAGGGATCTTGAGATGTTTAACTCGGTATTGGAGACTTCCTTTGTTAATAATGATTCTCTTGTCTGATGTGAGGGCTCCATGTACACAATTTAATTAAGATGCACTGTTCCAGTTGACTTGGCCTTTCCTCTCAGGCAGCTTTTGGTTCAGTCCGAGTTCACGGGTGTTGATCTGACACATGGCGTGTTTACAGTTGGAAGAAGGGTCGAGGTGATAAAGCCAGGAGGAGACTGTTACTGCTCTCGCTGGGAGGACTCCACCCTGAAACACATTCAATATGTTTACACTTAAATATTTGTGATGTTTAGATGTCTTTAGTGATTCTGGTGCTAGTGTGTTGGGTGGAACTGTATCGCAGTGGTGGAGGAAAAAAATCTCTAACAACTGATAAGGGTCAGATTTTACTCTTGGCTTCTGACTGACAAAGAGCAAGTGCTTCCAGCTCCCAGAATGCAATGCAGCCATACCATGCGGAGATACGGCAGAAACTCTAACCTGTGTGATGACGTTGAAGTTGATCTTCAATCAAACTGATCTATGTGAGCTGAGCTGTCTGCAGACTAAAGCGCTGCTGCATCAGTTACAGATGATGCAACGGATAAATCTTTATTAAATTTCAGCATGTAGTTGCATGGAATTGTGGGTAATATATTAACTAGCTACAAAGCACTACATTGTCTGAAGCTGTAAACATCTGTTTTTTAGGGAAGCGCTGATTACAATGTACAGTACTCGTTTATTAGACAAAGTAGTTTGTGTTTGAATTCAACACTAATGCAATGTCCACACTAATATGTTTTAGTTTTTAAACCCATCACTTGGGCCACGTTTACACCTGGTATACATACTACTCCCGAGTTTCCGAGTTTTGGAAATGTTGCTGTTTTAGTTTGAAAATGTTGAAGTGTGGACAGCCAGAAACGTAGACTTTTGGAAACGATGGTACAGTCACCCATGTTCAGTTACAATGTATAATTCCCTGATTTTTCACACTCCTATCACATGACCCTTTTCCAGAAGAACTCCCTATCTATGTTTTCTGGCACCATGAGCACATTATACTCGTATGATATTTTCAGTAACAGTTCCACCACATCGCAGGTCCAAGCAAAGTAATCGTTGGCCTCAATTTTCACCATTTCTCTTCCTTGTTCGTAGTACATTAATGGTCACATGATTTCAGGCATGTTGGTATGAATTTAGATTTTCTGATATGGAGTGTGTGTGTGTCTCTTCGTAGGCTGCAGGAACAGGAAAATCACAAACTGCTGTTGCGTGAGGAGCTGGATCAGCTGAAGGCTCGGCAGGACCGCAGAGACGCCAGCAGCCAGACCGACCTGCCCCAAGTACGCTACTCATCCTCACCTACCAGAACCCTCTGATTGTTGTGCTGTTATAAGAAAATAATCAACAAGGAGACATGATGAAGCACAGTTACCCTTATCCCTCCTCGGTTGACTTTAATCCTGTAACAGGTCCTGAAGAGTTTTCTTCTTATACCACATTAATTTGCCCGAACAATTAAATTTTTAAGACAAATGATTAAAGAACGACTTTAACAGTTTATAGCTACATTTAGCATTAGAACATCCTTGAAACAAGTTCCATTACAGCAGCTATAAACAGTCCTCCTTTCACCAGCCTCTTTTTGTTCCTCTTGAAGTTAATAAGAAAAAAGCCCAGCTTGTCATGTTGTGGAGAAATCATGATGTGTAAACTCCTGTCATGAAGATGGTGTGGAACTCTGACACTGGAGACTCCATCTTTAAATGTTATATCTGGAATCAACAATTTTGTGCCTATTTTAATTAGTTTATGTGGAATTTAATGCATAGTATAAGCTGCATGTTTTGTTTGTCTGTCAAGGCCTTACCATCTACGAGTTTGTTGCAGTATAATGTGTGTGTGTGTGTTTCAGGTTGTGGATGATGAGGAGAACTCCTCTCCGGAGTGGGACAGGGTGTATCCGCTACTTGACTCTCCTTCTGAAGAAGAAACAGTCAAGTTCGAGATGCACACGCAGGCAGACGATCAGAAGCATGCTGCTGCTGAGGAGCTGGAAGACCTGATCAGGCTCGAGAGCTTACAGGAGACGCGTTGTGGAGAAGACAGGATGCAGGAATCGAATACACAGAGAGAGACTGCACATGATTCTGGAGTTGAGACGGAGGAGCTCGGAGCTGCCACCGTGTCCCAGGAAAGTCAGCCAGAGAGCATCACGGACGCTGGAGCATGCGGTGAGGACGCTGCAGCATGCGTTATGGATGCTGTGTAACTTTTTGTCTTATTAACTTTAAAAGACAGGCTGGTGAGGGAACAACTCTTTTATAGATGCTATAAAGGAAGTGAGAACCAGAACTGACTTGTTCTCAGATGTTTCACAGCATTAAATGTAAAAATACATGGATAAATCCCAAGTAAAACAAATGGAGAAAGCAAAGATGAATAAAACATTGCAAAACATGCAGTTATAGGACAATTATAGCAAAATGTCGCGTAATTACCAAAAAGGATTATTCCATGTATCGTGTATTTTATTGTTGCTTTTTTTAAGCGTCATTCACCAATTTCCTTTTTCATCATGATTAAAGTATTGGCACCCCAGGCTTAACTTCTGCTGTTGTGGCTTTTGCTTAATATTTTTATTAATTACTTGCTTATATACACTTTTTTTTTTTTTTTTTTTTTTTTTTTTTTTTTTTTTTTTTTTTTTTTTTTTTTAAGTACACTACTTCACTTTCTGCTGATGAATACTTACAATAAGCTGCTAGTTTGATCATTTATTTTTTTTTATATATATCCGGCAGAGTTGCAATACAAATTTCTTGGTATGATAAAAATACTGTTATGAATTGTGCCACGCTCAAGTTAACGTAAATCAGCTGTTTGTATATATTTCTGGTTGAAAATCATTTGGTGTATTTCATGTTCATCACTAGTCACCTCTCACTCTCCTCAGAGCTCCTCCTTTTAAGGGTACTGATGGAGAATGGACATTGTGTACAGATCGCTGTGGATTTGGATTAATAACCATACTCAGCTGTACTGTTCAGTAGTCAGGCACTTCTGTAGAAACTCTATTAATGAAGCCCTGCTTATGCTCTAAACACTCTAATCCTTTTATATCCCTGGAGTCACAGGGCAGAAAACTTAACCTGGAGAGCCTGGGAAGCTTTTTTCCTCCAGATTTTATCTTTCTATGGTTCTATGTTGCTTCCTCTTCAACCAAACGGTCATCTTGGGCTTCACTTGGGTTAGGTCCTAAGAGGACTTAAACTCCTCTATCACAGGGCAAAACGTATATCGGATATGCATTCTGCAGTCATAATGAGTTAGAATGTCTCCATCATGGCACTGGGGTTGGTGGTGTGTGGGTATGTGCAAATAAGTCATTACTTAAGCTTGATATTTTTTATTTTTCAGAAATTTCAGAAACTCTGCTTGAAGAGAGTCGACTCGAGGATCATGCTGAACCTCAACAGGTACTCTGTGTTGTATGAAAAATGGCATATGATCTCCAAAAACTGCTATGAAATACAGGAGCTTCACTATATGGCCAAAAGTATGTGCACAGCCGAGAATCATATCCATATGAGGTTCTTCCCCAACCTGTTGCCACAGAGTTGTATAGAATGCATGCTGTAGCATTATAATTTCTCTTCACTGAAGGCCCAAACCTGTTCCAGCATGACACTGGTGTGTTAAGGCTGGAGTGGAAGAAGTCCAGAAGAACTAGTGGAAAGCCTTCTCAACAGAAAAGTGACACTAAACCTGAAACGAGATGTTCAACATGTGCGCGTGATGATCAGGGGTGCACAAACATTTGGTCAAATAGTGTATCTGCACCACAATTACGTGACCGTAGTAGACTCGTACCCATATCCGTATACCACTGTCTCAGTGCTCAGTACTTGCTGGCGTGAATTGCTCCCTCTCACGTGCGACAGTTCTCACGCTCACGTCAGCTGCTCATGCTCGTGAATGCCTTTATGTGGACGCAGCTTATGCTCGCTGATGCGGCTCCGCATGCTTGTGCTCTCATGAAAGAACTGCTGTAGGTGAGACGTTTTATCAGGTTACTTGTGTTGTAGGGAGATGTCCTTGATATTTTCAGTCTGCGGTCGTCTTTGATTCTTCAGGAAATGCATCCGGGTCACGTGGAATCAGAGCATTTTTTATGAGTAAATGAGCACAGTATCAGTCCAATACCTCATACTAGTATTGATACCAATGAATCTATACTATCTAGTCAAGCACAGTGGACCTAAATTGGCACCTTGTGGGACACCAGTTAAATAATTCTGAGCTCAGGACGTCTGTTTAGTTGAATCGGTTGTATTAAATTCAGGAAAAATGACTGTAGAATCCTCTGATGTTGTTACAGGCATGACATGAAGCATGAACTGTCGATTAGCAGAAGCACATTGTCAAAAATAAACGGTGTCTCACTTTTTCTTTCTCTGACCCTTGCAGGAGGAAGCCGGATTCCCAGCATGCACCGGGCCTGATGACACCCACGAGCAGGCTGTGTGCTGCAGTGCTTCTATTTCACACTCCCACCCTCAGTGCGCTGGTGAGAGCTCTCTCTAGAATTCATTAATATCACTTAGTCACTGCAGTGGCATTTAAGAGGAAACATTCAGCACTGCATGTGTGGTATCTTGTGAGATCTGAAAACAAAAGAAACCCCCAAAACATGCACTATAGTTTTACTCCGGCTCATAATTCCTTTGATCTTGAATCTTGTGATTTTAAAAGAAATGCAGTTGTTATGAATGTGTACTTTTTATTGCTTTAATATCTGGCTTTGGTTGTAGGCAACGCAGTTTCAAAAGTATATTTAAATTACATAGTGATAAGATTGGGGGATTTCAGGGTTTAATCAGTGCTGACATTTGTAAAATGAGGTTCAGCAAGTGGAATGATCTCAAACTCAGTTTTACAGAAATTATTTATAAATGCGCCACAAAGATTACGCTGGAGTTTACAGGACAATTCTGGGTTCCTAACTGTCTGTCTGTCTGTCTGTCTAGCTGTCGCGCTATCTATCTCTATTGCTATGTATCTTTCTCCCTCTTAATTTCTATCATTTTGTCTCTCCATTTAGTTCTCGCTCTCCATACACATGCACACAGGATACAGATGTGTATATACAGCTGGATATATACATTTATCTGTCTATCTGTAATTATAGATCACTTTGTTCTTTCTATATCTTCATTATTTTATGTCTTTTCTCTCCTATCTATTTTTCTATCTCTCTGTTTATCTATCTCCATCCTCCCGGACTGTCTCTCTCTACCTCCCTCCCTCTACACATACACACAGAGGATATAAATGTGTATATAGAGAGATATAAATTCACACACATCTGTCTATCTATCTGTTACTGTATGAACATTCCTCCATCTCTCTTTGTCTCTCTCTGCCTCTCTCTCGTGTCATGGTAACGTATGTGGTCTTGATCAGGGCTTTGGTCTGGTCATACTCTGGTTATAAATAAATGCAGAACACAAGCTTGTGCATGGCTGTGTGGTCTATTGTGTGGTGTTATGGAGCGTTAATGCTACTTTAATGCCCACATGTTAAAATAACGAATACGAACATTTCAACCACCAGAAGAAGTGACTCGGCGCCCATCTGAGCCCTCTCCCCCCCACACCTCTGACGCGGTATCTGCCCCGGCTGACGGGCCTGCAGTCGGTCAACAGTTCTCTTTAACCCAAAGGTGGACCTTTTTCTTTTTATTTCACAGTTCAATTTATATTTGCTCTATTCTTTATTAATTGTGCATTGACTCAAGCCTCAGTAAAGCACAGTAAACTCGTGCATTTAAGCCTGTTTCAGTCTGGATGTCTGCCGGCTTGTTCCACACCCCGAATGCTCATTTGCTAGTCAAAATAAGTTTTGGCGCCCCCACCCCCCCCTTTCCTGCCCTCATTTGCTATCTTCCCTTGGCCTTGTTAAGTGGTTAGTCACTGGTGGCTGAAGCCTCGCTTTGCATGGCCACCACACACCTGTGTGTCAGGCAGTTAAAACACACACACACAGTCTCTAAAGCCCAGCTGCATCCTGGCTGCTTCTAAAGCTCGGACTAGTCCATTCATTACAAATGACATTTCTTCTGCTTTAATTTCTTCATTTCATTCTTTTTGTCCTGGTTCAGATCTCCTGAGGAAGAACCAGGACCTGAAGGAGAACAGGACGTCTCGGACAGCATGAGCAGTTTGCAGGTCAGTTGGAGGACAACTCGTAAACTACTGGGACTTTTTTCTTTTTTTTTTTTTTTTATAACTCGCGCTCTCTACTTCCCCTTTTTTTCTCCCATCCGTCTTTCTTGCAGCTTAAAACTTCCTGTCATTAACTAACTGATTCGCTTCAGTGGTTCTAAGAGATCACTGATAGCGTTCTACAGAGAACAGTAATATCTTTCAGTTCTAATTAGAACACTGCTATCTTCACATGCTACATTTTAGCCTAGCTGATCTTTTTCACTTTGGGTAAGCTCAATTCTCTGGGTCAGTATAATGATGACTTGTACATGTAGATTTAAGAATGAAGGGTGCAGATATTTCTGCTTTTCAATATCGTAGTGTTTGTCTTTTAACTTGCCGTTCATTGATCGTACAGCCAGTTTGGTGATTTGTTTTCTGCTGTAACATGTGTAACAAATCCTTCAATTTATTTCTTACGCTTGATTGCTCCTCTGGGATCATGAGCACATCTTGTACCTTTAAGCTCTACACTTGTCTGTTTATCTGACTGTTTGTTTAGTTGACTGTCTGACACCCTACCTGTCAGTCTCTAATAAAACAAGAGCGCTAACTCTGTCTGACTAGCTGGCTGTGGATTAATCGGGCTGTCTCTTTGTTTATCTATTTGTCTGTCTGTTCACGTGCCGCTGTCAGCCTTTGTCCAGCAGTTTTTCTAGCTATTTGTTTACGCATCATTCTGTTCGCTGTCAGCTGTCCTGTCCGGTTGGCCGTCAAGTCGATTGTGTATTCCTGTTAGTCTGTCTGTATATTTCTCTTCAGCTAGCTATCTGTCTGTCTGGCTTCAGGTCTCTGACTGTGTATGTCTGACTGGCTGGCTGTTTCTGTTTCAAGATCTTTATATGGTGGTCTGTCTGTCTGGTTTTCTCTTTTACTTCTTTTCCACCGTCAGGTTCCCTTCAGGTCCACGCACCAAACTTTGGACCATTCGCAACATTTCGATCAAAAGAAAATTGGTTTGGAACCAGTAAAGTTGGTTCCCAACTGGAACCAAAAGATGGCTGGTTTTTCCAGTGTGAACCCTGACATCTGTGGCTGTGTCCTTAGTTTGGAGGCAGTGCAGCAAAGGAGAATGCGATGGAAAAAGATAAATCAGACAAGAAATAATGGAGCAAGTCATCAATACAATGCACCATCTTGCTACTACTGTAAACTTCCATTGTGCAACGCCCTTTGTTGATGCATCCTTGATTAGAATGGTTCCGCTCAAAACCGGGGAAAATTCGCTAGCTGGCACCAAGGGTCAAAGAATCCTGAAGAGAACCAGTTCAAGAATCCATTTGTAGTGGAAATGGGTATCTGTCTGGTTGTGCCTGTCTGTCTGGTTCTCTCTCTGTATCTGTCTAGTTCTTTGTGTGTCTCTGCTTCTTGTGTGTTTGTGTCTGTCTGTCTGCTTATCTGACAGGCTGTATGGATGTCCATCGGTTTCTTTGTCCATCTGCTTGTCCATCCATCTGCCTGTCTGTCTGCTTTTAGTGTATGTTAATGCTGGCTTTGACTCCTGCTCCCTTTGTGTTAGCATTAATCTCAGGTTTAGTGTCTGTGTTGCAGCCAGAGCTTACCTTGCCATGGTTTGGGGAAATTGTGACCGTTTGTGAGCAACAGGACAATGGCATGACACTGCAGTTCGTCCTGGCAGCCGTGTTGAGATGTTTCTTGGTTTTTGTTCAGCAGATTCCGTTCTCCTGCATTGTACATTGCACATTAAGCTCTTGAATGACAGCATGGAGCTGGACTTGCGTTCCTGTGTATGGTAATGCTGTGAGTCACAGCTTTCTTCTGAGTTTTTATGTAAGTGGTAAACTGAAGAAATTTCCACCATGATCTTCCTGGAGTGAATTTTTCCACTGAGTCAGGAGCCTGTCGTTATTTTCTCTTTGTTTCCAAGTGATGTTCTTGCAGAATATAAAAAGAGAGTGGGTGTTGATAGAAAAGCTGATTGTTTATGCTTTTCTGTGGATGGGGATTGTATTTCCTCTGCAAGGAAAATTTCTAGAATGCAAGAAAACGTCTGTCTTTTTTTTTCCTGTCTAAATGTACATCACAATCATACAAAAGGTGATTTTTGAGGTAGAAGGTGATGGAGGTCTGGTATAGAATGATTGTGTTGAGGTTGAACATATCGGCAAAACAAATTGCTCTAAAAATGCGACACTGTTGTACTTAATAATGTTGTCTTTAAAAGCACATCTAGGCATGTAGATATTTCTGTCTAGGTCAGGCTCTCCATCTCTAGCTGTCTGCCTGCTTAGGTGTCCGTCTAGCTGTAGGTGTCCCTTTCCTTAGCTGTCTCTCCTTTTCTTGCAGTCTCTCCATTAACTCTCTCTTGTTTCATTAGCCATCTCTCCTTTCCTCGATGTCTCTCCTTAGCTGTCTCTCTCCCTTCCTTAGCTGCATCTTCTTTCTTAGCGGTCTCTCCTTAGCAGTCTATTTCCTTTCCTCAGCTGCCTCTCTTTACTTTAGCTGTCCATTTCCTTTATTTATCTGTCTCTATACCTATGTGTATGAGTATAGCTTATCTATCTATCTATCTATCTACTGACTCATTCTGCTGCTATCTGCCTCCCACCTCTCTCTCTCACTCTCTCTCTCAGCAGCAGTAGCTCTTATTAACATTATGTAAGAAATGTTTGCTTTGAGACTTCTCTTCGCCTCTGTAAGGCAGAAGATTGTAGTGTATCAGCACATTACTCTCCGCTCTCATGCGACGGAACACAAATGAAGCCACGTGCCAGACGTGAGAGAGACGTGCGTGTGTGTGTGTGATGGCTTGCTGGGTCAGCAGGTCATTCATGCTGTTACTTCCCTCTTACAGAAACTGACTCAGGAGCAGATTTCTGATGTGCCTACTGTACTTGAGAGGTAAGACACTGCTGTTATTATCTCTGATTTCTCTGGTGTTTTAATAAAATCTGTTCTGTTCAGTACTCTGAGTGCAGATATGAATTCCAGGCATTCACATCACTGACCCTCATCTAATAAATGTGCACTTTTTTTCTTTTTTTGTGCACACACCCAGGAGAGGTCTGTTGCCCGTAGCTGAGGAAGAGGAACCGATGTCCGAGGCGAGTCAGCAGGGAGCCAAGGCAGGTAAGAGGAAATGATGCGCTCAATGATTACTTGGCAAATTTAAAAAAAAAAAATAAAAAAAAAATTCTTCTTACTCTTTTTGTATCTTTTTTCTCGTTTCTTTCCTTTCTTTCTCGAGTTAATTCCAAGATTGGGAGCAGAGTGACCGGACCGAGTGGGGCGAAAGATAACGGAGCGTCCGTCCCTGTGACCATTAGGAGCAGAATTAAAAAAGACCTGGTGAGCGTCAGTAATGCGGGTTTCAGAAATGTGGATTTGTTCAGTATAGTGTTGATACAACTGCAGACAGAGAGCTATATCTCTATAGCTGTCTATTTGACTAATGTGTGGGGGGAAAAAGTTGTATCGAACTTAGCCTGGTGTATACGTCTCTCCATATGCCTAGCTGTCTCTCTCCCTCTCTTTCTCCCTCTCTGTGGCTGTCTGTCTCTCATTGGCGCTCTCTGTCTGAATCTTCAGTAGCGGTCTCTTTCTGATCTCTCTGTAGGACTCTATTCGCTCTCCTTATGTCATGGATGTCGTATTTTCTGTATAAAATGCACTGCATTTCTGCTGGTGCTGATGGTGACGTATCACACGCATGGTTTAGGACTGACTTTACAGCCTGATTACTTTCAACTGGTGTAATGTGCTGCTGATTTAGTGTGTGTATCTGTTTAGAATAAGACATGATCAACAGCTGATCAGAACACTGTTTCCCTCAGGAGACGCCCAGCGGCAGTATGGAGGCCATCGGAGAGCAGAGATCTCAGGAAGACGGTGAAGTACATACAGATAAAAATGGTGAACCAGCTGCTAAGTGAACGTACACATTGTCCAGTGTATTCTAGCATCAATGATATTGAAGCATGCTTAAAAGATTTGTTCAGTCGTAGCTATGCTAGCATTTCTGCTATCGTAAGGGCCCTTAAAGATGTCATTTTAGACTGAGAAGTAAGTTGCTGATGATTTTGTTTAACGTAAGAAACTATTCAAAATAACCACATCCACCTGCCATCACTAATAGACAAATATCATTAAAGTTAGCTAACATATCTAGCCGCGGCTAGCTAACAGCTTCATGTATGCTAGCTCTTATTTGATGCAGGGACTTTCAGTGACTCTCGTCATTTTCTCAGTGATTTATTTATTTAACAGGAGATAAAACTGCCAAAAAAATAGCATAAAAGTAACGAAGCTATTTCTTTCTTCACCAATATTAGCTTAAGTTAGCTAGCACATAGGATCTGGAGCTTGCATGTCGCCGCCATTATAATTTGCATGTTAAACATGATTGAACAATATTGTAGATGATTAAGTGACATTGCAAACTGAGTTCATATGCCAAGCTTCCTGAAACAGTTTTATACAAAAGTACAGAGAAGGTCTGTGTGGGACTTTAGTGCATGACCCGAACACCACGCGGTGTACTCAGACGGGATTTAATGTTTTAAATGTCATGCTCTAGCTCGCGCTCTCTCTTTCTGTCTGTCTGTCAGGTGGCATTTCTGAAGTGGGTGAATCAGTGAGGGAAGATGGGTGAGCTTCATATGCTTTATTGTTGTAAATTTTTTTATTGTTCACAATTCAACAGATCATTTTGATTACATCTACATTTCCTGAAGGATATTAACAGTTCTGGCTGAACTAAGCGAAGAAGAAAGGGAGGATGTGCGAAAGGAGGAAGTGTGAAAGGAAGCAAGTGTTAAAGGGGGAAGTGTGAAAGGAAGGGAGTGTTTTGTAGAGGAAATGTGAAAAGCCGAAGTATGAGAAGGAGGAAAATTGGGAACTGATGGGAGTGTGAAAGAGGATGAGAGTGCAAGGAGGAAGGAAGCGTAAAAGGAATCGAGTGAGAAAGGGATGAAAGGAGGAAGTGCGAAAACGATGAAGGGAGAGAGAAGGAAAAGGGGGAAAGTGGGAAAGGGCGGGAGAGAAAAGCTGAAGTATGAACAGGAGGGAAGTAGGGAACAGGAAGTGGTGGGAGAGTTAAATGGAAACCTTGAGACAAAAAGTAAGAATGATGGCATGTGAGAAACAGGGTAGGTGAGAAAAAAAGAAAAGAATGAGAGAGATGGTGAGAAATACAGAAAGAATAAAAAGATAGGAGGCAAATGAAAGACAGAAGAAAAATAAGAATTTTATCTCGGAGTGGTTAAACTTTTGCACTTGTGTGATATAATGTTGGTATATTAATGGTGTGTTCTGTTCTCCATTCAGACTGACTCAGAGTGAAAAAGACATCGAGGTGAGTATCATTTAATTCATTACTGCAGTTCAGTTGCTTATCTCACTGCTGCACTGAGGGGCGTTATGGAGGGTGGGGGTTCTGTTATGTTACGCGTGTGTGCTGTGATTGGGGGTATGTGTGCAATATAACTGAGGGTGTGTTTGGTATCAGGCGGAGTTCCTGCGTCTGTCTCTGAGTCACCGCTGTGACCTGTTCACTCTGGAGAAGAGACTTCGTCTGGAGGAGCGCTCACGGAACCTGGCCGAGGAGAACGTACGCCGAGAAGTGTCTAGCTGTCAGGGTCTGCTCCAGGTGTGTTTGTAGGTGTGTGTGTCGGTGTGTGCGCGCATGTTTCATACTTTATAGTGTATAATAAATTTGTAATAAAAGAAGAAAAAAAGAAGGGAAGTGAGAAATAATGAAGAAAGAATAAACCGAAAAAAGAAGTGAGAGCGAACAATGAAGGAAAGAACTAAAAAGAATGGAGGGTGTAAAAATGTGGAAGAACAAAAAAAGCAAAGAATGCGATAAAGCAAGGGAAGAGGAAAGAAAAAATGAAGAGGAAAAAATGAAGGAAAGGAGATAAATGAGAAGGAAATAAAAAAAGGAAGGAAAGTAGTGAGAAAGAAGGAAAAACAAAAATTGAGGGAATAGTAGACAAAGAAAGAAAGCAGTTAGTGATGCCAAATGAAGACGAGGTGTGTAGTGGTGGGAGTAATCATGTGAGCGTGTAAAGGCTTCACTTTGTGAGAGGACGGAGCAGCTGGGATTTACTCTCTGCTCGTTTACATGAACACTTTGCATGAAACGACTTGCCGACTTTTGCTCAGACTGATCATGTTCCCAAATCATTTCCTGCACGGTGTGATTACAGACTGCACCGACGTCACATACAGCAACCAAGGGAGTTTAGAGAACATGTGATTTCTTCAAGCTTCTGAGATTTTTAAAAATTTTTTAAGTAAATTATTTCATCATTTGGTTTGTGCTTTTATCCAACATCCAAATGACCAGATAATCCAACTGGCATTTGAGAAAGGAGTAAGAAAAACATGCGGTGGGAGAAAGACGTGAGACAAAGAAGGTAGTGAGGAAAGTGAGAAAACAGGAAAGAAGTGAAAAGGAGGTAGTAAAGGAGCGTGAAAGAAGGAAAGAAAGAGGCAAGAAGGAAGAAAAGAAGTGAGGGGGGAATAAAGTGGAGAAATAAGGGAAGGAAAGGAGTGAGAAAGGAAAAGACTTGAGAAAGCTGTTAGATGGAAGGAAAAAAAAGGAAAGATGCCAGAAAGCAAGGAGAACAAGTGAGAGAGAAAGCAATGAGAGAAAGAAAAGGAGTGGGGGGGGGGTTGTTGTTGTTGCTATTATGCAAGGTAAATTACTTTTAATATTAAGTGATGACTTGGTGAGAAAAAGAAGTAAAGAAAGAAAGAATGGATGTGCGGTGTTTGATAGAAGGCTGAATCCGGAGCACGTCTTATTTACAGAGAGCTGAAGGTTCAGGGTTGCTGTGTTCTTCCCTCAGGCTCTGATCCCTCTGTGTGGTGACGATAACCCCTCACTGGAAATCATCCAGCGGCTGCAGAAGAACCTGGAGATCCTGCTCCAGTCCGTGACCCGAGTGGCCAGTCGCTCCGAGACGCTGGGCTCCATTCACCAGGTCCGTGTGCTTCCGCATGTCCTGATAAATACTGTCCAATCAGCTCGGTTCTTTCACTACCACTTCATCTGGAAAGTTGCTTCATAAGTCTTTCATAAATACAAACCTTACCTCAGACAACGAGGCACATTTACGTTTTGTTCCACTACAGAAACACACACACACACAAACCACATGTCAATACAACATTAATAGTTTTTTTTTTGCATTCATTACACCATTTTAAAGCATTAATATGACATTTTACAGCTGCGCTTATTTGCGTGATGATTTGGGGAAACCCTACACAAGGTGCTACAGTTATGAACTCTACAGGCTTTTCCGGAACTGATGCACGCTTCTCATTCGCATGTTTCTCAACCAGAAGCATGATGATAAGAAAAGAAAAGGCAGAGAATTGCATTTTAAAGATTTCATTCCAGTTTCCCGAAAAGAAGCCACACCCAGCTTTACGTTTACAACCTGATGGAAAAATAGCCTTACTGACGAATAATAATGAATTATAGATTTACAAAGCGACGTAAATTCTCACTTTGATTATCAGCATGGTCCACATCGGTTTCTCATATCACCGGGTGTAAAAGTCACTCGTGACGTTTAAACGTGAGCCCTGCTGTCGTCTTCATCCATGCTAACGTAAACAATCGTTGACTCGTTTCCTCACCTCACTCCTGTTAGTTTTATTTCTTGTTATTAAAGTCTTTTTTCACTTTCTGCCTCCGCTGTCATCTGTACAGAGAGAGTTTGTACTCATCTCTGCTTTGGTTTCTACAACCACCTTTTTTCACCTTTTATTCCTGAATTCCGAGATGTTTTCCCAGACAGTCACGGGGTTATGAAGACTATACGATGGATAGATATAGATTAGAGTCTTTATCGAGCGTGAATATGCTTGCAAGAAAGGATTTAAAGAAACGTATTAGACTCGATGAGCTTTTCATAGATCTGCAGTGCTATTTTATGCAACGCTACAGGTTGTTATTAAAGCCCTGTGTTGGTAACGTGTGTGTGTTTATGTGTGTGTGTGTGTGTGTGTGTAGGAGACTCGCATGGGGAAAGCAGTGGAGGTGATGATTCAACATGTGGAGAACTTGAGGAGGACGTACACTAAAGAGCACGCCGAACTGCTGGAGCTCAGAGAGAACCACTTGCTCAAAGACAGGTCCTTCAGCTCCCACATGGGTAATATATATATATATATATACACACACACGCGTACAAAACTTGTGGCCATGATTATGCTTACACGGTGTCTTCACTTGCACATTTTATGGCCTCGTGTCGGCCACCCTGTGTTCTCCCATCCCTTTTTTTTTCTCCGTGGTTTTTATCCTATTGAAGCTGTAGATTTGCTCTTGCTGAATTAAAAGCCGTTCCTTTTTCTCTTCCCATGAAGCCCTTCACCTCAATGGCTTTACACAATGATGGACAGAAACTCATTTGTGTGAAAGCCCTGGAATGGAAATGAATAGCAAAGGGAGTAATGAAGAACTAGATATTACTCAACCAAGATACTTTTAATACACGAAGATGCTTTTTTTTCCTCCAAAAGAATAGTTATAGTGCTTTGTTTCCTTCTGAATATAAAAAAAACATTTATGATTTTCCCTGTAGATGATTTCAAGAAGAAAAGGACCAGCGCTGAATTCTACAAGGTGGGTGCAAGATCGATGAATTGTTCTGCATCATGGATGAAAATGACAATCTATCATTAACCCTAACCCTAGGTAAATCTGTGCGCCATACACATGCCTGTGAATGAGCCGTTACTATAGTACCGAATATAGAAGCTGCTCATAGAAAAGATATAATCAGCACGTCCCGACCAATCAGAATCCAGAATTCGACAGCGTATCATTATAGCAGCATAATAAGTAAGACATGATGTGATGTGCTGAGCAGCTGTAGTTTAACTTTCACCATGTGTTAAAAAAGAGTAATAAAGCCATGTTCTGGATTTGGTATGTGTAGGTGGCGGCGCGGCGCGTGAGCATAGCCGCCATCCCACGCAGCACCGGAGCACCGCTACTCAGTGACATGGTGAGAAAGCAAGTGTGCAGGCTTAAACCCTTTCAGACGGAGATTGGCTGAAAGCAGAGAGGAAGTGACTGGGTGTATTTTAAATCCACAGGCTAAAGATGTCACGGAGGCGGAGCTGGAGAAGCTGGGACATAGGTCACCCAGGTACGTAGCAGGAAGAGAGGTGTTAACGTGGAACCTGGAATAACTTTGCTCTCCAGGGTTATAGTGCTTTGAATTTCAGAAATGGAAACTTTGCCCTTCAGTTCACGGTTATTTTTAAGAACATCATCTCAGACCCAGTGTGATGTGACCAGAGGAGCGTCTGGCACTGGTCTAAGATCAGGTTTTGCGCTGATCCTCTTTCATCATGGCACTTTGAGACGCTGTATGTATGTATGTGTGTGACGCTTTACAGGAACATGCTTGGAAAGAGCACACAGCGGGCGCCTCTAAAGCGCTTTATTAGTTGTGCTGAGACAGAAGGTCCTGCTCTTAGGAATAGGTAAGAAAGGTCCTGGCACACCGACCGTCTCCGCCGCCTGCTTTTGACGTCTGTCAAACGCCATTACCAGAAAAACGTCATCCAAAAATGCCACATTAGCGTTGGCTTTTTGAGATGAAGTCTTTTTCGAAAGCATGTTTTGCATCAACTTGTTTGAGCCTGTTCGCAGGTACGAGTGTGACGCAGATCCTCTCTGTAGCTCGCTTGCTTTCGGTTCAGGAAACGGCCAACCTGGAGGGAAACCAATCAAAATAACTATTTAAATGCAAAATCATTCCTGTCTTTTTAAAATGAACAGCTGACACATTGTGTGTTTCACTTCACTTTAGGGGTGCAGATGTGATTTTCAAGTGTTATTTAACTATAATAGCCTTTTTGCTTATTGGGATGAAATAGTACTTCAAGGCATATTTTGTACCACAGTGCTGTTGAATTCTCAAATCAGAAGGTGTGGATTAATTTCCCATAACGGCAGCTCTCACAGTGGTTTTTGGCTGTAACACAAACGGTAGGTTTATATTATTGTGCTTGCATGAATATTACTTCTATAGAAAAAAAACCTCATTCACAGGGACTTGTTATTTACGAAAGAAAAATATGTAGTCCTTGATTATGGTGAAGATCTTCGTTAGCAGATCTTTATGGAACAGTTATGGAAGGAAATGCCAGTGTCGGCGCTTTCTAGCCGTCAGTTATGTATTTTTGTGTGCCCTTGAGGAACCAAATCTGATTCTGTATTTTAATGTTATTATATGTGCATCTATTCTCTAATCTGAATGTATTTTTTTTCAATAATAGCTAAAACATTTGATTTCCTAGGTGTGATCAAAGCATGACATACGTTGTGTGAGGATTACTCTTACCTAGCCAGGTTTTAGAAAGATATATTTAGGCAGCCTGGCTGTTTTTAAGCCCTGTGTTTTATTAAACACAACATGATCTTTACAGGAAGGTAGCGTAGGTGTGCCCAAAAATCTAATTTGAGAATTCAACAGTGCAGTGATGTAATAAATCATAAATACAGTACATTTATGTTGGTGTTGGAACACTGTGCAGGAAGTTACTTGTAAAAACACTTGAAGGCCATAGTAACACTCGACAGCCCTGATTTTGAATCTCAGTAATTGTATTAAAGGAAAGATTCGCCCTGAAAAATGTGCATATCTATATTTATTACTACAATTTGATATCCAGTGGCATCCAAGAGTCATTTTATTTTAAATTTCCTACTATACCCATAATGCTATTCGATTACCTGCTGGGAATGCATCGGGGATTTATCCCTGACTTCAGCTCTGCCTAAACAGAGTGATGTCTTGGTGCTTCAGCTCAGACAGATCAGCTTCCCATACTACAACTTTCTCATGTTAATACCGTCATCTACTGTATATATACTGTAGCTGCATCAAGTCTTCACTACTTCTACGCTGGGTTAAAAATGATGTTGAAAGTTGGTGGAAAATGGTGAACGAGAAATGAAGCTCTGGGGGTTTTGTTTTTAGGGGCTAACTGTGAATGTTATCATTGAGATGAATGATAATATAGCACCAACAAACCAATTAGCATGTCGCAAATATTTCACTTTAAGCATATTTAAAGAGTTTCAGGGTGGACTTTTCCTTTAATAATGATTCTCTGGCCTAATCCGTGGTCTTGCTGAGACAATTCTGTCAGTTCTTTCGCCTGAAACCTTCATGAAATATTACATTCACAGCACACTGCGAGTCCACTTTTTTATTTTGAGAAATTTCTTGCTTTTCTTGCATTTTTTTTGGCTGTTTTGTAATGCATCATCTCTACTGTGTGCACTACAGACTGGGGCTTTGGTCCTTTTTTTTTTTTTTTTTTCTTAATACACTTCATCTAATCGATCAGGATGAAATGTAAAGTGTAATTGTGTTAATATGCTGAATATCCTGTTTCCAGAAATTTCTTTCCAGAATTTTCTACAGCATGCAGATCCTGTACGGTTTAGTTTGTAATGATGAACTTGTACAAATGATTTTAAATTTTGCCTGCAGTTAGCTAGTGTTAGCAGCAAAGATTAACATTTATGATTGTGACCTAAAATCCTTTCAGAAATCCTGTCGTTAACTTTAAATGATCATCAAAATACTCTCAGAAATCACCGAGAAAAGAAATTAACCTAAAAAGTCCTTTTTGAACCTGTCAGCTTAGCTATCTGGCTAATATTAACATTGAAAATGTTATGTTTAACCTTTAAAAATCCTCTTAAAATTCTGTCAAGTTAGCTTAACTTTAGCTAGCTGTCTAGTATTAGCAAAGGGAAAGGCTTTAAAAGTTGTCTTACGATAGCGAGTTAGCATTAGCAATGGAGATTATAAACATTTTATGAACATGACCTAAAAATCCTTGCACAAATCCTGTCTAATTAGCTTCTATTAGTTAACTGGCTAACTTTAGCATCGAAGATCAACGTTTTATTTTAGAAATTATAATTTATATGCAAAAATTCTCAGAAAACTTTACGCTGTCATTAATAATGACCTAAAACTCTTCTTGGTATTCCGGTCAGGTAAGTTTAATTTAGCTAGCTGGCTAGTCTTAGCAATGAAGATGATTCTTCAGAGATTATCAAAAGTCCTTTGTTAGATGACATTCCTGTCAGTTTAACATTACTTAGTTAACTAGCTAGTATTAGCACAGTAAATACTAACAATTATCAGAAATTCTGTTAGCATTATTGAGAAAGCTAGCTAATATTAGCCATGAAGTTTAGTGAAATTTATGAATATAACATTGTTGACTGGTTAGTGTTATATTGGTTAGCTTGCTAGCCCAAAGCACAGTGGAACATTAGCCTGTTACTTACCAAGAGGAATAGGCTTTACAATATCCTCTCAGAATTAATGTCACGCTAACTCAATTGAGAAAAGCTGGCTAGCATTAGCAGTCAGGGTTGTGTACTACTTATGCATGTGACCTAGAAATCGGACATCTAGTTGACTATTTTTAGCAGTGGCAATAAACTTAAAAATCCTCCCAGAAATTCTGTCATTTTGGTGCTAAAGCTAGTAAGCTAGCTAAAAGTGGTAAAAGGATTTTTAAGTCCGCTAGGAGACATAATTGCCAAAAGAGGATTTTGGAGTTTGTTACCTAGCTGGCATTTAGCAGTGAGAATTATGAACATTTATTTATTTATTTATTTATTTATATATATATATATATATGGCTTAAAATCCTCTCAGGACTCCTGTCAGGTTAGCTCATATCAGCTAACTTGGGACAAAGTGCGTGTGTACGTCTACATTGCTATATACTGTATATAACAGCTCTGTTCCAGCATTCCTACATGCTTTTTCTAATGCTAGCACTTCATAGGTTGTTAATGTTGCTTGGAAAAACTTTTTTTTTTTCTTTGACTTTTTGGAGGTTTTCGCTAAAATGAGATTGAAGTTTGGGATATACTTTACATTTCCTGTATCTATCACTAGTACGTGCTTTGTAATTGTTAAATCTTTAGATTTCTAAACCAGATTTCTTTTATTCTTTTATCTATTATAAATTTACACAAGTAGTCAGTCATGAGTTAGTTTTTGGTTAAATGATGTTCCAAAACAGCACATTAACGTCTCGTGGGAGAAGATCCTTCCTATCCTTTAGTGAAGGCTGAATGGAGCAGATGTATGCGAGCTGCATGCGACACTGTTGTGATGTAAATTGTGAAGGTCATGTCTGTTCGTGCTCTCTGCACTTTTGCTGTGTACCTATAAAAGCACAAAAACTCAATTATGTCTGCTATCCCTTTATAACAAAATTGTGCTGTCCATGATGTTTTACTCAAATTCTTTATTTTCTAAAACAGCAATCCCAGTCCCACACCGAACAGCAATCCGAGTCCTGCGACTGAACTGGCTTCGCCTTTTGCAGTAAAAGTGAGTCCTCCCGAGCTACCTGAAGCTCCTAAGAATATCTGCACCTGGGCCGCCTTGATGGTGGTGCTGGCCGCCTTCGTAGCTGTGTTGGGCAAGATGCTGATACAGCCAGCTGCAGACGCAGCCCCTGTGGGCACCGGTGACTCCTGGATGGCCATCCAGCAGCTTCTGTGGCCCTACACAGGGCTCCGGCACAACGGACAGCCTCCTGTTTAACAGTGTGTCGCCCCCAGTGGATGGGAGGCTAGTAGCGGCAATCAGAGAGATCATGAAGCACTTGTTAAAATCAACAAAACAACTGTGTGGAGGAATAGTATGACCAAGTACTTTTTTTTTTTTTTTTTTTTTTTTTTTTTTGTTTA
>JAQQZX010000004.1:1906397-1942570 GCA_030068355.1 Notoglanidium maculatum
AGCGAGAGAGAGAGAGAGAGAGAGAGAGAGAGAGAGAGAGAGAGCTTTTCCTGGTCAGTGAGTTCATGGCGGTCAGCGAGAGTCTCCCATGGGAGAGAGAACACACTGCTGGCAGAGAGACAGCTAACGCACAGTGGAGGGAGGAAGGTCAGGTCACACATGCCGATCGAACACAGACAGACACTCGAGTCCTCGGCTAGACTACAGCCCGGATTTAATGCACGCTCCGGGCGCCAGGCACCTGTGAGAACCTGCTACCGCTTTTAATTCATGCAGAAAATACTGCAGCAAAACCGCATCTCAATATCATAATACCAATAAAGATAGACGATCTAAAAAAAAACCTCCACAGACTACCAGAATCTAAAACAGGTTCTACCTGGAGCCATATCAGATAGAGTACCAAGCAGAACCTGTGTTGGATGCTAAGACACTAGGATAGTGTATCTTTATTGGTTTATGCATCTTAATGTCATAAAACCTATAAGGATACATGTCATTGTAAGAACCAAGTAGGAAGCTAGGAACCCTTATCCAAGTTCAATTCACTTTTATTTATGTAGCATTTGTAACAATGCACATTGTCACAAAGCAGCTTTACAGAAAGACCAGATATAAAAAAATGTAAGCTGTAAATTTTTAACGGTCATTGGTCATAATGGTCATTAGTAAAATGTCTTCATTAATTTGCGCATCACCTGCGGAGCTAGCCCCTACCATCGGCACTCTTTTTTAATTGCGGCCTCACGCTAATCTGATCTGCTTAGTAAATCTGGCCCTAAGTATGCTTCCTTTTTATGCTATACTCTTTTCATACAGTTAAATGTTCGAGCTTTATGAAAAATGTTCAGCTTCAAAAACATTTCTTATACATAAGCAATATACTATATTGTAGAAATATACAAAGAGCCCTTAATGATTCTTAAAGAAGCCACTGTAGTAGGGTTCTGCATAGAACCTTTAACGGTTCCCTCAGGAGGATAAACCCAAGAACCCTTAAGGAGTGTCATACTACTTTATTGTTAAAGTTAAATCTAGACCCCTTTCCGTGAACCATTAATGGCTCTATTTAGAACACTGCAATAAGCACGCACACGCTTAAGGGTTCCTAAAGATCTTTTGGATATGTAAGGGTTCCAAGCTTTCGAAAGGTTGTGGCATTGTTGGTGCCATGAACTGATATGCACACTTTTAGGTGAAAAAGGGTTCATCTAGAACCTCTGTGGGAACCATTAATGCTTGTCTTTAAAACTCTACAATATTACAGTTCTCTATAATCTTTTCATCTAAAGAACCCTAGAATGGCTCTTTTTTTTTCCTGAGAGTTAAAATCCAATGCAAATAAAAATCGAACTCTTAAAGAAAAGGGTTCCTCATGGGTTCTTGGAATAGTTAAAGGTTCAAGAGGCTCTCCAAGGGACCCTGTCTGAAATGCTAACCCACTGCTGTAGGGTTCTGTACAGCTTCCTAAAGGTCTACTACAGTGTTGTAGGGTTGTACATAGAACTTTGAAGGCTTTCTTCAGAGGAGCAAAGCAAAGAAATCTCAAGAAACTCTTTTTTTTTCTAAACGTGTACCTCTTATAGGGTTCTCCAGAGAGCCTTTAAGAGTCTCTTCAGAGAGTTAACATTTTCTATCAGTGTAACAAAATTTCAGTAAATTATCAGTTATAACATGATAATATGTACACTCTAGAGTGCTTTAAAACCAAAGAAACTATGAAAGGTTTTATGTTAGGTAGAACCCTACAAGATAATCATTATCTCGCAGAAAAGTTTCCAAATGAAGCTAAACACCCTTAAATAAGAACCGTGTAAAAAAAACACATAATGTGCACATAATCTTGCTCTCTCTCTCTTTTTTTTAAGGATATAATATACACAAATAATAAACACATACACTCTCAGAGAAAAGGGGTTCTACTTACAACTCTCTCTGAAATAATACTGTGTTGTAGGGTTCCACATAGAACCTTAAGGCTTTTCTCGGCAGTACAGAGCAAAAATCTCTCGACGAACTCTTTTTCTAAAGGTGTACCGAATTGGAAACACTATTTTACAGGGTCCTTCATGGAACCTTTCAGAGTTTCTTGGGATATGAAGTTTATATATAAAGTTATGAAAGCTATATAAAGTTTCTCTTTTAGAAGGGTTTCTAAATAAAACCCTTTTTTTTTTTTTAACAAATGTAGTTTTAATTAGAAAATGTAAAAAGCAAATACACTGGGTTCTTACAGGGTTCTTTGGATGATTAGAGACTCAGCTTATTGTATTCTACTGTATTCTACTTAAAACTAAAAAAAGAGATCTTTTAAAAAATTATAATTCCATCCATCCATCCATCATATGGTCACATTGGAGGGTTCAGTATAATCATTTGAAGACTTTTCTAGGACAAACAAACCCCAAAAGTGTTATAGCCGTGTCTCTCAGGGGCAGCTCTATGTAGAACTCTATTCTAATGTTTCCCTATGAAAATTTTCCATATAAAACTTTTGTATAAACCTTAGAACTGTTATCTATCCAAAGAACCATTTGGGAATAGTTCCTTCTTCTGGGAATGTTGGAAAAAATATAATACATACAGTAAGTACATTCTTAGCAAAAATTGGTTCCTTGGTTCCTGGTCAAGGAGTTCAAGCTCTCTAAAGGGACTTCCTCACTGCTGTAAGGTTCTACCTTGAACGTATATGGGTTTCAGACGTATTGTCAGATAAAACATGAATCACTGGTGCTGAGTTTGGTTCAAGTCTGAATGTGTTATAATAATTTGTATTTTTGCATCAATGCCTCTCAGCATTCATTACATGCTCATGATTTTTTTTTTTTGTTTTTTTTTACCTTTATTGATTTTCTGACATTCCAGCCAGCAATGTTTTTTAGCTTCCCACACACAGTGAAGAACAGAGTGTACAGATGTTAGGAGCAGAACCGTGTGAAGTGAAGCTGATCCCTGAACATCCTCTCACTCCGTCAGCGTTTGTTTGCCTCACTTCTGACGTCACGGTCATCGTGCGCTGTGTGCTGGAGGAGAGAAAGTCACACTGACCCACTTCTGCTAAAGTCTTCGTCTGTTTGTTCCTTCTTCTTGTTCTTTTGTCTGTTTATTTTGGGCAAAATAGAAAAAAAAGGAAAGCATGAAGATAAAGGAAAGGATAGAAGCAAGGAGGAAAATTAGGAATGAAGAAAGAAAGAAAGAAAGAAAGAAAGAAAGAAAGAAAGAAAGAAAGAAAGAAAGGACAGGTCGAAATAAGAAGGAAGGAAGGAGGAAATTTAGAATGAGAAAATAAGGACGGGTCAAAGTAAGCAGGAAGGAAGGACGGAAAGAAGAATGAGACAATAAGGACAGGCGGAAATAGGCAGAATGAAAGAAAGAAAGAAAGAACGAAAATGTCTCATGTTTTCTTTAGCTAGAGCTCTGCACTGGAGTATACAGTAGATGAGTGGAACTCGTGGTAGGAAGACTGAGAGTAAATGTGAAACTGATCCAGAAGCCAAAGTCTGACAGATCTGTTTGTGATGTGATGTGAACAGACAGCTTTAGTTTGGACGGCACGCTTATGCTCTAGGTGGGAGGTGACAGCGTTTTGCCAGCAGCGTGACCTCCTCTCTCTCTCTCTCTCTTTCTCTCTCTCTCTCTCTCTCCCTCTCTCCATCCCCGAAATGTACACGGTGGCCTTCTTTTCCCTCTGCGGCTTTGAGTCATGCCTCACTCCAGCGTGCGCCAGTGGAGCAAAACCTTTCTAGGAACTAGCTCTAACTCTCTTGCCCTGGTAATGAATGCGCTGTGTGTTCGTGAGAGAGCCGAGAGAGCTCATTCCTCCACGGTCAGCCAGACCGACATGGACAAAACTCAGCCGAGCAGCCAGACAAAGCATCCATCACTCACGCGCAGATGATCCCATGCAAATAAATAGTCTCTCTGCAAGCCCGTTCGGTCCTCCTCACATTCAGAGAAGAGCAGCGGCGTTAGACGAACACCTACATCTTCACCATCGCATTAACACCTGCACCGTGATGAATTAACAGCTGCATGGTTCAGACGGGTACACTCTGAGCTACACTTCTCCAAGTCTCTGGGGTGTTAGTGTGGATCTTTGATTAGAGCAAAGCTTTAAAGGTACACCAGTGCTCCTGTTATGTACCTTTGAAAGGTGTAAATAGCCTATAGCCTACAGAGGCTATAGTCGTGCACCCTTGATGGCACCATCACGTCGTACAGTCCAGTTCAGTAGCTTTATTTCTTAGAGTCTAAGTAGGAAACTAAACTCACCCTTGGTGTTAATTCAACCCTGTTTTTTTTTCAGTGTGTGGAAATATAAAGTGCGTAAAACAGGTTGAGAATAAAGGACGCGTAAAAGCGCACGTCGCGTGACTGTTCTACACACAGTGTTTCAGATGGCACTGTCAGTTCCCAAGAGGAATCGAGCGGGATCTTTGGACAGATCAAAATTCAGTCCTGTTCTAAGAAATCGGGGGAGGGATGACGTAATTTGAAATCGGGCCCAAAAATCCTCAGCGAATAACTTAGCGCACACGAGGTAGCGGGCGAGTGCTGCCCCAGCTGTTTCCTGTTGAAAATGTCTCCGTAATGTAGATAAATGTGAGGGATTTTCTCCACTAAATCCGTCTCCTGTCCTCCTAAATCTCACGTCTCCGAATCGAGCCTGCGCAATGGAACAAAGTCGGAATATCGAGACGTGACACCGGCACCGCGTTTCCTCCTCGCCGCTTCTTTTGCTTTTTTATTTTAATGACTTTGGAACAAGTGTTTTCACCGGACAGACGCTGGGATGTCTAGAGGACATTTGGGTGATGTCCTAAAGGTAACTTCTCACCTTTTTTAAACCAACAACAACAACAAAAAAAATAATCCTTTGCAACCTGATCACTCAAATCTAAAGCGTAGATCTGTTTAACAGTGTCTAGGATGCTCAAGCAACAGCGCAACACAGAACCCCACTAGGCAGGGTGTGAAGCCTTGTTTTGCATGCCTTCACAGATTAAACGTTGCGTCCTGTTCAACTTTGGGCACGGTTTTTCTTTTTCTTTTTCTTTTTCTTTTTTGGGATAAAATGGTCGCGGTGTAAAAGACGCAGAAACGCACAGAGCGCGCATCAGTTCATTCGCGTGAGCGCACAAGTTCTGCTGGAATCCTTACCGCTGAGCGTGCACGGGCTTCAAAACGCTGTGCAACCCGTAAATGCGCACAAACAAACGGCGATGCGTACATGCAACTTCTGTTTGTTTGCACTTTCCTGTGCAGGGGTTGGTGATTTTTTTTTTGTCTGGGTGCGGATCTCCGTCGCGGTAGATAAACTGAAGCAAATGAAAGGAAAGGACAGAAGACAAGAGAAAGGAACATGGTTTTAGTTTAGATTTCTGGGGCTATTTGTAAGGATCATTCGGACCTGAAAGACTGCGCGTTATTTTGGCACTGAACCCGGTGGATGCACGTGCCAGCATCTTCAAGGTGGGGTAAAGAAACAGATAGATAGATAGATAGATAGATAGATATAACTTTTTCTCTGCTAGATAACATTTCCATTTCCCCCAAAGCCACTTGTTAAGACGCACGAGCCATGATTATTTACCGGGAACATGTTGAAGTTAAATGTCTGCTTGTGATAATTGAATTGGGCTGGGATTCAGTTTGAAGGTTCTTCAAGTCTCTCTCTCTCTCTCTCTCTCTCTCTCTCGGATGCAGTGGACCATGCGTTGTGTATCTCGCGGCCGCGCGCTCGCCCGGCTGCTGCTGCTGCTGTGCGCGCTCGCGCTCGCGCTGACGCCGGTGGCGGCGAGGGCGGGGCCTGAGACTCTGTGCGGGGCGGAGCTAGTGGACACGCTGCAGTTTGTGTGCGGGGACCGGGGCTTTTATTTCAGTAAGTGCAACTTTTTTATTTATTCATAAAGGAAGGCTTCCTTTGCTGCTGCTGCTCTTCGTTCTTCTTTCTTGCTGCCAGAAGTGCTAATGTGCTCCTCATAAATAAATTAAAATAAAAGAAATGCAAGCTTTTCGCTTCAGTTCACTTTAAAACAAAAGCTTTCAGGTAACTTATTTTCTCCAGGGTTGTTACAATACTATCATTTGACTCCGATACCGATACCAAGATACTGACACAAGAGCTGATATCAAAAATGATAAATTGGCTAAACAAATAAATTAATAAATATCTTCGTAGTTGAGTTTCTGTGAAGGGTTTCCTCCGGGTTCTCTGGTTTCCTCCCATCTTTCAAAAAACATGTGGCCTGTCTAGTCTAAATTGCCGCTAGGTGTGAATGAGTGTGTGAATGAGTGCATTTACTAAAACTGGAGCACTCATATCATCTGGCATTTACAGAACTTCTTTTTTCCCTTTTTTATTTTAATATGCACTTTGTATATAAATACGTACCCAATCTGAATCACGTATAATATAACACCAATAGAGCATGAGTCTATTTAAATAACAACTTTTGTCATTGTATTATTGAAAAAGTGCTGGCCTTTGCACACACATATCGAGCTAACCGAATGCCGCAATGCTCTGGAGAAACTCAAGCTCAAGTGGTCTGGATGATCTATCAGGATCAGAGATGAATGCTGACAGAGAAATGAAGTGCAGCCTCGATACGTTCACAGTATGACGCAGCTTGGCTCACCAAGCAGAGTTTGGCTGAAGCTCAGTGAAAGAGAAAGCAGAGAGGAAACCACGGTAGCATTTTTCCGATTGAGAACATGGAGCACCCTAGTAAAACCCTTTCGCTTCCCTTCCGATAGTAAAACGATCCCCTCAAGCATTTTTACGTGGAGAACATGTTGGCATAAGGTGTTCTCGCACTCGAAGAGACGGTCTGGAGCCTAGAGAGGTTCATAAAATAAGAAGCAAGAAATCATTTGTGTTGTGGCGAGATATGAACGAACCGCTGCTGTCTGATATTAGATAAGAGGAAACGTGGCTGACTGTCAAGCAGACGACAGGCAAAAGAGCCAAATCTAAGGTCATGATTTATCGACAGCAATATCTTAAGAGCCGCCCAAAGTTTGTACTTAGATAAAAGTGCTATTGTAAAGAAATACGCCGATAAAAGTTGACAAAAGAACAGCTTCAAATTTGTCAATTAAGTTAACTAGGTGATAGCAATGTCCTACTCCTTTACTCGTACTCTGACACCAACAGCTGATACCAGCTGATACTATGTGACATCTTGGACCAATCCTATGATCTGACGTTTACTTTCACGTAGTCCCGATTTACTGTTTGATGCACAAAATGAAAGGAAAAACCTATAACAGTGGTTTCATCTTATCCTGTAATTAAATGTTTCCAGAGACATTGCAAAGAAAAATAAAGGAGGTAGCAGAGATTGTAAGTGCCTCTGGTGAGTGAACGTAGCTAGTACAGTTAGCTTGCTTTGCTAGTTTGCCAACAAAGCTAGTACTATGTAAAGTAAATCAAACAATCAAATTTCAAACGGATTCATGCATTATTTCGGTTATGTGTAAGTGGTTACTTATAGTTTATACATTTTGTGCAATTTCTCCTCAAATTAAAAAAAAAAAATGCTGGACAGACCACGCCCACAAAAGAGAAACTACAAGTGAGACAAGCAAATTGTCACGTGCTAGGATAAAACTACTAGGTGGTTGAAGTCTGAATTCACCTTCCTGCATGAGTACTACACCCAGGGGGTGCTGTTTGAGGCAGAAAAATGACTCATTCCTGAATATGGCATAGAAACAGAAATAAAACTGGCCCTTGTATTTTTGGTAGAGGAGAATTTATTTCCAATACAATGCAGCTATTCATTCTTGTAATTTTCATAATGAAATAATCAGTTAATCCCACAGGCACAGCCCAAAATCAAGGTAAGAACAAGGTAAGGATTGTCATGTGGGAGTGTGATAAATTGCTAGTACACACATTTGAAATCGATCCCTGTTCCGTCCATAAACGCACACAGTTAGCAGCGCAATAATAACAACCAAATGTTAATGATTTCCCGAGTAGTCGTTCACTGATGATGAGGAATTTCTTTGCTGAATGAGCTGAGGAGGTGTGAACGTCTCGAGCTGCCTCGCTGACATACAGCTTTGCACTCTGACAAGTGGATATACGCCGGCACTAAAAAGATTAATTTCACACACGTTGTGTAAAAAGTAAGTCGAACCTGAATGAAGCTCAAACCGAGACGGAAAGTTACTTTTCCTGTCAACAGCCACGGGGCTGTTCAGTGGTCAAAAAGAGGAGTTGGCCAGATCCTTTATGGCCTTTCGGTGACCGAGGGTTTGTTTTTTCTCTGAATCGAGTCCAAAGCAAACACATTTACGGTAATCTGAACTTTCTGTGAAACTGTTGCATCATTACCGCATGCTGAAAGTGAAATGGGACTGGCCGGGTGCAGCGCATAACCTCGGAGGTTTGAGTTGTTAAGTGGAAATTATTAGGACACTTCATGTTCATTTTTATTACACAGGAAAGATTATTTTAGTAATCAGCTAATCTGGACATTCAATTATAGACTCCGTTTTTCTTTCAGTGGACAGCTTTTTCCGAAGCAAGCCAACAGAGAATTTCTGGCAGTTGTGGGATTTGAACTCAGAACCTTTTGGTCACTACCACAGATCCACAACCGCTGCCATCTCAACAAATAATCCGCCAGCTTGAATGGTCATGCCACGTCGCTGCTAACGACTCACGTTATGTGACTTTTTTGCTTTTTTTGGGTTATAGTTCAAATCTGTAAAACTAAAGTTTTTCATCCAGAGTTTAGTTCTGGGTCATTTTCACACTTGTGTGTTTCGTGGCCATTTGCTCCGAGAGTTTGGTACATTTGATGAAGTGTGAAAGCTGTTTTTGAGCCTGAGAGCGGTCCAGAGGACTGATCCCTGTTCCATTTCAAAATGGTGTTTTGGGGCTCGTTATAACCGAACCATGGTGCAGGCTGCGTAGTGTGCGGGAGCTGAGTGCTGTCTCTGTAATGTCATTGGTTTATCTTGTCACATTACTTCCTGTACACCATACGCTAAAAGTGGCGTATGGAATTGTGCAAAAGATCCACAGTTCAGAATGTGAAAGCGAACCTGCGATTATGAACCTCGCCCCCAAACGAGCCAAGAATCACTCCGGACTGTGGACTTGAATAATCAGAGCAAGTGTGAAAACGTCCTTAGATTGACCAAATGTAGTATGCCTATGTGTTGTCCAGCTGCTAGCTCACAGGCATCTGCGTTTGTGTATTGGCACATCCTGACTGCTAGCTGACAGCTATCAGGCATAACACAATTTTGAAACTTTAAAGCTTCTTTGGTTGCACCGTTGATGTAGCTGAAAGTGTTAAATTCTTGACAGGTTCCAGGTATTAAGAGGAATCATTTTTTGTATGTATCGACTGGGTAAGTGTTTGGTACAAACTACAAATTATGCCTTAATTATCCAATGATCCCTTAAAGAACCCTCAAAGAACCATTGCACTATGTGGGATAGAGCCCAAATTCTAAAAAATTGTTAATTTTTTCTTCTTAACTTAGAATCTCTCACCAGAGGTTTAAACCTTACACTTTAACAGCTAAACCAACTTGGTACTAGATTCACGCTTTGGTTCTTCTACAGTTAGAGGGAACCCTTAAAAATCTATCTCCAAGTAGAACCCTTTTAGGAGGCCTTGAACACATGAACCTTTGAAGACCCCTTGAAAAATGTACTGAGAGTTAGTAAGAAGAAAGCAATTAGCATTAATTTGGAGTTTCTACCGCATACTACAATAGTTCCTTAAGGGATCATTTGATATTTAAGGGGTAATTTGTAGTTTGTAAGTGTACTAAGTTTTAAAGAGTCTTTAGTATGAAATTGGTAACAAAACTTACACAAAATAGGACAAAAACAAGGTTATATTAGCATTAGCTAGAGACTGAGAGTGCTAGATAAAAGCTCCTGGGTGTTCGTTTCTTTGCCAAGACAATAATAATGAAGCAAGCTCACAAAGTCCATTTCAAATTTCAAGTCTGAAATGTTTCCTGCAAAAGGAAACAGATTGAAACTGCATAATATATTCATGAGATCTCCCTCACTGAACTTATTGTACCCAGTTAATGATTCATTCCCATTTTCCAGAAATGGATTAACGTGTGGAAATTTCCATCTTCGCTGTAAAGGAGATTATAAAATCTTTATCTGGGAAGTAAAAACAAAGCAAAGCAAAACAAGCAACAACAAAAAAGCAACAACAGTGAAAAGCATATCCGCAATCACCACTGAGCTAACTGTGGAGATCAGAGTACTCATAAAAAGTAAGCAGTGACGTGTAGCACTCCTTTTTTTTAGGCTTGCGTGCTAGTCATTGGAAGCAGTTGTAGCAGCAGCAAGTCAACAAAACACACACACACACACACTCGGCTCTGGTCCCAGACCAGCAAAGGATTACGAGGGATTACAGGATGATTAGGATGTTCTCCCTCACTGGACTCACACAGAATACGCACATAAAGGCCTCCTGGGTGCATTTCAGTTCCATGATGAAAGGTGTTTTCCAGTGACGAACGAAATGAAGAGTTAGAACAAAGGTCATCAGACATGGCTTAAGCCCAAGATTTCACCCAGGTTGTAGTAAATGATGGTTGACGCCGAATAGTCTTCAGAAACCAAGCCAATGAAGAAAGAACTAGTGCCACTGAAATCACCATTGGTGTGTGAGAGCTTTGGTACCTTTGGTTCCTTAGTGTTATGGACCCCAAAACAACACTATGATGATTTATATCTATGAATAACTTCATGATCATCCAATTAAATGCATTCTAGAAGTGGCGACACCCCTGGAGGCGTGTCTTGCGCTACAGGCTCTCAGTAATCTGTTTGCTGTTCTCCATATTTAACTAGCTATCCAAGTTTATTTAGATTCAGCGGGCGTGGGCATGTGCTGTAGCCGTCGGTTGTGTAAATCAGTCAAGCACTTCGACACTCCGTGACAGAATCAAATCAGCTATCAACAACATTAGCAATCAAATATCAGTGGAATTCTTGGATTTCCTGGGAAACTTCACATCTTCTCTGCTGTGTTGAGTGGTACTATTAAGAGTGTCTCTATAAAATGTGAACTGCATAACAAATGCTCAGCCAATAGAAAGTGCAAAGAATTTGGTTTGGCTCTAGGTGTTTGTCATGCCTGTGATGAGGTTGTTTCCAGGGCGTGAGCTGCTTTTGTGGTCCCCAGTGCTCCGTAAACACTCTGACACTATTCGGTCCGTGTGCTCGTGACTGCTCCTGGAGTCTGGAGAGGTTTTTTTTTTTTAATAACCACAGTGAGGCAGTAAAAGTCAGCTCCCAAAAGTGCCACTCTGGAAGACGTTGTTCTTTGCCGAGCTCCCTGGAGCAGTGGGAGTCATGCACAGTCAGCTGAAAGTTCAGGCTACTGCACCTTGGCCACCAGCCGTTTTCGGAGCATGAAATGCCTCGATCAGGGAAGTGATTGTATGAAATGCTCTGGCGATGGAGCGAATTTCACAAATTGTACCGAAAACGTCTGCTGAGTTCAACCGAAGCCAAATCCTGTTGTAGGTCGGCTGCACGCGAGCACCACAAATCTGGAAGACTGAAAGCCTGCGCATATCTTCTCAAGCTGCTGTGTTCTTGGAGTGGAGCACAAAGTGCCTCAGTAACAGATGCCCTTGATTGACTGCTACACTGGTAACAATGAATCAGCAATCCCAGTGCCATACAACGCACCTGGAACTCCAGTGCGGATCCCAGTGGTGGCGTTTCAGCACTCATATGCAGAAAGCCTTCATCTACAGCAGTGTTTCATCTACAGCAATGTCACAGTTTGGTGTTTTTCATGATCCCAACTCACCTGATTCAACTCCGGAGCTGATCCACAAGACTAAACTGGATGAGTTACACCAGAATGTCCAGGGCGATGACTTCTGGACCAGGATTGAGAAACAGAAATGCTGCTCTACATAAATGGTTGATGGATTTTCAAGGTGCAAACGAGGGTTATTTTGGTACTAGATGCACTCTTTGGGTCTCCTAACTTTAAAACCTAAAAATACAAGGTAGAACACCAAATCAGAGTGTTTACTTATCTCTGTCTCCAAGTACAACCCTTTTGGAGACCTTGAAGAAGTGAACCTTTGAAGAACCCTTGAAGCATTTTCAACATTGTCCCAAATACTCACCCTGTTAATACCTCTTTGTGGGTTCTTTTGCATAATTAAGGGTTTTTAGCATCCAAAAAAGGGTTCTACTTGAAACCGTATCTGAACACTTCAAGGCCTCTCCCAAAGGAACAACTGAATTTTTGGGTCTGAAATTGGCCATGTGACTAAATTAAGAGAAAACAGAACAATAAAGTTGTTCACATTAGCTAGAGGAATCTTTAAGCATCCAATGAACCCATATAACCCTTGAAGAACCTTCTTTTTCTGAGCGTGTAGGGTCTACCTCATCCCAAAGTGATCTACAGAACAAGTGATTATGCGTCGCATCTATAGCCGAGTTTACTTCCCAGCCTTTATCAATCAAGCGGCATGCAATCCATACGAGGATCCTCCTAAAAAGAAATTTAAATCTTGGGTCAATAAAAAACAAGTGAAAGGAACACACACACAAAAGAAGTCTAATGTGGCCCACATGTCGGCAACTGAAAACAAGAAAAACATCAAAACAGCTCCATCCAACCATATTGTGTGTCATTACTTCAATTGACTATGATTATAAGCATAAAAGGTTGTTTACTCGTTTTTGTTTATGATGCTTCGGCAATGGCAGGGAAAAACAGCGGATGTTAATTTGAGAGGCCTTTCTTTCTTTTTTTTCCTTTTTTTTCCCTTTTTTTTTTTTTTTTTTTTTTTTTTAAATGTTTGGAAAATCATCCAGAAAGCAAATCTGCTGTCTTCTGACAACCTGTGCGAATGTGTAATCACAAGCTTGGGCTTAAAGTCTCCTTCTTTCGCACGCAAACAGCATCTTCAGTGAGAACAGAGGACTTTTTTTTTTTTAAATCCTCACAAAGTTTGTGTGAAAACGTGTCTGCATCATCGGAACGTTCAGGACATTAAGGTGAATGGTTGTATGATTTTATGATCTCGTTTGCGATGGTCTTTTTTTAACAGGTCAAACGCGTAAACATTCGGCTAATTATAGGGAAATCCATGCTTATAAGCGAGGAAATGGAAACACAGCTGGGTATTGCAAGTAAACACATGCACAAACTCATGGAAAAGAATATGACTACAAACAGCAAGGGGGTGGAGCCAGAGCAAAGGACCAATGAGAAGAGGACAAGCTAGAACTATTGAGTGCAAAAGTTTGCATCCCCCATGGGTTTTGAAAGTAATTTAAAGTCTTACGCTTACACAAATCAATAAGGAATACTTTGTGTCACGCTTTTATAGGAAAATAATCAACGACAGGGTGGTGTGATGACGCACATCAAGTGTTTAATTCTTCTTATACCAAAGCAATTTACCAGTGATTGTAATGTTTACCTATTAAAGAAGGGCATCTTTTTTTATCCGTTTACAGTTACATTTATAGTTATTTCCCACTGTTGTTACTTACATTACAACAGCTATAGAAGCTTGTTCCCTCGCCTTGTTCCTGAGAAGTCACTGTGCTGAAGACTTTGCCATAGTGGAAAACGTACAGCTTACAAAGCACTAGAACTGAGACGCCTTCCAAAAATGTTTCACCATAACAATTATATATTACATTAATATGAACCTGTGATGCAGCGGCACTACTGTCAGAGCTGCTGTTATAGACAATTAATCAACGCCTTCTGACCAATCAGAATCAGAAGCTCAGCAGTGTTACTACACTACTAAAGTACTTAGAAAGCCATTTAAATCTTATTCGGAAAGAGGGGCGTAAACTTTTAGCTTATTATATACACAATTTAACCATTTTTGTTATGTTGCTGCTCATTTACATTCCTGCATAAGGATGTACAAACCTTTGCACTCGACTATAAGTTGTTAATAATGCCGACCCTGACGTTTTTCAGTCTCCAAACCAAGAAATCTGGTCCCCAGCAAGCAATTTGAGTATTTCTGATGCCATAACATGATAATTACACACTGAGCATGCAAGTTATGTAAAATATCAAAATTCACAAAATGTTCCCTTTCGTTCATTCACTGATTCGCTGATTCATCTTGGACGTAGCACCGTGCACCCATGGGCTTGGAGGTCTGCAGGGGCGAATGTGTTTCCTAATGAGAGCCCCTCTCTTCCCAAAGCACTGTTGTCAGTGTGGAGCAAATCCAGAGCAGAAGTTAATGCACTCTGTCAGCACTGGCAACCCGGCGAGCCAAGAGCTATTAACTCTGAAAGGGAAAGGCATTTCCTTCTTGTAAATGCCATATTAAATTATTATTATTTTATTTGGTAACAGGGAAAAGCCTATCAGAGCTGTATTGCTCTACGTGAGCAGGGAATTGTTAGTGGAGACCAGGAGACTTTATAAAGGCCACCGGAAGGGGGAGATTGGGATTCAGTATGTGTACACTGTACACGTGTGCGTGATGGAAAAAGACGACTGGAGAACAAATAGCTACTGCGTCACTCAGATGCCTTAAGGGACCTCATACATAACAGTCATTAAAAGATTTGCCCACTGTTTCTGCTGTTACTACTAGGTAGCCTGTAGCATTCTGTCTGATGTCCATGACCACTTAACATGTCAAGCACCCTTTGTAAATTTGATAGCCATGAATATTTTATGACGACGCTCTTTAGAGAGTGTATTAATCCATATAGAATAGCATCCGATACTGAGCCGGATCATTATGAGATCAGATTTGACATTTATGTCATCCATTCATCCGTTTTTCATGCAAAGTGAAGAATTAGCCAGCGGAGGCGAACCTAGAAAAGTGGGTTAAAAATGTAGTAAGCATGAAGAAGAACAATGGAAAAAATTGATGTCTGTTAAAATGATCTGACTGAAGAAAAAAAAAGCGAGATCTCATCCTGAATTGGATGGGTTGTTCTTCCTCATGATGTCTCAGGGAGTTTTTCCCTGCCACTGTCACCTCTGGCTTGCTCATTAGGGATCAAAATCTAAATCCATGTCCGGATATCCGTAAAGCTGCTTTGTGAAAATGCTTATTGATAAAAGTGCCATATAAATAAAATTTCATTGAATTAAAGAAAAAAAAGCGAGGTGGTCTTGTTGCAATGCAGATTTATTGTAGCGCTTATGAACCAGCTATAATCAGCATCCCATTTTGAACGAAGTACTAAACGGTCCAGTCTTTTTGAATGTGACTTGGGAAGGAATTATTAACTATTAATAATGAATAATTATTAATAGTTCAGCTGCAAAACACAGGTTTATATTAAAAGTTGTCCTTTCTAGAGCAACAGCTCATTCATAAGGATGTTCCTTAATTAAGAAATGCATACAATTGTAATTTTTGTGTTCTAAGAGAACTCAAACATGATGTTGTAGGAAAATATTCCCTTTAGTTCATCCCACCACCCTATTGTTGATTTTATTTACTACTGTATAACACCGAGTGTTTTATTCCTAAGGTAAGGACTAAAGCAGGAACATGATATTAAGAAAACATTCTAGTGTGATAAGCTTGTGGGCCAAAAATTAGTCATGTACATTGTTTCTTTCCTGATACCTCGCCATGCTTCCACTCGCCTTAATCAACTCAATTCCTCTCTGGTACCAATTCCATGAATGACTTTGTAGACCAATCCAAATGTCCAGTGTTCCATCTGGCTTGTAGAAACACATCACACACAGATTTGGCGCTTTGCACTGTACGGTTATCATCCAGGAACGTGGAAGTTTCACTGTTGTATTCGGCTTGAAACGCAAAAGGCAACCTCAGAATCTGGACAACAAAATGACTATCCTTTAAGTCATATGGCATTTGGTTCAGGGTCAATCTGTGCTCATTTGTTGTTGTTGTTGTTGTTTTTTCTTGTCTGCACCACAGGCAAGCCAACAGGCTACGGCCCCAACTCACGGCGCTTGCACAACCGTGGCATCGTAGACGAATGCTGCTTCCAGAGCTGTGAGCTGAAACGACTCGAGATGTACTGCGCACCAGTCAAATCTGGTAAAGCGCCACGATCGGTACGAGAGCAACGGCACACAGACACGCCCAAAACACCAAAGGTGAGCTTCAGTTCCACTGGTTCCAGGAATCGAATATGCGAAAAGGAGCATTTTATGCAAAATAGCCAATCCCGTAACACCTAGTTATAAATTATAATTTATTAAACAGGTCACCTGACTCTGCTAGTTAACTGCTAGCTTATGTTTATTAGCCATGCAATGACTGGTAAACCTTATGAAGAACTTTTATATTATATATGTTAAGTCTATTTCATATAACTTCAGGATCAGTGAAAGTCCTATCTAGATGGCTATAAATTACATATCATTCACTTATATTTGTATTAATTAATATCATTATGGTCCCAGATGATTGTAATTTTCTTTGCTTTTTACAGAAACCTATATCAGGTCACAGTCATACATCCTGTAAGGTAAGTTTTTTTGTTTTTGTTTTGTTTTAATTACCCTAGAAAAGTTGCCACCTCTCTAAATAACTGTTTAAAGGGAAAATCAATTAATTTTTTAAGTTTTCAGAATAAGAGTGTTTTTGGGGGGGGGACAAAAGTCCAAATAAAAGGACAATTCTGAAATATTCAGATTCGTATTTATTAACCAGGGGTCGCAATGTCTAGATATAAACACAAAGGTCTCGGTTTCATTTCACATCCAAATTACCAGTGAAGCTCCACCTGACTTCTGCAGTCCGTATCTAAAGTTGATAGTGATTAAATGATCGTAAACCTGGGTATTATTTTCTCTTCTTACCAACATCCTGTATCTACGTCTTTGCCTCTTAACTGGGCTACAGGTATGCAGGGACTGTCTGCAAATTAGCTTGTGAAATCAGCACTCAGTAGCTAGCCCTCATTAGGAAAGCTAGCTCTCTCTTGTCCAGCTGCCGCAGTGATACAGCTTTTGAAAATAGTTGACCTTTTTGACATCTATTTTAGATATACATAATTTAAGAATAATGTTTGTTTCTACAGTGTTGCTCCCACATTTAAGTTCAGTTTAAAAAAAGGTCCACTATGTAGGATTTAACCCCCTGACCCCGCCCTCTCTTACCCCTCCCTTTCCAAGCGTGTATTAGAGCGTACTGTGGCTGTCAGGTGCACGTAGCGCACTTCCAATTACCTACGTTCACACTTCCTTGCTTCGTCCTGTCTAAATAATAAGTATGTTCCTCCATTCTTCAAAATCCAGCACCAGCAAACCTCTTCTTTCTTCTTCCTCGTCTTCCTTTGATCTTCCTCCCGTCCAGATTTAAAGGACCCGCTCCCTTTGTAGCTATAAAGGGCTCATTCTAGGTTTACAAAAACATGACGATTCATAGTTACATGTAATTATGCACTGATGAATTCCATAAGTATATTATAGCATTTCTGCTAATAGATACCCTCAAAATCCATCACAGTGGACCTTTAACACAAAGTGATACAACAAGAAGTCTTTCATTTTGAATGAGAGCTGGTGATCTACAGCAACAGGAGGTGGATCATTTAAAAAAGCGATGAGGAACGGTGGTACCGTTTGTTTCCCCGCTGTGAAGCAGTTTCTCCTTTCATTTCACATTCCGGTTCCTACCCGTAGCTCCAGAACCAATGTGATGTGTAGTGTTGGTGTGTTGGCTACATGCTTGTGGAGTGTTTCATTTAGCCAAATAGGACAGTGCGGAATTGAAGCCATCCTGCTTGTGTTCATCCGACGCTTCCAGCCTTTTTGTTTGAAATGTATTGTGACGGATGTTATTTATACGCACACACTTCCAGCTAGTGTCTATTGGTGGAACTGCATTTGATTTGTGCTGTCTCCAGGGTGTTGAGTGGTACGGTGGTGCATGTAACGGTATTGTTGCCACCTCACAGCTTCCGGGTTCCTGGTTCGATCCAGAGCTCAAGTTACCACCATTGGGTTTCTCTGGGTTCTCCGGTTTCCCAGAAAGATTCTAGCGGGTTTCCAAGTGTAAATTACCCCTAGGTGTGAACATGTGTGTGCGTTACGCCCTGTAAAGGACTGGTGTCCCATCCAGGCCTTATTCCCAGGATACGAGTAAAACCATGCTAACCAGCACTAAACTAAAGACAGGAACACCAAATAGTGATGAGCCATTTTAGCAGTGCAAGGCAAAAAAAAAAAAATTGCACAGGGTTAAAAGGCTTAAATACCCCGGACCCCTGGTTCCTGTTAATTGTGAATAATCATATCTCCTTAAATTATCTAAAGCATTCTTATATTTTAAAAAGAATGGTGAAATTTCCCTTTAAATGTTTGCTTGCATGCTTTTAAGAGACTCATAAAAAAAAGGAAACCATTAGCAGGAGATGTGGCTAAGTGGTTTTTGTGGTAGACCTGCAGGCTCTCTCTCTCGCTCTATCTCTCTCGGCTTCATCCTGTTCCCATATGTCATGTACAGGAAGCTCACCAATTTCTGCACAAGGCTCACATGCTGCCCTTCTCTTCATAAATTTTACATTCTAATCTCTCCGCACTGAGACGCTACATGTGCAGCGTTGAGTACAGAGCGAGGTTGGGTTTCTCCTCTCCTGTATGAGGAGATGACAGTCTGTAACTTGCTGATTGAGAGCATGTGTTATGTGCCACATTACACCACAGCACTGTTGATTTCTCAAGTCAGAGAGGTCAGAAGATGCTAATATTAAAAATTGTGTTGTTTTTAAAACAAAGGTAAAAGATATAATCGTTGACATGGCGAAGATTTCTGTAATGGTACGTTCAGACCAAAAGCGGCAAGAGCGTCGGTATTCGACGCCGTGTTGACGTCGATGAAATAGGCGACAAACAAAATAAGTTTGTTCAGAAAGCTTTATTTAAAGCATCGCAATGCAAACTTTATTTAAACGGGCCGCAAAGCAAACAGACCTGACAACTGGTATCTTTGTCCCGACTGACCACAAGTTAACCTCCTGAACTGTGAAGGTAAGAAATCGATCGATGAAGGAAAATAATGAAGAATCGTGATTACATATTTGGTAAGAAAATAGAATAATGACCTAAACTAAATAAAAGCCATTTGTGTGGTGTGACTTTTGTGCTAAATCATCAGCTTACCTGGAACACCTACACTTTCAGACACCTTGGTCCATGCTTCAATTTGTTTTGTACACAAACAGGGCCACATCATACAGTAAGTCATGGCGAAACCCGAAACCGCGTCAATTCATTTCTCCTCCATTTTAATTGGGAACGGTTTGAAGTAAACCAAAATTTACATGCTTGTGTTCTCTAAAGTGGAGCACTTCTGAATTCTGATTGGTTGTTGCCGAACCATGTCATAGCTCATTACCATAAAGTCGCCCAATTGTCAACGTTACTCTATCGTTCAAGATGCGCCGCCGACGCGCATACCGCTGCCGAGAGACGCCGGCTCACATAAAAAATGAAAGATTTCCTGTTGCTTTGATGCTGTCACTGCTTTTGGTCTGAAGGTACCATAAGGACATGTTTATTTATATACTAATTATGGAAGGAGTCTCCAGTGTCAGTGCTTGCTATGTAAAAACTTTACACTTTGCGGTTTCACTGTAACGTGACAAGCTGCGTTTTCTTGTCTTCAAGAGACAGAAAAAAGAGAGGATGGTGAGGGAACGTCTGTTTATAGCTGCTAAAACGTAAGTGATAACAGGAACTAACTTCGTGGACGTTCCACAACATGAAATGTAACTTTAAATGGATTTTTAAACAAAAGTATGATGTGTCATTTTTTTTCAATAAATTAAACATTGTAAAATTGTTGCTGTGGTATAAGAGGAATAAAACACTTTGGGACGTAGTGTCATAGGAAAATAACTTCGGGGTGGTAACACTCAGTCGTTGATTACTTTCCTACAAGAGCATGCCCCAAAGTGGTTTATTCCTTACGAAGCTAACGTGACCGTGTCTTTGCGTTACAGGAGGTCCATCAGAAGAACTCGAGCCGAGGGAACACCAGCGGAAGGAACTATCGAATGTAGTTAAGAGGAGGATGAGTGGAACTAATGGACAGTGCCAAGAGAAGCAAGAACAAGTAGAAGCTTACCTGGTCTTCAAGAGGAGTGGTTCCCTCTCAAAAAAAAAGAAAAAAAAAAAAAAAAGGATAATGGACCAGCTTTATGTACATACACCCCTTACGACTATTTTAGACACTGCACCATTCCACACCAGGGAGGGACAACATCTGTCAAAACAGCAAAATTAATATAGCTGCTAAAAAGTGTAATATAATAGCGGCTGCTACATATTATGGCAGTGAGAAACCTCCTCCTGTATAAGAGAGCCACTGGAAACTTTAATTGACCCAAACATTTTTTTCCAAGGCACCACTTCCTGATGGGTGGGATAGAGCCAGTGGGTCACTGGAGGAGAGGTGAAGGTTTTTCTGTGTCATGGGTGAAGTGAACGTTGCAACGGTCCCTCCCACATACACACACACACACACAAACACTCAGACATGCCTTCGCAATTAATTCCAGATTGCTGCAATCCAGTGCAAAATGCAAGTTGGCAGAATTTCAGCACCATTTCTGATTAAGCTTTAGTCGAAGACAGTACACAAACTGCTAGCACTGATGGGGAATATCTTCATTTTTTTTTTGTTTTTGTTTTGTTGTTCGACAAGAAAAAGAGCTTAATCCGAACGATTCAAGAGCCGTTTAGACAGGATATTGTTAAAACAGACGGTACACTTTCAGGATGAGAACATGGCTAAGCAGGAGGATCTCTCTCTCTCTCTCTCTCTCTCTCTTTTTTACATTAAAAGAGTAATAGAAACCTTATGCAAAGGTTATCGAAGACTATGGAGTGGCAACTCTGACAAAGGCACCTGAGATGAACATCTTCAGCTTCATTATAATGACATCAGACTGCATGATTGGTTAAAAAGCCAACGTTTTCACCAAAGCATGCACACCACATACTACAGTAAGCATTTTCACTAACGTCTGTTATTATTATACAAAGGATGCAAGCAAAACCCAGTGAAACTTCTCACACAAACAAAATGTTCGCTAAATACGGGGATGGACAAATCAGTAGCCCGATTTTGCGTCGACGCATTTAGTTTTTAACACACAGTGGACCAGAACAAGAAAGTAAATCCTGCTCTTGATCTACATAGCTACGCTTAAACATAATGCATTTGTTGTGATGAACCTCAGTTATGTAACTACAACAATAAACCACCAAATACCACCACCGGCAGCACTGCACACATTGGTTAAAGTTCGATGAAGAATAATTTTGTTTTGTTTCTTTGTGGAGCAAAAAGCCATTGACTAATCCTTCAGACTACTATACGCGTTCACCTTATGGCTAAACATAAAACCACGCTAGCCTGACTCAAATAAAATCTTTCATGCGCGTTACACAGAGAGTAACAGACAGTTGCTCGCAGCTAAACTCAACAATATGCTGATTTTCCAAATAGAAGTCTGTTAGAAGACAATAATAATCATCAAGTTACTCTTAATCTGTATTAATCTAGCTACCAAGCTCATGATACATGATTACAATATGTTAGCTACCACTTCTTGACCACTAGTTAGGTTAAACATGAGACTTGGAGCACATTATGGGCTAACTAATGAATTTATGATTTGTCCATCCCTATAAATAAAGTTCCCACCACTTCACCACCTCTGAGGAACCAGGCTCCACACGGATCCCAGCCTTCTTCTGGAGCATTCTTCTAATCTATCGGACTGCTTCGGGAAATCCGGACTGTGACATTAATGTTCTTTTGCATAGTTAGTGAATCTTCTTTCCAAATCCAAGATTTACACAATCACACTGTCCTTTGTGTAACCATCTCTGTATTCAATAATCCTATTTATGTTAACCATCTCATTTCCTTTTTTTTTTTTTTTTTTTTTTTTTTTTCATTCGTTCATTTCTTTACTGTCATACATGATGCTGTCATATAACAGAACAATATAACAACTCACTATATAATGGTGCTATTTTGTAGTATAGTATAAGGGTTGGCAAAACGTGATCTGGGTGAGGGCGGGACTGGGGGCAGGGAATGTGAACTGAAGTTTTGGAAGTTCGGATATGGAGGTCATCCCTTTTTTTGCACAGCCTTGTGGGCACCAGTCTAATAATGGTCATTTGAAATTTTTAGGTAATGATGTATGCAAGCTAATGTATTTGTGTAAGATCTGTGAATGCATGGAGGAAAAACCTGTTGTGATCCCGTGATTTTTTTTTTTATTCCTTTCCTTTTTTTAAGTTATTGATATTTGGACTTAATTGAGCTCCCTATGCCAAATACCTAAAGAGAAAACACTGTGAACGATGAACTTCACAATGTCCTATTAAAATTCTAATCAGCAGCTATGTTTACATGCAAAGATTTACACTCTGGCAAATGAATTCGTTCCGATATCCGATTCCGTGTGAATTGTTTATCCTAAACTAGGTGATGTGCAGACAATCTATGTTTATATGCATGTAATTCGATCCAAAATTACACACGTGCAAGGTGAAGGTTTTGGTGTCAACATTACTATAATAACAACCTGCATGGGAGTTCAGTCAGTGTTTCATTCAGCTTTATATAAAATCACAGATATATTTATATTATCCTTTTTCCATTTTTTGAATAGAACTTTCCTTAATTTCATCACCTGCTAATTCCCAATCAACTAGCCATCTCTCCCCATCATGCAACAGCTACCAAATGAGGAGGGTTGAAGGGTAACACATGCTTCTAACATGAGCCAGCCAAACACCTTTTCAGACCGCTACTCATGTTGCGTCACAGGGCAGTAACACACTTAGAGGAAAGTGCTATCTACCCTCTTTCGCATACATGAGCTCAGAGACGCCTGTCTCACTGTGATTGACGGGTAGAGGCAGTAAGCCACCCCTCCCACGCTGAAAGCTGAAAGCACGGCCAATTCTGCTCTCTTGGCTCCCGGCCATGGATGGCTGTGGCATCGTTGTAATCCGAACGTGCAGTCTCCGAATGATGGGGCGAACACTTTTCTTCATTATTGCGTGACTCAGATGTGTGTTTTTAATGAGTTTTAAATTATTTCCATCTCTCAAAACATTATCCAAATGTCATTATTACACAGATAGCAAAAGAATTTGGGACTGTAGCGCTATAGTCAACACTGCCATTGTCAAGTCCACAACCAGTACGAGCCAATTCAGTCTTAATAAGGTCTAGGCCAAGTCAAGACCGAGTCCATAAACCATCAAATGCTTTTTGATGCCAAGCCATTACTTCGACTAGTTCATTCGACTCATTCATGCATTGTGCTAATGATTAGGCTATTTTTTTTTATTATTTTTGTCAAACCTTGAGCCGGCAAAATGAAATAATATCACAAACAATATTTATTAAAACTCTTGGGCCAAGCAAAGACCATATTTTGCAAAACCAGTGCCCAAGACTGAGACAGTTATGATAATCAGGATTATTATAAATTGGTCAATAAATTATTAGGCTGCATGTAAACAGCGTTCCCTACACTACATTTGTTAGACTAGGATTTAGGATTTAAGACATAAACTAGCCCAACACTTGCATGAATCTTGGTCACAAACAGGTCTGCATTGCGGCGTGCCAACTCGCGCCAAACGGGGCACGACACTTAAAGTTAAGCATAGTTTGCGCCATGTCATACCATCTGTCACGCATAATTCACAAACTAGGTGCGCATCTGCCATGAACAGCTCTAAGACACGAAATGGCACACCATGGCAATTATTAATACGCCATAGTTGTGCCAAGGGCATGCACTATTTGTGCATAAGTTGCGATGATGTGGCCGAAATGACGGCGCTGCTTTTGGCGAGCCACCCTTTTCCACTGCAGAAGTAGTGCAGAAACTGTGCGTAAAGTATGTGCAACAGTCATCATGTGCGCCAGTGCGTTCCACAGGTGTTTATCTTGTCAAAAAAAAATCCCACAGAGGCACGCAATGACAATGACACTCAGTGAGGCAAGATACGTTGCGGATAAGTTGTGCCACTGGCGTGAAATTTTTGTTCTGCCTTCACGAGTAGTTCTGTCATTGGCATGCAACAATGCGGCGCTCTGCGTGCCACCGCTGTCGCGTAAGTGTCAGATAGGCTTTAGGCTTTGGCATTGACTTGCAACACGTAAGGCAAGTAAGGGTACAACACCTTCAGTTGTAGTTTCAGAATTTCTTTTTGCTCTGCAATTTCTTCAAATCAGTTTTTATTTGATCATAAAAACTTTATCATCCAAGCACCTGAATGTAGGTTCCAGTGTGATCAGTTTTATTTATTTCAATTATTACAATTATATCCAACAATTTGCAAATAGACTTGGTCTAATAGGTTATCTGGTTGATGCTCATTGGTTTATTACAATGAATAAGTATTCATAATTTACTGGAAAGGCCTACAACCCAAACGTGAGAATATTGAGAAAGCTAGTATATAGTGCTTGAGAATTTTATTCTACTTACAACCTTCTACAATAATGAACAATTTTGCAATAAATAGTTCATAGTATTTTTTTTTTTTTTCTTCAAAGTGGGCATAATATTTTTTAAACAATAAACATGCTAGCACAGATAAAATGCTCTATTTAATTCTACTCAACCACAATATTTATATCCATATCCATATGTAAACATTTGTCAAGTCACCAAATATCCAAGATATGACGAGATACCAAAGATTTTAAATAGTCGGACTGATATTGTGTGTCCCCGTTTGCTACAAAATTAATTTTATTTCACTTTTTGAAAATAGTTTTTAAATGCATTGTAAATGGAATAAGGTCAAGATATTCCTTAAGCTGTTTGGGCATGATGAGATGTTACATTTAAGACAAATCTGACAGATATTACGAGCTCACAGTGATGGAGCTGCTCCAAGATGTACAGTACATAGTTATTGTCAACATCGTGCTTTAACACATCTCACATCAATGTTTGTTAGAGGTTTTAGAGAAATACGGAATGGCAAAATTGTGTTTTTTTTAGTCCAATTTTATATTAAGTGTCTAATAACTGTGTAGTTCTACATTAACTATATAATAAGGAACTATAATGTAACTGCTGAGAAGTCACCCTACACTCACAGTAGGCGTACATGTGCAAGACACAGCCACAATTTCAGCAGCAGTGCCGATTGATTGAGATTTTCTCAATTCTACGCAACTCATGTATGACAATAGAGTGACAATTGGCTTGAATAGTTCCTCAGTTTAATCTCATGTTGGTTGGCTATACATGGAACTGATAACCATGGTTTCATTTTAGGGTTATTATGTTAAGCACCATCAACACTCCTGCTACTTATTGTCAAGATCAAAAACCGAGGTTGACGCAAATATAAATACATATATTAATGTATTTACTGCTGTAACAGTGCAGATATCAGTAGTTACATTATAGTTGCCTGAATAGTTTAACTCCACAGGTTAAAAAAGAAAAAAAATACACTTAATATTATACTATTGTAAAATCAAATTGAATTTTTTTTTCACATTGAGTATTTTTTGTCTTTTGTAATGAGGCTTCCATGACTGGTGATTTGTCGTCTTCTCTAGACGATATGGAAATAACTGACAGATTGTTCACCATTCCTGCTGAATAAACCACTTGTCAATATTCACCATTCTCCATGAGTGAGTTACTATGATGAGGGCAGATTCTTAGACGCATCTTACTTATAATGTGTAAAGAAGAATAATAAATAACTTCAGTTAATGTTCACATCATACATCAGAATGGGGAAAAATGTGATCTCTCTGACTTTAACCATGGCATGGTTGTTGGTACCAGATGTCAACTGTCCGGTTTAAGTGATATTTCAGAAGATTACCGTAAAAATATTTAAATTTAAGTATGAGAATGAAACGGGAGATGAAAAGTAAAGGTCTAGGCTAGTGAAATGTTTCTACATTAGAAACAGCAAACTGATTTGAAGCAAATTTAGATCTTCTTCCTCAGCATATTTTGGACAAGAACTGAACAAGAGTTCTGTCGTACCAAGATAAAGTATTTCAGGAATACAGCGAACATCTGAAATCACAAATACACTCAAAGACAGAAAGGCATCTTGTTCTACAGCATCTAGCGCAACCAGGCCATCTAGAGGTGCGCATCGGCATCCTGCAGGACACAGCAAAAAGTTGTGCGAGAGCAGTCAGTTATGAAGCTCGGAAGACAAACAAATCCACACATGAACGTGTGGCGATGAACGACGCGTTCATATTATTCAGTCATTCATCCTTAGTCGCTGCCTGGTTAGGCAACTAATCAACTAATTTTGGGAAATATAACCGATTAAATTTGGTACAAAATATGACAGACGGGTACAAACAAAAAGATTAACTGTGCAAGCGGGATTAAAAAACCAAAAAAAACCCCAAAACAAAACGTGAGACTGGGTGTGAACTGGAGTGATGTAGCTGAGGTTGAGGAACTGTCAGAGCCGAAGCTCACACACCATGCTGACCTTTCTACAACTGGGCTTTTTTCTAGTGTTTCCTACTGTTTCTAGAAGCATTGTAGCAGAATTCATCTTTAATTTTAAAAAATCTGGTTCATGCCCTGACCTCACTGGGTTTAAATCTGAATACACATACAAGATACACCATTAATCGTTCAATAATGGCATCGGGGCATCCTGAACCGAGATCACGTTAAATCAAAGGTGGTCAAACATTCCTACCCCAAGTCATTATAAGCATACAGCCCTTATTGTTTTTTGCCTAATTTGACTACGGATCCCGTGACCATGCACAAACTCTCATGGCATGACAAAGTGATACTTCCTAAAACAGAGCCTATTTTGCCAAAGCAAACAAATCAGTATGTGGGTCCACTGAGGAGAAAAGTGCACGTTCAGCTTCTTGGAGAAAGGCTACAGTGACAGGTCAAAGCGCTTGTATGCTGTCAGCACTTTTTAATGGATATATAGTGGAACAACTGAGCCTTTTTAACAGATAAATTGGCCACCTGGCTCCGTTTCAGCAGACATAATGGTTTATAAATGTGGAGCAGGCAGCAGGCAGGAACCTGTTCCAGCTATTCTGAGTCTTATTTCATCCATCTTCTCCTGTGACTAATACTAAATCAATTATTAGCTCCAATTAGGCAAATTACAGCCTGAAAGCTGGGAATGGAACTCCGTATTCGTGGTCATATCATGAGCTACACTTCACTACTAATCGATCAAGGTGGTTATTATTTGTTTTTTTTAAATTGGGTACTTGTGATTAGAAGCAGCAATTTGGGCAAAGCAGTATGCTCCTGAAATACAGGAGACAAAGGATTCATATAACAGCCTCCCATGTTCCTCTCCAGAGGCAGTCTAGGGTAGTGCTGCGAGTGCCGAGTGCATTTGAGGACACTGTTCCTGGACCTAACCCTGAAACTGAAGCTCCAAGACTCTACTACTTACATGCACTCTTGTCTTTTAAACAACTTTGTGGTCTACTTCAGTGCTCTCTCTCCCATTTCTCCAGTCATTTTTAGGGGGGAAAAGAATTAGTGTTACACCAACAAAGTTATATTTTCTTTGCTAATGAATGCCAGAAAGCAGACGTAGAGCTTCACTGGCACAAGCACAATTCTGCAAATTGCATGTATTACGATATATTCATTAATATTGTTTAATGAGAAACATCCTGACCTATATGTTGTATATATTATACTCAGAAATTAGAGATAAATGTGTTACATGACATGCTTAAAATCAATTTTCTTTTCATAACACGATCAGATATTAGCTTGTGCTATGGTAATATTCACACCCCATTCCCCTCTCTTGGTCCCTCTTTCCCCTCAGCAGTGGAAATTCACTGAGTGCTGATTGTGGCAAGAGCGTGTTGGCTCAGCTGTGAGATTTAAGAACCCATGATGTCAGACCCATATTTTCCTTGGAGAACATCTCATCAGCTGCATTGTTCCTGGAAATCATGGTCTGCACTCTGGACAACAGAGAATCCAACCCCATCCCTGTCCTCGAGACCTCTTTGAGCCCCCAATGCCCCTTTCAACATTCATTTGTTAGAACAGTGGTTCTCAAATCGCGTTTTGTATCACCATGTTTCAGGAAGTACTTTGAGATCAAATAAACCAATAAACGTCTCCACAATGCTGTTCCTTTAACAGTACCTGTTTGATTCCATGAGTGGGGTATATATTAAAAGCATTTTAATGTTAATTATAAGAAAACGTCTGTTTCCCATCTCATTCTAAACATCCTCTGCCCCACTGCACTTTTAAATAAGTAAAAAGTGTGAATTTCTAAGCATACGATTAGCAAATCGTCAACGTGACTAAACGGCATGTTAAAAGCTGGCAAGCTCTGCTCCGGTGTCATTATTATTCACCTAGCTAGCTGTTTACCTCAATACTCATTCAAGTACTTGTATGGAAGACGGTCCACACACACATGAGACGTTTATGTCGAATTTCTGGAAGGAGTCTCCAGTGCCAGTGCTTTGTAACAGTCAGAGGTAAAGCTGCAACTTCAAGTTTTCAGCATAGAGGAGTTTACAGTTTCACAGTAACATGATGCTTGTTTTTTTTGCATTTATTAACTTCATGAGAGAGAGGAAAAAAAGACGCTGGTGAGGTAAATGCTCACTGCTCAGCTGCTGTACTGTAAGTGAGAACAGGTTTTGCAGACTTTCCACAACATTAAATAAAACTAGAAACTGCTGTGCTATAAAAGGACTTTGTGAATGAGCGTACATGTATGATAATTAAGGAATAAATCACACCAGGATGTGCTGTTATGAAAATAAGTTCTCGGTGGTAACAATAATGCCGCTTCATGTCAGATTAATTTCCTGTAACCTGGTATTTTATTCCTTTACATCATACCTGTGCACCACCCACATATCTCGCTGTAGGACAGTTGTTGTAATGTTAAATACAACTTATGAGATTTTCACTGCCTTTTCCACTCCTCAATGGCTTATATTGTAGCTTGGCCTACTTTAGATTAATATTTTTGAAAGATATTCAGTCACATAATACGCTTTGTGTGTGTGTTTTTTTTTTACTACTGCCAATTCAGTAATTGCATGAAATTGCACCGCATCTAACTTTCACTTCCATCCAAACCCCTAATACAGTAGACTCTTTACTTTTCCATTTCTGTTTATTTTGATCACCATGTAATTGTACTGTTGTAGCAAAAAATGTAGGCAAAAATCCCACTCGAAATATTAAGACGACAGAAATTTATTTATTTATTTATTTTTTTAAAGAGCAACACACTTAAGTAACGAGATGTCTGTAACTTTGGTTGATGCCACAATAGCCTTAGTCTGCCAGGTCACATAAAATCCTACTAAAATCATAATCACAGCACGAACATCATGTAGAAAAAACAGAACAAACTGTAAAGTAGGAGTTCTCATTAGATATCACTGGGATAACAATTATTAGCAGAAACCCTTTGTAGGTATTTTACCATTTCCAAGAGTACAAAAACTAGCTGTGAATTCTGCAAAAGGTGTCAAGCTGTTCTTTTACACGAACAGGCTGAACATGCTAGAAAGCTAAACTGTAGTTATTCAACTAACCGGGGTTCTATGAATTCCAGATGAGGTTACACAAAGCACACTGAGAATTTGGTGTACAACTTGAGATCTTATATCAATATTCACATAATGACATGATACGATAGAGCAAGTTGTAATCTGCTTACACAGAAATTAACCTCTGGAAATAAACATGAATGGCAGCTCTGGTGTCAGTGAAAATTCATACAGCAGTTAAATGGATTACAGAGACAGGCTACGCACAAAGACTAGGGCTACAAGTGGAAAAGAATAATTACAAGAAAGTCATGAAAATGGCCATTCTTTAACTCCATATCTGACCACCTACGAGAGTAAAAGTTGCTTATGCCTACAACTTTAGTCTTGTTGGATGCCTGACCTCATGTCCACCTTTATCAAGAAGCAATGAACAAGGCAAGACCATACGAACTGTAAAAATGCATAAACACAGGGCCAAGTATCTGATGCTAATCAGGAAAACACAATATGACACAGCACAGGTTATACTCTGGGTAGAATAACAAGACAACAGACATCCTAGTGTCTGACAAAGAAGCCAAATACCAGCACCAATTCTGGAAGCCAATTAGTTCAACATAATACCTCAAGGTAGGGAACAGACATGTAAAAGAATCTTAAGCATCCTGCTCATCAGCAAAGATGTGACCTTTCAAAGAAATGCCTAGTTAGACCATTCGTCTACCTCAAACTAGGCACCAAGTCAAGATTCTTGGCATGCATGAGTGTTTTATGGCTGGTCTGGCAAATCATAACCAACCAGCACAAGGTGTTCTTTGGTCAAGACAAGTTGGACAATCTGGTCAACCATTATTCACTAGCTGACCAAAAACTTTGAACAATTTGAACTGCTTGGTCTGTGTTTAGGACTTGGGATGTGAAAAATCATAGCCATATTGACTTGCACCGGCACACTGGCAGAAAATACCTCGGTGTCAACTGAACAACATGTAACTAAAGATAACTGAACCTGTTCCACATCCCACTAGCTTTCTGTTTATCCCAAACAGCTTCAAACTAAGAGAGAACCACAAGGTACGTAGATTGTAGCGGCACACCAGATTGGTGATGATGATGACAAAAATGACAACACTCCTGTGTTGTAAGCCATGAAGCCACATTTGGAACCAGAGGAGATGAAGCAGGTCCAGCTGATGACATTATGCTCAGTATTCTCAAAAGATTGTGGTATGGCAGTCAGTTGGATATATGACACTCACTCACTCACTTTCAGTAACTGCTTTATCCTAGTCAGTGTCAAAGTGGATTTGGAGTTTATCCTGGGAACACTGGATATGAAGCTATAATACACCCTTGATGAGACTCCAGTCCATTGCAAAGCACACAACCCTTCACTAGGGGCAATTTATCTTAACCAATCTACCTACTATGGGAAAATCCAGAGAACCCATCGAAAACCCAAACAGGTGCAAGGAGAACATGCTCAGAAACTCAACACAGACAGTAACCCAAGCTCAGAATTAACACTGGAACCCTATAGCTGTGGGGCAGCAATGCTACCCACTAAACCACCATGACCTGCTAAAATGTCTCAGAGGTTATCAGAGCTCATGGACCACAATATTCACAGCAATACAAGTGGTCATGCCTGAAACAAGATCCAGGAGTTCCAATGTGCCTGCAAGTCAGTTGTCCAATAAAGAAAGAAATTTTCTCTCTCTTGATCTCACTGGAAACAAAGCAGCCTACATAAACCTTGTGGACATCCTCAGAGCCAGTGATAGACTTAATGGAAAACTGTGGTCCTTTAAATCTATAATGCATGTTATTTATTCAGTGCAACAACTTGGAGATCTGGTCATGCATAACATGACTCAGTCCATTCCACTTAAAGCAACAGATTCAAGATGGGCTTTAACACCATTTTTGGGAACCAAAAAGGATTGAATTTAAATATACAATAAGATTTTACATGGCATTTCTTTTAAGACCAATTCAGTGGCATTCCTAAGGAATAGGGAACAAGCATCCTAAAAGAAGACCTTGGCCTTGATAATGCCCAGACCTGTATACACTGGAGACTACTGGTGTAATTCTAGCAGTTTACCCATGCCCAGTTGGACTTGCTCGATGCATAATGGGGCAGGACTCATATGTATGCAACTAATTGGGGTGAAATAACCGTTTTTGACAAGTATGATCCTCAGAGAGATCAAGATCCTGCCACTGTTGGGTTACAGATTTTATAAATAAAGGGAATTTCAGACTTTTACGTTATACAAGCAAGACACATTTGCCCTGGATTACTTATATGGCTTTCCCTCAGCCAACCAATTAATTACACCAACCTAACTGACTGTCATGCCAGCCAAACAAGACATAGATATATGTTTCCTGTGTATTACTTGCTTCATCATATCTAGTATCTCACTAAACGACTTTGTTGATATGATATCCCTGCACTCCGAGTATGCCAAGATGTATTTGGAACAATAATGCTCTGAAACCATTTATAAAACCCACAGAATGTGTCTGTACAAACGTTCCAGGCAACAGACACACCTCCTGAAGGCTGCTTGACGCACAGCACTGTAGGTAGACATAAGGTGTAGGTACCTTCCCATGAGAGCTCTAGAGCTTATAAGAGAAATATCAGTCAACACTAGATAGCATAAGCGTGCATCAAGTACCCTAAAAGATTGGTCAATTTGTCTCTCTGGAGGACCCCTTAAAGGTTCCATGAAGAAACCAACAACGGAGAGTTTTCCTTGCAAAAAAGGTCCCAAGAAGAAACCCTTTAGAACGCTAGAACCCACCCAAGAATCATTTCCATCCTAAGAGTCTACAAATCATTTCATTAAATTGCAATGTTACCTTTGTTTATGTTTAAAATGTTACTTTGGGATGTTACCAATTTTAATTAAAAATAAAATGTCCATTTAAAATCATACAATTAACCCTTCATACCCAGATGGAGAATTAAAGAACTTTTCAAATGGTTACTTTTTTCTATTAAGACATCATAAGAAGTATGAATGTTGAAGCTGGGAAAATGCTTATGGATGTTGCAGTGGGAGAGTGAGAGATCTCAGAGAGGAGAATGGCAACAGAGAAAGTGAGGTTAGAATAACAGAGTGCTCCAAACTCAGTTATACTGCTCCTGGAACACCAATGTCTCCATAGACCAGTTCAGTTCTTCAGTAGAGGCCTTCTCTCTCCAATAAAAATACTCACAAAATAAAGGCTGAGTGTTCCAAGTAAAAACACTTCAGCTGAGTTCAATAACTATTATTCATGTCCTATTTCTTTTTTTTTTTTTTTTTTTCTCAGTGCAATAGCTTCATTGATATTAATAAGCAAATCCTTTATGCTTTCCTATGAACCGAAGACCAGCCTAAGAAGGAACTACTTTAATGTCGATGCTACACTGCTTAGATATTTAGAGCTCTTTCAAGAATTGAGAACTTAAGGCATCACAGATAATCATGTGCCTTTCCAGCATTTCCGTTGAGGTATCGAAGCGCAATCCATGATAAATTTACAGGTCATTCAGTTTTCACCAATGGTTTGGAAAGTACAAGATGATACTATATTAGAAAATGGACAAAGTGCTTTTGTGATTTAATGGAGGCCATTGTGCTGCATCTCATTTCATTCACAGTATGTGCTTTTAGCAACCTTCTCTATTACTCTCTTAAGACCTTATGCAGAAGGTGCCATTGGCACAGACCCCTTGACCCACATTGTGAGACCGGAGACCTTGCTGTGACGTGGAATAAAAGAAAATGGTCGGAAAGGTACATTCTGTTTTTAAAAAAAGAAATCGAAAGCGACAACATAATTCTGCCATTCACAAAGCCAGAGTATTTACGAAACCAGTGGGAACCACTCAGAAATATAATCCTGTGTACACAATGGCATACGCGTCTCTTAGATGATCTATTCCGTGGCAGGTTATAACATCACCTTTCAAACACAATGACTGACAGCTTTTCTCTTATCTGCTTAAGAGCTATAAAAGACGGCAGGGTCACATGCACAGGTATTGTGGCTTAGAGCAAATCTGGTGCGGTTCCTGTAAGGAAATCAAGAATCTCCCATCATCATGATCAACTCTTCCTCACTCATTTTTGCACTTGTACTTTTGGTCAACTCGTTCGTTCACTCAGCAACCTCAGTTTTGCCTGTGAGTAGAATTAAAGATGATACATCAAACCAAGATAGTTTTAGATCTGCGATGGATGACGATACCATGAAAGTAGCAGAACCTGGTGATTTCTCTCCTAGAAGATTCCAGCTCATAGACGGAAGGTTGGCTGATGAAGATGGGACAAAGAGGATCTTCATCCTTTCAGTAAGTATTGCTGCTGAAAGTAATGCCCAATATGTTAGAAAAATGGGTTTCCTCAAGGGGTTTTAGATGGTTAAGGCTGTTAGCTTCCTAAAGGGGTTTTATTGGGAACTTGTCCTGAAATAAAAAAACATCTGTTGTAGGGTTTTTTATTTAGAACCTTTAAGGATTCGTCACACAGGGACAAACTAAATAACCATTTAGGATGCTAGATGGAAGCTTTTTTTGTCTAAGAAAGTAGACAACAGATTTAGGAGATATCTAAGTGGACTGAAGTCATATCTGCCTTCAGTAAAATATGATACATGCAAATGAGACATTTTGACAAATTTGGACATGCAATGATAGTACATTAGTGCAGTGGGCAGTCTAAGAACTTTAACTTCTCCATAGCTTTAGCAAACCTCCAAGGAGATTAAAATCATTAAATGCCTTCATTGATACATTTTGAGATGTCCAAGTCCTAAACACAGTTTGTGGCACACCATGGTAGCAAATACTTCTTTCCGAGTTAAGACATAGCAGTTTAAGGTGTTTTTTTGTCCGACACTTAAAGAAGTCAAAAATAATAGTCTTTTTTTTTTTTTTTTTTAAACTTGGTTGTTAGACTCAGCCTTCCTTAAACCATGTTGTAGTTTTAGTTACACATGTGGTTGTGGGTAAATTGAGGCATTTTAGCCAATAGGTGTATCTTTGGCTGAACTTCTCTGGCGTGTGTAGTGACCTGGAATATGTTCCTCTCTGGAAATGCAGGGTGATCATGTTGAAATAGTTATCAGAGTAATCGAAGGAACAATTGAAGGGAGGAGATGGAACAGCTACATGGAGGGAAACCATGGCCTGTGAATAAACGGACATACTGTGATCATTTTAAGAAAGGGAAAAGTGAGACATGGGAAACTTTGGTGCAATTTGAATCAATTCTTTCATGTGGGGTTCCATACTCAACAGTACATATCAGAACACTTCAGGAGCTCTTGGGTGTGTGCCGTTCAAATTATCTTTAAACATCTCCAGGTGTAGGTTTGGGGAAAAAAAGACTCAGGCTTTCTTCCATACAACAGATCCCCAAAGAGGAAACAGTGGTTTGTGTTTAGTTTTGTGAATGAGATTGCTTGTGTAAGGTGGTCACAGAGAAGGTCATCAGCCCACAGACGCCGCTCAGTAATTGTCAATGATCTGTTCCACTCAGGATTTAGGATCAAAAGGGGCTTCTGGGAGTGACGCAAGCTCTGGTTTTGGCCACGGCTTCCCCATGCTATCACCATGGAGAATCGACCGTGCTCTTGCTGCAACTCAGAAGTATGAGTGGCACAATGCAGATGATCTCATTGCCATGGCCAAGAGAAACACAGACAATAAGAGTAGGTCTTTTCTCTCTTTCTCCCTCTCTCTGTTCTGCGTCATTGATGAATGCAATAGTAGAACATGGCTAATTACTCGACTTGGCTGCACACACTGCATGGTGATGTGTTTCGTCAAGCGGGTGTCTCTTTCCTGTCATTTTGAGTCATTTAAAGGAAGGAAAAGATGGGATTTCAACGTTTTGACAGTTCCCATGACATTGAGCCTTTCCAGAGTCTGAATCTGTGCAGCCATCCAAACATAGTTTCTCACTTTCCCTAATTAAGATTGCCAATAGCCAAACCCACACATGATTATCCCAGAATGCACAATATGTTGGGGTGGTCTTCTGTACTTAAGAAACATAACTGTGTGAAAATGACCTCAGTCTGAAATGAAAAAGATGAACTTGGGGCTCCGGAGTTGCACAACACAAATGCTTTCACCTTCATTATTGGTAGAGTTCGATTCCTGATGATGCCTACAGCCATCCGTGAGCCGGAGATCCTAATTGGCCACTCTCTTTGGTTGGGAGGGAAGACATTACTAAATCACTTGGCAATTACTAGCCAAACGTGAGCATCTGAGAGCTCAGGTATACAGAAGGCAACAGATAGGTCTTTTCTCTGGGTGCTCAGCTGCACCGTGATGTAGCATAAGCAGCTAGGGTCAGGGTTAGTTTGAAAAGATGGTGTTGCTCCATTTACCTTGAAGAAGGCGTGTGCTAGCATTTACCCTCCATCTTTGGTAGCTGTTCTCAGATGGAGAGAGCTAGCTAGTGGGTGGGAGTTAGCAAATAACCAAGTCGGAAGACAATGGGGTGGGGTGGACAGAACAGGACAGTTATTTATCCATCAATCCATTATCTATAGCGCTTTATCCATCTGGGTCGCGGGGAAGCTGGAGCCAATCCCAGCATCTTCGGGCGAGAGGC
>JAQQZX010000004.1:1943577-1963288 GCA_030068355.1 Notoglanidium maculatum
CTGGAGCCAATCCCAGCATCTTCGGGCGAGAGGCGGGGTACACCCTGGGCAGGTCGCCAGTCCACCACAGGGCCAGATATTTATTGATTTACTTATTGTAATAGCTAACCTTGGTAAATTGGCCTTTTTGCCTTTGATGAACATGGATAATAGCATAAAAACCAGCCAGGATTATTAGTCCTATTCAAATGATGCCCATAATTTAAGTGATGTCCTTCTCAAACCTTCGCTTCTATTTAGTGCTTCGGTGCATGATCGGGAGGGTGTACAGACCCTGCTGGCAAGCTTGAAGATGCAGAAAGAAAACACAGCCACGACGTACCTAACGACTTGATCTTGTCATGTTAGTTTAAATATATTTACAGAACCAAAAAAAAAAAAAAAAAAAAAAAAAAAAAATGTTGTGCACCTTTGTAATTCTGTGTTGTCTTATACGTAGCACCTTGGTTCTGGAGGAACGTTGTCTCGTTTTCACTATGTACTGGATCATCTGTATGTGGTTGAAATGACAATAAAAGCCTCTTGACTTGACTTGGACAGTTAAATAAAAACTTTATTAAAACCAGAAACATGTTTGACTAAAAATAATCAGAGCAATGAAAGACCATTGTGAAATGATTGATGAGCACATTATAAAACTGCAGGTCAAGCTTTTCAATGCATCGATAAAATAGACATCACGATAGGGGTTTAATCAGAGAGTAGTAATGAAAGTCTTCACACGCATGCCTAAAGTTTTAATTGACGCTCATCACACATTCAGATGAAGGACCTGATTACAGAGGACGTGTCATGATGAAGCACCCCAACATAAGCTCTAAATCAAAGCCGGAAAAAGCTTGTAAGCTTGCCCTGACCTGCAATGAGCTTCTTTCTAGCTATGTTGCCGCTCTTCTTCCCTGGCCCTGAGCTACAGGCTTTGGCAGGAGGTCTCTTCTGGGGCGGCTGGTTCTCATCACCTCCTTGTTCCACACACTCTCTGTTTGACAGCTTCCTCTTGGAAGTTTTGGTGATGGTTTGGAGTTCTGCCATTCCTTTCCTTGAAACACCTGTTCGGATTGGGCCGTTGGTGCTGCGCTGCTCGAGGGCTGGTTTGGTCCCTGAGCCTCGGCAGGCCTGAATCGCCGCCTGTTGATGTACCTCGACTGAAGAACGTGCGTAAATGAGGAGGGGAAAAAAAGAAAAAACACATGAGGAGGAAAAGGGTGAAAAAAAGGCAGGGGGGAATTGTGAAATTGCTGACGTTAGCCATGCAGTTTAACAGGCAGTATGTTTATTTTACAGAGCCGAAGCTGGACATTTGTCATGTGCTGCAGTCGAGTTCTCACACAGAGCATGGCTAAGTTTTTTACAACACAAGCGAGACCAGCCAGGTTTTATGGAAAGGGGAATCATTTAAAAGGTTGATCTTAAGTACCAGTCCCTGAGCAGGAATTAGGCAGAGATTGAGGCCTTGGCTCAGGAGGTGAACCTGGGCATGATGCCGACAGTGTGGCGTCAGAGGCACCTGGAACACTCCCATCTCTCTGTGTGTGTGTGTGTGTGTGTGTGTGTGTGTGTGTGTGTGTGTGAGAGAGAGAGAGAGACCCCCATAAACCATGTGTGAAAATTATGAACTTCACAAAATGGACTGGAAGAGAATACCTTGTTTTTCGCATTTGTCTGCAGGGTCAGACTCGTTCTCAGGGGGCACATTAACAGCTGAGGGGACAGTCCGTTTAGGAGCAGGGTGAACGCAGGTGGGGAGCTGACTCGTGCTGGGAAAGTCCAGCACACGATTTAGAGGCAGACCATCATCCAAGTACGTGCAGGCAAACTGCGAACGAATGCCTCTCTGCCTTACCGGCAAGACAAAACATTATTAAAAAAAAAAAAAAAAAAAAAAAAAAAAAAAAACCAACCAACGGGGCTCTAAGATTAAACAGCCGAGAGATGAGATGGAGATACTGAGGCTAAGTCAGAGAATGAGCTGCTTTTGAAATCTCCAAGGCCTTAGAGAAATGCTGATCCAACACTGTTGTGCCCGTTTGATCCACGCCTGCTTGGGATTAGCAGGATTGCAGAGTCCTCTGAGCCAGCGGCCCTCCATAAAAGAAAAGTAGTTAGAGGGATAGAAAAAAAAAAAAATAAAGCAAAGTTGGGTGGGACTGGGAAAAAGTGAGGCTTGGAAAGAGATAGCAGATCAAAGAATTTTTCAAAGGGATTTCTTAAAAGACCCAAAACAACAGAGAGGTTTCCCTGGATGCATGCTAATGAAGCGCACCCTGAAGTCTCAGGACAAAAATGTAGCTTTATATAAGATCGTATGCAAACTTTAACTCTCAATACAGAACATATTCAATTATGGAACTTGACTTACAAGCCACAGACGTTTGGAGGGATGTTGTCTTGATGAATGTTTGACATGATTAGCAACCAGCTAATGTTACTGATATGAGTGATAACGAACATTCGCCTTCTCAAGACAGCAAGCTGTTTAAAAGTGCTTTATTTAATGCGGACCGTGCGAGTAGCCACGTTGATGTGAATTCATTTACTTTCCAAATACGAATTCCAAGTTGAAGGAGTGATTTTGTTTTTGCCCCAGTCAAGAGGTTGGAAATTTTGAGTTACAAGCTTTAGCTGAATGCAGCATTAACTTCAGTCCAGATGTCATATCAAATGTTATTTATCCAGAACCTTGCATGTGAATGGGTACTGTTCATGTAACTGCTATGAAACTCAAATGATTAAAATTAGCATCAAACTTTTGTGCGTTTTGTACATATTTGATGCATCTGATGTACAGGTGACCTGTTCATTCTCAAAGCACACAGTGTAAATCCTTATCCTTAAAGTTTTATCCATCAAAATCCCCAGGCTTTGGATCCAAAGCTGTGCAGAGATCTGTGCTTTGCTCTCACTGCACTCGCTGACGTCAGCCTGGATACAAACCGTGATGGTGCAGCGGGATAAAATCGTTCTGCAGACAACAGGAAGCAATAACCTTTAAAGTTTCCTCCTTGTTAGTCAGGTTACACGAGCGATACGATATCTTCAAAGCGAAATGGATGCGGAAAAGCTTCCGCCTGCCGAGTTCAGGAAGCAGTGAGCTACCCAGGGACCATTACCGCTCACTCACAGGAAGGAGGCCAGAGTGGAGGCAGCTAAAGTGACATCTGCTAGCACAATCAAATAAAGACGCCATTTTACAAAATGTGTTTAGCATGCATGCTTGAGGAGAACTCAAGTGCTGTTTATCTCTACATAGAAAGGACTGTTCCTAAAATCTAAAACAGACAGAAAAGTACAAAGTTTCTACCTTTCTCCGGGTCTCTTTATGGGCATATCTGGTCATTTTATTGGGCTTGAGTTTTAGGTGTTAACCCAATATGCTAACAGTAAAAAAAAAAAAATAAAAAAAAAAGGTGGGTATTTAGTACCTATCGTGGAAACCATTAGCCTTAATCCAAAATCATCAATTTGCTCTTTTTTGGATCTTCAAATGGTGCGTTTTTGTTATTTTATCATCTCTGGTTTGACGATGCATGAATTGAAATGAATCAAAAAGCAAAGAAACATTAGCCGTGGGATGAAAACTATCCTCCGAAATCTCATTCATTCTTTGGGTAGAAAAATTCTACATGCCACATAATCAGCAATCACAAAAATCACCTTAGCACGGAGAGCACATTATTAATTTTCTATAACCGCAGCTCTGACAGCAATGCAGCTGAAGTCACATGTTCTCCTGTTATGACGTTACAACATGACAATCTCTAAAAACCCACTGCAAACCCAAAAGACACGGCTACACTGCACGGAGACGGAGAACACACCAGGGTTCCATTCAAACACACTAAACACTGCTCAGGTGAACGCACCCTTAGGTGCTGATGTTACAGATTATACAAGACATTAAAGCAGCTCTTAGCGCCACGGCACGGCCCTGACGACTCTTTACCTTAGACTTAACATGCTCTTGCTGGCTCTGGACGCGATTGCGCAGGGGCTTTGGAGAGAGTCCCGTGGGAACCTCTGGAGATCTGCAGGCATACAGATGAAAGAAAGCAGAAGTGAGAAGATGATTATATTGTCGTACTGCCAGTTCCCAAGTTTCCACACGCCTCACTTTTAACATAAGCAGACTTTAAACAGGATGCATCTTATTTGATGACTTATCTTGCCTTTTAAAGAAGTGATATTTATTTTGAAATGCCTGTATAACCTCATATTTTACAACTAGCTTATAAAACTGTCTTAGATTGGAGATTGAGGGGGCGGACTTCATTAAAAGGTATGGCAATCAACAACGATTTCTGTACTGGAAATGTATTTCTGTACTCATATAAATGGTTATTCCCATATTGGTTACTATAAGTGATTGGTTAAAAAAAAAATTATAATCTATTTAGCCATCAAATCGTTACTCACGTTCCCTCTACAGGTTGAATAATTGGATCTGAGCAACAAGTTATTGAATGATCAGTGGGTGGCAACCCTTCAACTGTCGATGCCCCCAAACAGGAACAGCAGCGTGCCTCGGTTCCAGGCAGTGTGTATAGACACTCAACAAAAACTTTATTTAACTGCTCATTACGGCGCTTTTAAGATAACACTACTACTCGAACACTTTTCTTACCTGCGTTTTATCTTCTCGTTCATATTCTAGTATGTTCAATATTTTGTCCTTCTTTAAAGCTAGATTTAATGTTATTATAGTTTAAGGTAGCTAGCAAACAAATACAATCCATGATCCAGCATTTCAAGTTGCAAAATATCAATAAATCCTTAACTCTGTGTCCTTCTGGACACCGGTTGCACAGAACACAAGTTTGAAGTTGTTTTAATGCTCGGAAGGTAAGGAGAAGATAGTGGGGCGCCAAAACTTCTAAGCGCTCCGATTTTCGATGTAGGTAGTAATGTTAAAAGGCGCAGAACCGCAGGGGTTGAAAGAAATGTTTGAGAAATATTTTAAAAGCATGTTTGTAACTCAAATGGAAATTAGCAACCATATTTGGCATCATTTTAGAGAGTCTGTATTTAAAAAAAAAACAACAAAAAAAACAAACCTACACACTTTAAATTCAGAAATCCTTGGTTTTCCCATTCTACTGCTCCAAGTAGTGTGTTTATTTAGATCCTGGTTATATGAATGCATACTGTATGAATGTTATATAAGGAGGAAGTGCTGTGCATTATGCATTATTCAGCAGAACATACTTGTAGAGCGAGAGGAGACATACAGGCTCTGCTTCGTTCAGAATGGTCTGATCATCCGTGAGCAGTTGCGCCTTGTTCCTGCAGGGCGGTGCCAGAGCTTCTTCATCCAACATTGCGATCAGGACTTTAATGGTTTCTCTGCCTGCATAGGAAGTGGCGTGATTGATGGCGTACGTTCTGGGCTGTAATGGAATCGGATTATACGGGTTATCGTCATGAAACGGTACAGCCATGTTGGATGTATGAGCATGTGCTGAAGTTTGCAACCCCACTTCATGGTCATCTGGGTAGATGAATAGAAAATATACATCTGTTTTTTCAATTGGTAAATAATTCCAAGACATTAGGATGTACCAGGAAATGACATTACAACAATGTACATAAAAAGGCTGGCTCAGACTCTTTATATTTAAAGACAACGGAAGTGGGTCTGAAAGATGTTTGGAGGACACAGATGTTGGAGGCTGCTATAAAGGTGGCGGTCTTAAAAGTTATCAGAGAAAAGGAAACTGCAACACAACTATAATCAGAACACTGGTTATTTGACATCCTTGAAACGCAATACTCATTTTGTCTTAAGGGTGCACAAACTTTTGCACTCAAGTAGCTGAACTGTATAAACATCTACCCTGGCTGGACTGATCCCTGTGCCACAAACAGACTCCTTATGAAGGGTGTGGATTTGTTGGATTCGTTCCTTGAGCTCCTTCACGGTGTCTTCTATGGTAGTGTGCACGGGATCGGCGCTACTGAGACCCTTCAGGAGAACCGCTCTAATGCTGGACACCATCCTGCCTCCAGCAGCACTACAGGGGAATGGAAAGGAACAAACAAACAATCTCATAATGACCTGCTGGTTGCATAAAGAAAAAAAAAGCGGGGGGAAAAAAAAAAAAAAAAAAAAAAAAAAAAAAGCCACCACCACAAGCAAATCCAATATTTTACTAAACAGCTGGAGAAACAATGTTGCTCTAACAAACTTCATTTTTTAATTTTCTTTCAGAAACATGGCGACATTATTTACACCCCAAATAGAACACTTCCAATCAAGAGAATGGCCCAGGTAGAGGCATGTGTGGGACCTTTTTTAAAAAATCCCATTCCTGCTTGCTCCTGATGGAATTCTGACCAATCCCACTCACTCCTGTGTAAAGTTTGCGCAAACCTGCCAATTCCTGCAGATAGTCTTGATCAATATTGCCCTTATCCAGCAGAAAGGTTTGCCCAATCCCATCCACAACATTTGTTGACAAAATTAGCTGATCCTATTTCTCAAAAAGTACATTAATAATATAAATCACTGTGGCCCTACCCAGGATAAAGCAATTACTAATGATGAACTGAGTTGCGATCAGAATTAATGAGCATCAATGTGTAATAATCTTCATGTCTGAAGGCTTTCTCCCACCAGCAAGAAAGCAAAACAGCACCCCCTACCAAGAGCTGTTGGGACCTGCAGGGTCCCAGTCCTGATGCATTTACGTTTACGGCATTTGGCAGACGTTCTTTTCCAGAGTGACTTACGTTTATCTCATTTATATACAAATGAACAGCTGTATAAAGCACTTGCTCAAGGGCGCAGCAGCGGTAGCTTGGCCGTGCGGGGATTTGAATGCATAACTTTCTGATTAGTAGCCCAACTTTTTTTTTTTTTTTTTTTTTTTTTTTTTTTTGCTCAGGGTCACATTGGATTTGGAGAAAGTCCTGGGAACACTGGGCATAAAGTGGGAATGGACCCTGGGGGATAGGAAGTAATCCATCGCAGGTCACCATGCACACACATTCAAACATTCACACGACCATTCACATCTAGGGGTAATTTAGCACAGCCAGTCCACCCACTGGCATGTTTTAGGGGGTAGGAAAAACCTGGAGAACCCTGAGGAAACCCACATGGACACAGGGCGAACACGCGAAACTCTGGATGCCCGAGCTGAGGGTCCTGGGGCTGTTCTACTATACCTAGCACAAAATCAAAATTTTGCAAAGATGCTCTAGAGTTGTACCCCTCAAGCGAGCTGCCCCAATGTGGGACACCGTCCTGGCTCCATCAGCACTACAACAGAATGGAAAGAAACTTAAAAAAAATAAAAAAAGAGAAGCAGTGAACCTGTTGACACAAGTATGAAACAGGTGACGTGGGAAAAAAGAAAGAAAAGAAAACCAACGCCCAGTCTACTTCCAGAGGTTAGTATGAGAGCAGTGTTATAGCAGGGCAGCATACATGCCTGCGTGGATGTATTAGCGAATGTAAACACTGGGGAGAAGCCGGGAAACGAGCCTGCCCGAATCCCTGACCCAGCTTTTGTGCGAGGGAATTACAGTAACAGAATCATCTGGGAAAACAGATGTTGGACGTACGAGAGGCCCTGATCCAGCAAGCAGGGCTGTTTGTGTGTGGTAATACAGTACTCCATGAGGTGCAGCGGGGAAAAACTAGGAGGGTCACAGGTTGATGAAAGAACCCTTTTGGCTCGAGACGAATCGTACTCTCTTCTGGGAGAAGCCCCGAAGCTGTGAAAGGAGACTGCAGGTTCAAGGCACTTGCTTCTCAGCACACTGATGAACTCATGAAGCCTTCGCGAGTTCAGTAGACGCGTTATGTTGCATTCGGGAAAGCATCCCGTGGCAGGTTTTTTTGAAGTAAGCACAATCAGGAAAATATTTCAAAGTATGACGTCTAATCAGCGATCAAACCACGGAATTGCCTTTTGCTTTTTAGTAGAACGGGCTTTGATATTCCGCAGATAAACATGCTCGAGCAATTCGAGCCATATCATTAATAGTGATATCATTAGGGGGAAAAGGATGAAAAATAGATTTGCATATAAATACCACAGGTGGATTTTGATAAGGTAAAGGGAGCACAGACTTCGCAGTATGATCTGATTAAATAAAAGATTTGTACAGGAAATCAAAGGCTTTAATTACGGAGTTAATATCAGGTGAGGTCATGGCGTTCACAGCATACGGTTCGGATGCACGTATCAGCCGATTACAGCTGAGAAGGCAAACCGGACAAGGTCAAACATGCCGTGCTAGAACATTCTGTTATGACGATGAATAACAAACATTATATAATAAAAGTCATTCGTGAAATTTTTGGCGTTGAGGAAAAAAAAAAAAAAAAAAAAAAAAAAAAAAAAGATTCCAATTTTCTGCAGTTAGAGAAACTACTTTGCTGTAGCAGACCTCGTTCTCAAAAGAACTTCCCCTTTTGAAATACAGTAGTTTCACACAGGGATCCGCCCAGACCCTGACCAGGATGAAGGGGTTACCGAAGATGAATGAACAGCGACAATGGCCCCAAATAAAAAATAAACACAGAAATGATTTGCGACCCAAGTTGAAAATATAAGTCAGATGTTTTGAACATTTTCAAGTAACGGCAGAAATAATTAACATGTTAAGATTTCCTCGGTGGAAATGAAAATTGAAAATCGAAATGACAAATATTTCTGGGATGAGAATGGAGTTTTCTAATTAAGGTGACCGCCTGATAATCCGTGGTTATTTATACATCCATCCATCCATCCATTATCTAAACCGCTTTATCCGTCTGGGTCGCAGGGAAGCTGGAGCCAATCCCAGCATCTTCGGGTGAGAGGCGGGGTACACCCTGGGCAGGTCGCTAGTCCACCACAGGGCCGACACAGACAAACAGCCACACACGCTCGCATTCACACCTGTGGGTAATTTAGAGTAGCCAGTTGACCTAATCTGCATGTCTTTGGACTGTGGGAGGAAACCGGAGCACATGGAGGAAACCGCACAGGAAGGCACACTGGGTGACCCAGGGATTGAACCCAGGACCTTCTTGCATCCATGGTTATTTACATAGTGCTAATTGTCTTTAATGCTAATTTATTAAAGAACTGAGAAACTACAGTTCAAACTCTTTCAGATCAGCCTTTCTCCACAATCATGCTCCATTTCAAAATCTGATTCAGCTTCTCATTTCCAAACCCACAAATGTTATCAATTTCAGGTTTTCCTCTTAACAATTGCTTTCTTTTTTACTTCTGTTCTTCATGATGGTGTTTTAAATGCTGAACAATACTGATCCCAGAAACCCACCTGGTCTTGATCAGCTTTACAGCTTTTCTGTGAGAAGACCTCATTGCCTACATCTACAACACACCTCTGGGATCCACTAGAACAGGAAATGTGCTGCTGTGCATCAGTGCTGAATAATCCTCTCACGAACCCAGAAGGTGCTGAGGCTGGAGAGTGTGCAACATTTCTGCAAGCTCCTGCAATCTTCCTTGATCTGAATCTGGGTTTAGCCCAGATCATAGCACAATACACACTGAAATCCATAATTCTACAAAATGATTTCCAATTTACCATCATTTCTTATACGATCTTGCCTTCATTCGCAGGTTTCAAAGATTCCCAAGGCTTGTGCTGCTGTTACAAAACTGACACAGAAGGGAATTTCTTCACCAACTTCTTAACCAGAGTTGCACTTCTGTGAAGCTCATTCATGCAATCGTCGTGTCAGCCAATCATTTAGCAACTTCAATTGATTTTCACTTCAAAAGGAGAAAATGTGATCTCAATGACGTGGTTGTTGGTGCCAGATGGGCTGGTTTGAGTAGTTCAAAAACTGCTGACCTCCTGAGATTCGTGCTCACAACAGAACGGTATAAAAAACAAAATACTCCAATCTTATAGTGGTTCTGTCGGAGGAAACGCCTTGCTGATGAGCGAGGTCATGGAGAATCGTGTGAATAAACAGGGGTACGCGTGTTCCTACTAAACCCTGCATTACGTATAGTTCATAAGTTTGAGAAGTTTGATAAGAAGTCAATAATTAAAGGCAGAGAGGTTATACCTGGGGTTGGGGGTTTCTCCCAGGATCTCTTCCAGTTGGTCCATGAAATTTACAAACAGAGACAGACCCTTTAAGTGCTTTCTTAAGGGGTCAGATTCTGGAGGGGCATAGCCTTTCCCACCCAGCTCTATCGCCCGGATAAATGAAGTTGCAGCCTGGAAAGACCAGAGATGGACTGGTATAAGTATGGTATTAAATCGCTTGCATATTTCTCCTGGAGTTTGACACTGCTGTGCTGAGATTGGTCCACCGTATTAAATATAATCTGCTTAATGGTGGTCCTATGCTGGATCCAGCTAGGATTGCTGTGTCTCAAACATCCTCTGACATTTAAAGATCAGTATGTTCAATGGCGCTAATGTGAAGCTATAAACTGATCATTTATGTATAGTTAAGGATTAAAAAGGTAACTGTTGTCTGCATCCAGTCTTGTTATTTGCTAAATTAGACCTCGTGAGCAATGAATTCTATGCACCTGGAACTACGGACTCTACACAGTAAATAGGGAACAAGTGAGTGAGGAAGCAGTTTTAGACACGGCACCTAAGAAAACGACAACTTTGTGCATTTGCAATAAATTCGGTGAATTCTAGGTGACACATTTACCAGAAATAGAGACGTGTTGTTTTTGCGCGCTGCGTGTTTGAGGTCAGTAAATGCCGTGCGCCCTAGACAGCGGTTGGGCGTGTTCAAAGTGTGAGCGAGGGCCAAGTCGTTCTTCGTGTTCACCAGCATACCCAAATATGAACAGAAGAGCCTCAGGACTGCTCGCTGCACCTGAGGGAAGAGGAATGAGTGCGAGTAAGCAAATGTGCATGCCCTTGATGCAGCAAATATCTATATTTGTTTTCAGATTTAAACCTAAAGTGGGCGTGGCCTAAACTTGAAGGCTACAATTCCTACCACTACTCTCCTAGAAAGCCTGAAATAAAAAACAAACAAATGCCTGATGTACTGTATACATGTAGGGCATTTTGGAGCGCTTTCTTTATGAAAAGTGCATAAATATTCACTTAGTAGAACCAACCATTGGCAACAATTCCAGCTGCAAGTCTTCTGAAATGGGTCTCTATCAACTTCGCACATCTGGATCCTGATATGTTATGGCCAATTTATTGGCGAAATTGCTTAAGCTCTGTCAGATTCTCAATCAGATTGAGATCTGAGCTTTGACTGGGTCATTCAGGTAGATTAGACCTCTCTGAAAAAGTGAAACCTCAGGCAAAAAAAAAAAAAGAGGCGATGCAGTGTTCTTAGGGTGAAGGAACAGAAAAGTAAGAAGCGATGTTATTTTATGATGCTGTCAGTTAATATTTTATGATGTGTCAGACTGCATTAGCCCATAAGCATATACCATAACTGAGGAGGTTTTTTTTCCCCTCTCTGCTCTAAATGCCTTCATAAACCTCCTCAGCTTCAGTATTACAGAAGCAAATCCCAACATCTACCCTTATAAATCTGAGGCTGACAGCTGGAAAAAAGTGTCAGAAAGACTCAGTCACAGCTCGCGCCGAATTACACGCTCGGACATGCAGGAAGATCAACAACCGAATTCACATTTTTGTCTTAAAACCAAACAATGCGATTTAATGTTCGTGCTAATGACAATCGAGACACGATATGGGTGAGGAATTTGAGTACAGAAGTAGATTTTAATAGATACAGTATACTGTGCAAAAGTCGCGAGCCAGCCCTCATTTCTTCATATTTTGCTTCCAAAGAGCCAGATTTTCTTGCATTTTTTAATGTAGTCTTGAGGAACAGTTCTCCAGGCTTCCTGCATACCTCAATAGGAAAAAAAAAAAAAACCAGGATGGAACACCATCAGTCATGGATCGGCCTCCTCAAAGCCCGGATCGCAACATTACCGAAGTGGTGTGGGATCATCTTGACAGAGGACGGAACAAAAGGCAGCCAGCATCCAAAGAAGAGCTTTGGAACGTTCCTCAAAGAAGTCTGGAGAACTATTCCTGAAGGCTGCTTAGAAGGCTTGCCTAAGAGAGTTCAGGCTGTGTTGAAGAATAACGGAGCTCAAATACTGACTTAAAGCACGTTAGAATGATACAAACTCTCTACGTGTTATAGACTGTATTTACACGCATGTTTGCACATGTTGCAATAAATCACCTATTGCCTCATTTTCCTAGTAAAATGATGGGCGAGGGTGGAGTCAGGACTTTTGCACAGTACTGTATATGCATTTAACATGGGTTACTTAAAACTTTGGAAGAATCCACAATCTCCTATCGTAACCATGGGTTTATCACAGATTTATATTAATGTGCTCATTCTGACGTGTTAGCGTTTCTATAGCGACAGCTCATTCGCAGGACGCTCCGCATAACCCATGCCTGATAAGGAGACGTTTATGTAACATTTATGGAAGGAGTCTCCAGTGTCAGCGCTTTGTAACACTTAACGGTAAAGCTGTAACTTTAATTTTTCGGCTGTCTTCAGGACAGAGTTCACGGTTTGCGGTTTCTTGGCAACAGGACAAGCTGTGTTTGTTTTCAAGAGAGAGAAAAAAAACCCAAAAAAACATGGAAGATCTATTTATGGCTTATAGCTTAGATTATAGCTGCTATAATGTAAGTGAGAATAGGAACTGACTTGTTTTACAGACCTTCCACAACATTACATACAAGTATAAATGAATATAAAAGTATGATGCGTTATTTTCAGCAGATTGCTTGGTGTAAGAGAAATAAAACACTTTAGGACATGCGGTTTTAAGAAGAAAGTTTGATGAGGTAACGTTATGGCTGCTTCATGTTTGAATTTGAATACCGATTTTCCTCTAAATTTTGGCCAAAGTGCCCCTTTCCTTTCCAAATCCTTTCTCCAAAACTTCACCTGTGTGCTGCAGGTTCTGACCCGGTTCGACGGCGTAGCTGGAACCCGAGGGATTGCCTCAGCTTGTCCTGCGTCCTCCGTGCTGCCCAGCAGGAACTCAAACATCTGCATCTACGCGTGAAAAACAATACCTGCAATATAACTAAGGCGACCCGATGCCCGGCAAAGCTGCCAGAACCCCAAACCACTCACCGCCGTCAGGGGGTCCTTGGGGTCCTCATCCTGCTTCAGCTCCTTGTACATGTTATAGACATCAATCAGATCCACCGTGTTGGTGCGCTTCAGAAAGCCGTCGTACTCTTTCCGGATGAGCTCATAATTCTCAGGGAGTGGGGAGCCGTCATGGGACAGGTGGAGCTTATCCAGAAGCAAGCATTTCCAAGCCTCCAGCACGTCGCTCAAAGCCACACCGAACTCTCCTCTTTCCTAGAGCAAAACCAGAGACATGCGTTTGTCACATGGAAGAACATCGCAGGCCAAGAAATGGAAAATTTTACAGCAACAAGATGTTTAAAAAGCACTCTCTGGGAATATGAAAGCACAGGACAACGAGAGGAAAATATCATCTCTAGATTTTCATGTACAGCCAGTACACATTATTAACTGGGGGGTTGGGGAATCAAGATGACTGATTCCTGGCAACCTTTCAAAAACAAATTTGTTTACCAATAATAATCAGGACGTTTTTAACCTGTGACACACAAAAAAATGATGCTTATTATAATTTATACCTCATATTGGCTTCAGTATTTTTCCTGACATGACATTGTGCTGGTGAAACGAAGACAAAAGATGTATTTAGAGCCAAATGTATTTTGAGTTAAGCATGAGGTTGACATGATGCTTAACTGGTAGCTACAGGCTTCCAAACATGTTCTGGGATTGCGCAAGTTTCATTCTGGGCTGACGTATTTCTTAAATTAACTTCTGATTACCAGCCGTTGTTCATTTTGTCTCAGAGCTCTTATTGATCAGCTGTTTTTTCTCAAGGGAAGTGGTTTGACTGCAAACAAAAATAAAAAAATAATCAGTCGAAGCTTCTAGAGACATGTTTTGAGCACTTACATTAGCCAGCTGTGTTCTGCAGCGTCGCCTGTTACGTGAAGGAGCATGTCTTACATTGTGCTTAATAATTTAATAAGCATAATACTTTTTGGTTATTTTGTTTGTATTACTAACAAGCACTTCACTGTATATTTGTTTATTTACTGCTCTATTTTCAATTTTCAAGTTAAATAAGCAGAAGGCCTACAGCTTGGTAACAACATAAGTCTACACATTATGTGTTTTTAATTTAGTCCCTACATTAATGGGAATTTTTACAATGCTACAATGAGTGTCTGTGCTGCAGAATCAGCATTGTTGTCATCGCTGTATTGTCTAGCATTGGTACTGTCGTTTCAAGCATCTGCATTGTAGTGTCTAGTGTTGCCTTTTTGTTCTCTAGTGTCAGTGTCTTCACTGTAATGTGATTGTCTGCGCTGTAATGCAAGTGTCTGTGTCAGTGTTCTAATGCAAGTGTCTATACTGTAGTGTCGAGGGGGTAATTCAAGTGTCTGGGCTGTAATGTCAGTGCTGTAACGTAAAAGTAACTGCTGTAAAGCAAGTGTATGTGCCAGTCCGGCAATGTAACCGTCTGTGCTGTAGTGTCAGTGTTGTAATGTAAGTGTCAGTGATGTAAGTGCCGGTGCTGTGATGTCCTGAACTGGTGGAACAGCTTCACCATGTTGCTGTTACCTGCTTGTGGACCTCTGCAGTGGCCAGTTGGAGGACCATCAGCATGCTGTCCCCTCCATGTATTGTGGTCCTCTCCGAGTCCAAAACCCGGTGACACTCTCTCCTAAAAACTCTGATCAGAGCTTTTAGCTTTAACTCGTCGAGCCCCATTTTCCTGCCTTTCCAACTGGAACAACGAGCAGATGATCAACTAGCAGATACCCTGATGGATCTGCGGTTAAGATTACAGAAATTAAACATCAAATAAGAAAGTGAACAACATTAACCAGCCATCGAGCGAAAGAAACTTACCAGCACTATTATATCAGAAATATTTCTGCACCTCAGAAGGAAATTTTCTGTTCTGAACAAATCACGCTTTGATTTCCAACCATAACGCCATCTGAAAATTTAAATCCACATGAAAACACAGCTCAGCCAATCACGTTAAATGACGTAACTCTAACCACGCCTCCTGAGCAAGCGTGAGCTGTACTTCCGGTTGGGGAATAAAAATCAATAAATGTTAAACCTGATGCAGAATCATAGATTGGGACTGTAATGAAGGATTAAATGTGTCTGTTAATAAAAGATGTTATATAGTATAATTATATAAATACGAATACGAATATGCAAATACGATCATTAAGTATGAACTAATTTGTATTTTACAAAAATCATTTTGTCAACGAAATTTCAGTTTATTTTTGCAGTTGCCATGACACACTGAATAAACGTTGAAACACGAAACAATTTTATTTTTTGTAACATTTTGTTGAACACACACTTGAAAGCAACATTTTATATCTTATAATCTTATAATGAATCGTATAATAAATGGATCTTATAGTAAATGTAAACTTTAATAAAATTTCAAATAATACTAATAATAAATACTATGAACAACACAGACATATTTTAAGGTTTAAATATAATCTATAAATCCCTCTCAAAAAATTAATATGCTTAGCCCAGTTTTAACCCGGAAGAAAAAAGTGCCAATCCGGAAGTAAACAATAGAATCATTTGAACGTGTTTGAAAGGCGGTTTTTGACAGGCATGACACTAGACCACATTCGGGATTACTAAAAACCTGCATTCAGATAAATTAGACAAGGTGGTGTGAAATAAAACAGTTTCATTCTTCAGCGCAAATAATTTAAGGGGACTAGCTTAGTGAACCGTTATCTTTAGCTGAGGATGCTAACGCTGCGTAGGGCTCACGCGCTAGTTTTTCTCGTCTCTGCTTGTTTATGTAATTTTGTCTTTTGTTTCAGATATGTTGATATTAATTATATTAAAATTCGAGTTAGGTCTCATTTTCAGTCTGTTAGTCACATTGTTTGTGTATGCATTGTATTTAGGTCTCTTTTGGCCAATGAGTGGTGGTGTAGCTGCAAATCACAGGTTTTATTAATGTATTAATGCGCTGCTTCTAATACATCATCGTTTCTATAGCAACAGCTCATTCACAGGGGCATGTACTGTAGATGCTTCACATTAACAGATCAATCAGACAATCAAATGTGTGATTGTTGATGTAATTTACAGGCAGTTTTCTGTAAGGAGACGTTTATATAACATTTACAGAAGGAGTATCCAGTCTCAGCACTCTGTAACAGTCAGAGGTGAAGCGGGAACTTGAATTTTTTAGACATTTCTTAGTAGCAAAAGACGACCAGGTGAGAAAAAAGGGTTTAGTGAGGAAACGACTGTTTATAGCTGCTATAATGTTAGTAGAAAAAGTTGGAGTTTTTGTAATTCCATGATATTGTAGCTGTTTTTTTTTTTATTCCTTACTTGTATAAATAACCTGGATGATATAAAGAACAGGTTTATTTAAAAAAGCCACGGATTAAGCTGTGGCCTTAGCAAAAGTGTATAAAGTTGCTGAGACAGATGTCGGCTGTTTAAACTTGATTTAGGCTGGATGCGCCTCCTGTCAGTCATTGTATAGACGCTCTACTCAGACCGCTGTAGAGCTTGAAGGCGGAGCTTGTGAACGTGGGCGGGAATTTTTCACCTGAGACCTCCCTAACCGTTAGGCCCTGTTTACACTTGGTTTTAATATGTGTCTTTAGGGGATCGGGTCACAAGTGGACAGCTGAGATACATCGCCGTTTACATCTGTGTCTATCTTGTGTCTCCAAGGCGTCCAGCTGACCGCTGTTGATCAGATTTCGTGACTGCCTACATCACTTCCGCTAGAAGGTCAAAGGTCTTTGCGCACAGATATGTTCTAATGTTGAACCTGCAATGTACCTTCATTATTTTCTTGCACTCCAACCCGTGTACATCAGAGTGCCTCTCCATTTTTTTTCTAGCATGTCGCGCTGTTACCAAAACAACAACCGCGTCCAGCATTAATGACGGATTTTTCTGTTACGTCCGTGTCGGGGACGCATTAGCATTTACACTATAAAAAATATGTTGTCAAATGCGTCCCAGACCACCTCGGGCAATTGGTTTGAGTAAATGCGTCTTGAATGTGTCTTAGAGGTCGTCAACGCTTGTATTTAGCGCTGTCCAGTTGTGATCTGATCGCCCAAGACGCATTTTAATACCAGGTGTAAACAGGGTCTTGGAGAAAGATAAAAAAAAGTCTATTATTTAGTGCACCTTTAAATATAACTATAAATGGATAAAAAGTAAGTGCTGTTCTTTAATAGGTAAAAAAAAAACATGACATGGGGTGTTTTATATATCTCACATTAGGTTCATTGCTGAAGATGTTCTTGTGATTTATTTCTTACAGTCTAAACAAGCAGTTATTTACACTGCAGCTTCTGTTTATCATTATGCGGTGTTCTGCACTGATGTATAAAGACGAATTGAGTTTTTTCCTTTTTGTGTTGCAGGTGAAGTTGAAGTGGAGTTTTAAGAAGCAGCCGAGGTATTAGAAGACGTGTTGATGATGCAGGAGGAGGCGGGTCGCTCAGCCACATACACACTGCCCTGTGATGGCCACGTCCACGTGGTGGAGTTCAGTCCCTACGACTGCGGCACTGCCTCTTCGCTCCTTGCCTACGCCGAAAACCTGCGCGTGGTAGTGGGAACCTGCCGCTTCAAGGTGAGCTGAGCAGCACCGATGCGCAACGTGGTTGTCCAATCAGGCATCGGTTTCATATCTAATCATTTAAAGTGAAACATGTACCAGGGTTTTTCTCTGTGTGTGTGTGTGTGTGTGTGTGTGTGTGTGTGTGTGTGTGTGTGTGTGTGTGTGTGTGTGCGCAGGAGGAGGATTTGGATGTAGATGGAATAGAATTCAACGCTCTGCGTGTCTTCATGCACGGCGTTCGTGCTGATGCTCTTGCATGGAGTCCAGAATCCCGACTGGACAAACTGCCTCAGATGATCAGGTACACGTGGAGTTACACATCAGGCAGCGTTACAGACGAGGAATTGATTACAAAATAATTATCGTACAGTTATTAGGCATACTATAGAGCTGGGTTAATATAGTGATCGTAGTAGGCTGCTTTCACACACTTTTTAAAAGCATGCAACGCTTTAACCTTTAATCAGTTGCTTTTTTTAATTTTTATAAAAATACTGAGGATATCTCAGAAAAGTGGGTGGCATCATTTATCACAATACAAAACAAAATATATATATATAGCACTTACTTTGCAGCTTTTTTGCCCTCTGTAGGGCACTGGTGGTGCTTTTTATGCTGTTACTATTGTGCGGCGTCCTTCTGTTTATCTTATTTTTGCCTTTTATTATTTAAAAACACATTAGAAAAAAGTTGTGGCACCTTCAGCTTGCCATGACATTAGAAACACACACGTATAACCAGTGAAGTATAATAAATAAATATAAGGCTGGTAAAAATGCAGGGTTTGTTCAGGATCAGGACGTCCTGTCCTGCACAGTTATTATGCAGTAATGGTGACCATTCTCTCTGACCAATCAATAGTCTGCAGATTTCTCATATCACCTTTTGGTATAGCCTCAGCTCGCTTGGAGCCTCAACAGTGGTTACACCAAAATTAACACTAACCACAACTCAGGCCTGATGGAAAAGCAGAAAAGTCCAGTCGAGCCAGTATCTTGCAGTGGAAAAGGTCCATGAGAATTAATTGAAGAAGCAAACGTTAGACATTGCTGGCTCGCTGTACCGCCGAATGTAAACATTTCAAGATTTCAAAACGCAAATACATCGTAGCCCTGAGTGCAAGCAGCCCATTTAGCCAATCATGAGATTTTTTCATTTTTAGAGATTAATAGGTTTTACCATTTTCAACAATTATGCTTGCAGGTTTTGCACTGCATCAGCTGACAGAAAGCTGAGACTCCTTACTTCAGATCTTCAGAACCTTTATGAAATAAAGGTGAGCTGTTCTTCTGTCTCTTCCGGAAGTACCTATATTAGTACCTGTGTACATGCACCAAAGCGCTGTTCAGACTGGAGAAGTGTAATATAGCGAGGCCTGGTAACGTAATTACTTGTTAATTTATTTCTGTAAGCATCTATTTAATATTACGTTCTGAATTCTGCACTTAGAGAGTACACTAGATTGGTGCGATATAACAATACTATCATTCCTGCCATGATATTACACTACTAAGATATCCAGTGACATATATTATATTATATTATATTATATAATATTATTTTGCATTTGAGTGCTGCAGTTTAACATCAGAGTATTCTAGTATAATGCGACACTCAAAAATATGCCATCTTTGTTTGCCCTCAATAAAGCAGTAAATGTGACGCATGTTAACCTGGAATGAGTTGCACTGGTGTTTTCAACACTTCCTGAAAGCCCCACCCCATTCAGACTTCAGGCTTCAGACTTGTGTGGTCGCTCTGGCTTTATGTCAGGGTCAACAGATAATTATATATATATAGGCCTAGGAGTTTGAGCGTTCTGCTCAGTATCTTAGCTGTTCTGTTCGTAATCTGTTGGAGCCACTCTCCAAGTTTGGGAGTCACGGCCCCTAATGCTCCTATTACCACTGGGACCACATTGGACTTCTCCTTCCACATCTGTTGCAGTTGTTCCTTCAGGCCTCGGTACTTCTTGATCTTCTCATGCTCCTTCTTCCTGATGTTGCTGTCAGCTGGGATTGCCACATCTTTCACTACTGCTGTTT
>JAQQZX010000004.1:1972497-1988579 GCA_030068355.1 Notoglanidium maculatum
TGTGTGTGTGTGTGTGTGTGTGTGTGTGTGTGTGTGTGTGTGTGTGTGTGTGTGTGTGTGTGTGTGAGAGAGAGCGCGAGAGAGAGCGAGAGATGGGGTGTGGTGCAGCAGTGAGCGTCCTTTTACAGCTCAGCGCAGGTTAAATTCTTGATGCCCCCTATAGGCGAGTGATGAAAGCGCAGGTCACTCCGGGGAATTGCTGAGTTGACCGAGTTCATTATTAAAGAGGAAGGCTCACCTGACTACCGAGTCCTGATGGGAGACATAGTGCTGTCATGTTGTTTTGTTTTGTCTTTTTCCCTCTCAGTCTTTCAGCTATGAAATTTGACCAGAGTTCACTATTCACACTTATTTGTACACATGATTAGCTGATTAGATAGCTGCATAATAAAGTGGATGGTTAGTGTATGAGCATCTTTTAAAATGTTGCTTCTGGAGATCCCATACCCAGGGAGAAAGGGTGGATTGGATATCAGAGGGGGAAATGGAACAAATTTGATCTGATCCTGTAACAATTACAGGCTGAAATATCAGTACTTTCACGTGAAAGGAGCCTTTTTTTCTTTAAAACTGGAGATGTCTACTCATAAAAAGGCTGTACTGTACTGTTTGTGATGACTAATTTGATTATATTTATACTTTGAATGATTTCTGTATGAATGAGCTTAATTAATACATTTTAAAAATCTGCCATTTTCTTTGTCATACTTGGCCATCGTTGTCGGCTGATGATCAAAGTTTCAGTATCCGTATCGGGAAGCCAGTCATATCACATGACTGGAGAGTTGCTGATCACGACCATCCTGACTCTGGTGTTGCTACATCAGCACACGACTTTGTCTTATCCTTGAACTGAGATTAAATAATTATCTTTTTGGTCTTTGAGAGAACTGGGTCAGTTTTGGGTTTTTTTCTTTTTCTTTTTTCCTTCCACTTTCCCACACCGTCGGTTCATTGGTGGTCGTGGTCAGTGGTTTCTGGTGTTGCGTGCGATTGATCTCTTTCACTTGGCAACGGCGCTAAGCGGAAATGTTTCAGCCAGTGTTTGTGTGTCGTGGTTTGAAATCTCACTCGTGCTGGAGTGCGAAGGTCTGATCAGGTCAAGCCCACTGCGGAAAGTTGCGAAGTGGTGATTCGATCTCCATCGCCTCACCTCGGTTTCATCACCTCTTTTGGTCTTTTATCGCTTACCTAAATACGAGTTTTTTTCTTACATTTGAGCATCTGGTACACAGCAAGTTGACCACCAAGTGCATTTAGAGTCAGAAGACATTGCATGCTGAAGCCTTTCCGATGACCTCATCAGTCAGCGTTATTCTCGTTTCAGTTCCAAGAAACCCCTTCGACCACCGTATCCCAAAAGAACTCGCAGCTCTGATGTGGCAAAATGTGGTTCCTAATTTTCAGGATCGACCGTCTGCGTCGTCCAAGTGATTTATTCCATCCATGCACAAGGCCTCTCTCTCTCTGTATCTGTGTTCACCAGGGCCAGGATGTCTTCGTGGCTTTGCGAGAGGCCAAATTAAAGAGCAAGAAAGCCTGTTTTCCTGGGAAGGGAAGCCGGCAAGCCGGCGCTGGCAGTCCCAGTCGTCTCTTGGGCACGGGTCAAGCTGCAAAAGTTAGGGGATTTATGACATGCAAGAACTCTACGCTCTTGTTGGAGAACACAGTCGTCTTCATAATACCCCAGTGAATGGCTTTTATTGCTCGTTTGTCACTGGGTGCTCAGTGGGGCAGCAGCCAAAGAGCTGAACATTTCCTCCATCCCAGCACACACACACACACACACACACACACACACACACACACACACACACACACACACACACACACACACACACACAAAGTTATCAGTCTGTCTGAAAGCTTTTTTTCCTTTAGAAGCTTACCTCCCGTCATATTTTTCATCCTTATTTAAAACACTTGTCGGAACTGAAACAACCTCCGAACTTCATATCCATGTTCAGCGGGTATCAGAGCTCGCACAGGATACTTTTATCACACAATACCTCATACACTTCCTTTTGTGTGCTTAATTGGTTGTTTGATTGAGAGCATTTTTGACAGCACAGTTCCTTTTTTTAAGCCACATTGTTTGTACTGTTTGTATTGTTTTTTAGACTTCGTGTGTGTGTGTGTGTGTGTGTGTGTGTGTGTGTGTGTGTGTGTGTGTGTGTGTGGATTTAGAGCACATAAGGACAAAGATGGCTTACTGTCCCACTTCTGGCTTCTTTAATCTACTCTGTCTGACTCGTGTCCTACTATGTCTCTGACCTCCTGTCGTCCTTATGCCATATTCTGATAAAATTACATGTTGTGCTGGAATGAAACAGAAGAATAGATGCAAAAAATACAGGTTCTGTTTCACTCCTCTTAACCACCGGGGATGCCGAGTCTCACCTGGAGAGATTTGTGAAGTGACAAGTGGCTAATATCTGCAGTATGAAATCCACTTTCTTTTCTTCTTGCCGCACACCGGACCTTACGCACCTTGTGAAACTTGCACCTACATTCAGAGATGCAGATAACCTGTCGTCCAAAGCAGGCGATCGATTTCTGCAATCCCTTCAGAAGTCAGGAGTCTATTTCCGATACATTTCCAACGTTTTCACCTCACCTGCTAGCTTCTTGTTGACTTTATTACATCTGTGCGTGGATGACTGAGTGGTTCTCCTTCACCATAGCGCATGCTTTCAACACCGAGCTGAATTCACACCTTAACATCTGAGAGGATTTTCCATCATTAGAGAGCAGGTGGAATAACTTCAGTTTGTCTGCTTTATTATAGAAATGTTTCGACTGAACCTTTCACACTTAGTCTTAGTCACTTAGTTAACCTTTGTCTTAGTAGAGTGAATGTCTAGAGAGTCGATCGTGATGACTGATTGTTCATCAGCACACTCGGAGTATATATTTAGTTAACCTTGAACTAGTGGCTTAGAAGTAATGTCTGGCCTTTTTTCCTTCCTGCAGAGTTTGGGATCTGGAAGGGATTGAAACTGTATCGTTTCGACTGTGGTCTCCAGGTGTCACTGTGTGCTGGCATCCTGAGGAGGTGTTTAAGGTAAGCTCAAGTACTCGGAGTACCCTCAGGTCAGTCTCAGGATGTTCTCAGTGGAGAGCACACACAGTCTTTGCCTTGATATGAATCTTTTCCTGAAGGTATAACTAGAAGAGGATCTGGGGAAAGGGATCAAGTTTTATTCCATGAAAAGAACTTTTTTGTGTCGGTCACTAATAAATGCACTCAGTTGTTCTATCCATGCTGAGAACCTTTCTGTCTGCTTCCTCCCAGCTGATGGTGGCTGAGAAAAAGGGCACCATACGTTTCTATGACCTCGTCACCAAGCAGGCCATTCTGTCCCTGGACAGCGGGCAGACGCCCCTCATGTCTGCTGACTGGTGCCTCACCAACACCATTAAAGTGGGTGCTGTGGTGGGTAGCGACTGGGTGATCTGGGATATCACACGGTCTAGGTAAGCACTTGTTTACTTCTCTTGTTTAAGTATCTTAAAATATGTGTCAATTTATCTGACCGTGGCCAAGAGCCACCTGTTTTGACTGACATTAAAAACGAGCAAGCCACAGACTTCCTCAGCAAGTTAACAAGTCTGCCACGGTTTCAAACAAGACAGCACAAATAACTTTGAATGCACTGATTCCACAAATTGTTTTCTATCCTCTGATTATATTGTGCTCCAAAAAGCTCATTGTGCCAAGAGTAGACCTGGGTATGGGCACAGATGCCCGGATTCGATTGCGATTCACAAGCTAACAATTTGACTCAATCCGATACAGTTTGATTCAGATCAGTTATCGATTGACTCTATTCACCAATCAGACATAACATTAAAACGACTGACGGGTGAAGTGAATAACATGATTATCTCGTTACAATGGCACCTGCCAATGGGGTGGGATACATTAGGCAGCAAGTCAACAGTCAGTTCTTAAAATTGATGTGTTTGGTAGCAGGAAAAATGGGCAAGCGTAAAGATTCTGAGGGACTGTGACAAAAGCCAAATTGTGATGGCTAGATGACTTGGTCGGAACGTCTTCAAAATGGCAGGTCTTGTGGGGTGTTCCTGGTATGCAGTGGGTACCTACCAGAAGTGGTCAGAGGGAGGACAGCCGGTGAACTGGTGACAGCGTCATGGTTCATTCATTTCATTCATGGGGAGCGAAGGCTGGTCTGTCTGGTCTGCTCCCACTGATGAGCTACTGCAGCACAAATTGCTGAAAACGTTAATGCTAGTTACTGATAGAAAGGTGCACACAGTGCATTGCAGCTTGCTGTGTATTCAGCCACATAGCTGCAGACCAGTCAGAGTGCCCATGTTGACCCCTAATCCAAAAACGCCTACAGTGGGCATAAGAATTGGACCGTGGAGAAATAGAAGGTGTCCTGGTTTGATAAATAATTTTTTTTCTTTTTTCTTTAAAAGTATATTGTACAGATGGCCAGGTGTGTGTGTGTGTGTGTGCATCGCTTGCCTGGGGAAGAGATGGCACCAGGATGCACTAGGGGAAGGAGTGTGATGCTCTTGGCAATGTTCTGCTGGGAAACTTGGGTTCTGGCATTCATGCGCATGTTACTTTGACATGCACCACCTACCTAAATATTGTTGTAGATCTAGTTCACCTCTTCATGGCAACGGTAAACCCTAATGTCAGTGGCCTCTTTCAGCAGGATAATGCGCAATGCCACACAGTGAAAATTGTTCAGGAATGGTTTGAGGAACATGACAAAGAGCATGAAAGAGTTCCAGGCGTTGACTTGGCCTCCAAATTTGCCAGATCTCAGTCTGATCTCATATCAAGTCTGATCCATGGTAACCCCACCTTGCAACTTTCAGGACTTAAAAGCTCTGCTGCTAATGTCTTGGTAACCGATACCACAGCACACCTTCAGAGGTCTTGAGGACTTCATGCCTTGAAGAGTCGGAGCTGTTTTGGCAGCACAAGGCGGATGTACACAGTATTAAGCAGGTGGTTTTAATGTTATGGCCGATCGGTGTATACCAGGTTTCCATATATGCAGAGATCTTTAAAAAGCCCTGTCAAGCTTACAGAATCCAATGTGGATTTATAGGTCAGCCTTCACATGGGAAGGTGATCGTAGGGATCACATTGGCCATGGCCAACACAGTGAGGTTTTCCGTTGTGGAACGCTCAAAGGGGGGACTAATAATTGCCTTTAATTCTAAGAGCCCGTCTATCTTACTGTGGAACCCAGAACATGAAAGTACATCCACAAATATCCTAAAAAGTGCATTGCATCCTTCTTGCTTCTGCAGCTTGTGGCCAGAAAAGTGTACAAAATGTTTTTACACATGTTGTAAGCCATGGGCGGAGCATCTGATGGTAACTCGAGCACAAAGTGCCTTGTGAAATCATGAATGCAGGATTATTCTGAAGTTCTAAAATACGCTTCAATATAAAACAGTGTCTGGAGAATGCACGCTGTTCATGTTCTTGATTATGAGTGGACTAAATACCAATCAGTAAATAATAAAAGCTCTTCTAGTTAAGATTTCGAGGTGTGTATTGTGTCCCACCAAGCATGTAGTGCCAAATACATCCTCTTGATTGAGTTGTATGTAAAACATGCCTCTAGGTGGCGTGTGCTTTCTCTGAGCCATAACTCATCACCTGCGTAGTGAAATAACACCATTACTTTTAATATAAGCTCTCAATTTAAGTAAAATTGGCAAAAAAAAAAAGATCGTTAAAGTGCCCAAAGATACAATCTGTTATCTGCAGATGTAGAATTGATTTCCTGATTTTAATTATTTATTCCAGTCAGCGTACTGATGAATTATTCCACCTTTGAGAACTACAATAAAATTAAACAGTGTAATGTCCGCTATATACATTTTCTGCCCTGAGAAATTGTATACCAAAACCATTTGACCAACACTGATTGAAAATACTGCTGTTTGTTATACAGGAGAGTCTGATTTCTGCCTTGAAAATTTGAATTTAGAAGCATGACCCTGATTCTGGGACAGGCATCATAACCCTCATACACCAGGAGATAAACGCATTAATCTTTTTCTGGCAGTTATCCTCAGGACAAAAGGCCAGTGCATTTGGACAAAGCACGACTCTTTAGGTAAACGCACACATTTCGTTTCAATTTCTCACGATCCTCATCGGTAAATATCAGCAATGTTTACGATCTTTTGTACATTCTCTACATCTCCCAGGTGGTCGAGAGCAAACGAAAATCTTTTTGCCACCACCGGCTGTCCCGGAAAGATCAGCAGTCAGTTACTGGTCCATCACCTCAGTCACCCTCAGGTAGGTGCATAGAGCGTGTCCGTACTGTATGTTAAACCGTCAGTGTGTCACGCCTCATGACTCGTTCTGCACGTTATCATTACAGCCTGTGATGATTGGCTCATCAGTTGTGGGCTCTGGTTTGAGCTGGCACAGAACGCTCCCCTTGTGCGTGATCGGTGGAGACCGAAAGCTCTCTTTCTGGATGACTGAGATGTGAGCCAGCTTTTTGTCATGCCTCTAAAGAATGCTCCTTTTTTTTTTTTTTTTTGCAACGTATTTCTTTAATAAATTGACTTTTTTTCATGCTCATGAGTACTGGCTCTATGTTTTCAGTTGTCCTAGTCAGTCAGTATTCCTTTTTCCTCTTTGCTTTTGTTTTCACCCCCTCTGCGAAGTGTCATGTCTGTGATTCCATTGGAGAAGAAAGGGAAACAATGACCTACTTTTTTAAATCGCTCCTTTTCACACAGACTCGCTGTTTAGGACAGCATGATCTGGGTAAATATTGCCATTTACGCTGAACTTGGACCAATTACTCCTAATGCTTTCAACAGGAACAGAAATCTGAGTTTTGTAAAAGAGTAAGTAGAACTGGCATGCTCTGCTATTTTCTGTTTCTCATTCATGAAGGAACAACAAAGTGGGAGGCTGGTTACTAGTGATGGTCAAAAGATGGCAAAAACAAACCAGTGTGCATCATGTTTTTGACAGAGGACCAAAATTCCTGAACATAGCCCTAGTTCATCTAAAATGATCTAATCTTTAAGACTACAATATGTAATATTGCACTAGACCCGTTCTTTTATTTAAGCTGTGTTGACATACAATGCACTTCTTATCTTACCATATACTGTATATATGTTTTTACTCTGTAACTTTAAGCTGCTCCAAGAGAAACTCAACTGCCGTGATACATGGTCTAATGAACAGTTTTGCTATTTGGCACGAGACATGTTGGAACCCCTCCCCCACCCCCTTTTTTTTACATAATCAGAAACAGTTAATAAGTCAGCCTGCAATGTTAGCTGATTAATTCAGTAAAGTATGCAAGTCAGTTAACAAGTACATAAATGTAAGTTAGCAAGTCACTAAACGAGTCATTTATTATGTCATTAAAGTCTGTAAGTCAGTATATAAGTCAGTTGGTCAGTACAGCAGGTAACATTTCAGTAAGTTGAAATTTCAGTTTATATGTCAGTATATCCATAAATCGGTAAGTCAATAAAAAATCAGTTAATAAGTCAGTACATGAGTCAGTTAATATAATATAATATAAGATATAAATCTTAAGTGAGTAAGTACATACATTCGTTAGTAAAATGAAAGTCAGTTAATAAGACAGCATGTACTTAAATCAGTCATAAAGTCATTTAACAAGTCAGTGAGTAAAGTCAGTATTCAGGTTAGTTGATAAGACGGTATTTAAGTCAGTTAACAAGTACTTGGGTCTGGTAATAAATTAGTAAGTCAGTATTTACGTCAGTTAATAAGTAATTAAGTACTTAAGTCAGTAAGTACTCAAGTCAGTTAATGAGTTTGTAAGTCACTGTGTGAGTCAGTTAATAAATTAGTATGTAAATCTTAAGTTGGTAAGTACATACATCGGTTATTAAGTGAAAATGTAAGTGTTATTATAAAACAGTAAGTACTTAAGTCAGTCATAACGTTATTTAATAAGTCAGGAAGTGAAGTCCTCACACAGGTCAGTTGATAAGATGGTATTTATGTCAGTTAACAAGTCCATAAATAATAAAATATTTGGGACAGTTAAGTTCCCAAGTCAGTATTTAAGTCAGTTAATGAGTTAGTAAGTCAGTAATAAGTTAAGTCATTTAATAAGTCAGTACTCCGATCAACTAATCATCATAATCTAGGTAATTTAGTAAAATTGGTACACAATTAAGTGTGAAGTTTTGTGTGACTGTTGGTTCTCAGTCTTATGTATTTTATCTGAACTGTGGAGCAAAAAGAAGTTGTGCAAAATGGCAAGAGAAACCATCCTGATAAGACAATTCATCTTAACTGAATATGTTTTTTCCTCTCTGTATGTACATGAGTCATTATCATGTTTTTGTGTTTCAGTCTGGGTGCACTGGGGTGGGTGTGTGTGCGTGTGCATGTGATCAGAGTGTAACAATCAGCCATATTGTGCTGAATACATACATGAGTGTTGGTGTTGTAGTACAGCTGAGACGGCTGGTAACAGAAGGAGGTTTTGGGGGAACCTCGACTCTTTAGTCAGTCCTCTATGTATCTTGGAACGCAGCAGCAAAACCACCGTCCACAATCATAACACGGTACGGCTCTCCAGGTTCTCCAGCTTTGTTTGAACAAGTCCAATGTGGTGTGAAGCGAGTGCTGGAACATCTGCGTGTGAGAAGTCGACGTCAACCACCGCCACATCTCTCCACACACACACGTCTTTCCAAAGGACATAATAACTCGCAGAGTGGCTGAAGAGTCAGGAACCAGAAGCCAGGGTTCTCACAAGAGCCATAAGGAGGGCTGGGGTGATTTTGATTAAAGGTTGCCATCTGGTGTTCATCTCATGCGTTACATTTGAGGAGATTGCAGAGTTACAGATTTATTTAAAGGATATGCTTTGAGACAGGAGATACGGATATGCAAGAGGTCCAAATGCTGTTTCAGAGGATGTTTAGATGAATGTAAACCATCTCAGGTTGGAAAATTGTTAGCTTGATAAGTCAGTACCCAGGTCAATTAGAAGGTAGACAAGTCTGTACTTAAGTCAGTTTACTAGTCAGTACATGAGATAGTTTATTAATAATTTATTAAGCCAGTCAATACGTTTTAAGGTATAAGCGAGATAAAATTGTCGAGTTCCAGAGTATTCCTGAATTTCCAATGAACTCCTCGACCCGTGGAGCTGCTGATACACATTTTGTGGCAGAGCGATAAGCGCTGGGGGTTTGTGGGTAAAATAAATGCGAGCTACAAAAATTGCACCAGATGCTTATCTTAATGCTATGACAACGCACATGTGTTTTCATCCTGGCTGGATTTGGATCCAGGCTGCGGTTTTGAAGGGGATTTGCAGACTGGATCGTGCAGCATGTAAGATGAGATATGGGCCATGATTAATCACTCGTCTGCTTCTGAACTCTTTTAAATCTTACGCTCATTTTGCAAATCTTCGTGTCTTCCAGTTCTTTATTTACATCCCAGATTTCTTTCAAATTCACACTAAAAGAAGGCAGTTATCAGGTTTAACCTTGACGTCATGTCAAGCAGCTGCGTTTTATGGTCAGTGCTGCAGGGTGGTCTTATTTGGACTCTGCAGTGAGCAGTAACTAGGCAAGCTCCTCAGGAGAACTGATTGGAAAACATCCACAGTGGCTTGTACTTCTGAAAAAGTGTGACCACAAATAATCCATCAGCACTAAAGCAACTCGACAGAAAGCTCATCGGCCAACCTTGACCTGCTGTAGTTAAATTAGTAGTGTGTTTAACTTCAGACTGAAATTTATTTAGCTTTATATTTAACAGCCTTTAATAAGAGTATAAGAACTGCTTATTAACTGTATATTTTGATTTGATGTGTGTAATGCCACAATTGCAGTGACATGTCAGTTGGCCTAATGTTAACTTGATTTATTTTCAACAGCCAACCTAAGAAAATGGGCATCTAAGGGTTAAAAAAAAGAAAATTTAAACAATCTCAGACTTTCTTTTTTTTTTAATCAAGGTTTCTGTGCTGCATTTTGCTCTTCAATGAGTTGCATTAAGTTTTTTAACAGAGAATTATCAAACGGAACATGTGGTAAACTATTAGTGGGAGTGACTGTGTTTAGCACAATGTAACAATTTCCTTACATTTTTTTGGTTTAAAATTGTAATACTTTGCCATCAGTCTGCAATCGGACTTGTACTTTGAAAGTAAGCTCATCACACTATAAATGAAAAGAAAGAAAGAAAAAGTGAGAAAGCACCCTTGTCCTCTTCTTGTGATCTTCAGGAAATTCAAATGGTGCAATTTCATAGTGAAGATGTGACTTCTTAAGGGAATGTTTCATATGTATATATGTATGTATATATATATATATATATATATATATAGATAGATAGATAGATAGATAGATAGATAGATAGATAGATAGATAGATAGATATTTCATAGTGGTGTATGGGAGCAGGTTGCAGGATGGATGTCGGGTAAAGCGGCAAGCACAGTATGTAAATGCATGAGAAGTTATTGAAAAAACAGACAAACTGAATCCAAATTACTTAGGCTAGATCAAAGTAAAAAAACAGACAAAAAGTCAAAACAACAGGCAAGCAGGTATCTGATAGGCTAGGCAACAGCAAAGTCCAAAAAATGGGCAAAAGTCGATATCAAAGTGCAAACAGTTCTACCCAAGGCTAGGCAAGGTCACAGTCCATAAACAAGAATCAAAAACCAGAGTTTCAGAAACACAGCCACAAGGCTCTGTGTGCATGTTAAATACAATACAACACTTTGCACTGAACTAAGAGTGTAAGGGAACTTAAACAGAGTGAGTGTGAGTGCAAACTTAACTCAAAGGTTCCATTAATAATCAGAGGATTGTGACTGGGAAGTGTAGAGAAGAGCTGGAAATTGGTATCCTCAGCAGACTGCTGGGAACTGGACTCTGTGTTACGCTGAGACAAGCAGAGGAAGCAGGTTGCAGCCATGACATGACATGAGTCACGGCCATTGGTTGCCGAGTGGTGCAGGGAGTTTTGGGCATATTCGTCCCAGGGAAGAAATGTGGACCATTCTCCCTGGTTTTCCGTGCAATATGCACTGGAGAACCTGCACACCTCCTGGTTAGCCACTCTACCTGGCCATTAGCCAGGGACGGTACCCTGAATTCAGCCTTATGGAGACTCCAACTTCTTCATAAAACCTGCCCAGACTCGGGATGTGAATTGTGGTCCTCGGTCACTCACGATGTCTTCAGGGATCCCAAAGTAACGAAACACATGCTCAAAAGTAATCTCATCTGTGCAAAAGACTGTTGGCAGTTCTGGGAGTGGAATCAGCCTGAGGGTCTTGGTTGAACTGGTCTATGATGATCATAATGACTGTATTTCCTCATGACTTGGGCAGATCAGTGATGAAGTCAATTGCAAGGTGGGACCATGATTGAGCTGGTGTTGGAAACATGAGCTTTCCTGCCAGGAGAGTGCAAGGAACCTTAGACATGCACAGGTAGAGCATGATGTCACATACTTGATGTCGCCGAGCATATTAGACCACGAGTATTTAGTCCAGATCAGCAAGTAAGGGCAATCATCGGGAACACGATGTGGAAGGGTATTGGCGATCTGTTCTTCAATCTTCCAGGTCAGCGCTTTAAGGAAACAAGAGGAAGGTAGAATGGTGTCATGACTGGGCTCGGCCAGTTTGGAGGGGTAACGTCATGACAAGGGATCAACCTTTGCATTCTTGGAGCCAGGCTGGTAGTGGAGTATGAAGTGAAAGCGGGCAAAGAACAGGGCCCAGTGTGGCTGACGGGGGTTCAGCATTTTGCCATTTTTAAATATTCCAAGTTTTTAAATATTCCACTTTAATAGCACAGTTCATGGTCCCCGTTTTCATAATTACATTCTCTGGGAGTTAGCTTTTTAGAATAAAAAGCAACTGGATGGAGCTTGTCTAGCACCAAATCATTGGGACAAGATAGCACCCACACTGAGGGTAAGGGGTCCAGAGGATAAGGATACTCAATGGTAATCTGGTTCAGTCAACGATAATCAATACACAACCAGAGCCTGCCTCCCTTCTTGTCCATAAAGAAGAAGCCAGCTGAAGCAAGGCCTGTAGATGGGCGAATGTGACCCTGCTGGAGCGCTTCTTGGGTGTATTCCTCCATGGCCTGCTGTTCTGTGAGTGAGAGTAGGTACATTTTGTTGCATGGAGGTGATGTACCTAGGAAAAGATGAACAGTTCAGTCATACAGTTCAGGTGTGGTGGCAGTCCTGTGGTTTTTGCTTCGCTGTACACATCAGTGAATTCCCGGTAGACCTCTGGGATAGAGTCTCGACTCTGGGTCTCAGGGCTTTCTATGCTCGTTCTGCAAAACTTAGACCACTGGATGAATGCCAGGAGATAAGTGTGTTGTGCTGCTGCAGTCAGGGAAATCTGAGAATTATTGACCAGCCTGTGGTGACATTAACCAGGAATATAATGCACTCGTGGTGAAGGGAGCTGACTTGGAGGTGGAGCAGCACAGTGCAGTGTGTGGCATCACCTTTGCCAATAGGACTCCCATCAATGGCTCGGACACATAGGGGGTGCTGGAGTGACTGTGTTGCATTTGATGAAATTGTCTGCTGTTCTGGAACCAGTCAGTGCTGCAAGAACAAAAGCACTTCCTGAGTGCTGTGTCTGAATTTGTGTAGTGAAACATTGGTGAAATATGTGGTTAGAGAGATTCACCACATGGGTGTACTGTCATCTTCTCAGTCTCTGCTCATGCACCTGGCTTCTTTCGCCATGGGGGACAGAGGCGAAAGGTGTGGTTTGTCTCCCTGCAGTAATAGCAGAGTTGCTTGCAACACCTCTCTCCTGGTGGTGGTGGTGAGCCTGATGCAGGGTGTGCAGAGGATTGCTGGGAATTGCAGTCCTGAGCTGCCATGTTTAGAGGAAACTGGAGAGCAACCTGGAGTCCATGCTATGCTGAAACAGGGAGGCAGACAGCAGCTACGACGTAACATGAGCTTGAGTGAATGAACTAAAATGTACTTTTTAAATAGTCTATAATGTAGGACTTGTGGAAAAAGAAGAGATTGATGCATTAATAAACATTTTTTTTATTAAAGTATATTAATGACACTTGCAGATTCTTTTATCTTAATATCTGAAGAACAAATGGCTGTATGTTTGTAGAATTTATAGGGAATTATCGTTCTAATCAGACAAGGAACTTCGGATGGACTATGGATTTTGGAATTGATCCAGACAGGGTCAAGCTTACTGCAAGGTCAAAGTTTGGAAATAGTTCTTTAATAGCTTCCTTCCTGTCTGAAATATATTTTAAAAGAATCTCAGGATTATAAATTAGTAACAAAATCAACCAGAACTGTTGTCAGCGGAGGCATCTTACTTGATTTCTCATGAATTGACATTCACATCGGTTGTTTGTTCTTAAAATGTCTTTAAACTCTATTTTTTAAAAACTATTTTTGCTATATTTTTGCAAATGAAATATCATTCACATGTTCCTGAAATACGTTACCTACAGTCCCCTCCAAAAGTATTGGAACAGGGCCACAATTTTTGTTATTTTGCCTCTGTACACCACCACAATGGATTTGAAAGGTACAGAGTGCTTATAGAGAAATGTGTCTTGTAATTGCATGACTATTAGAAGTTAATGATATTCTACGATTGGGGAATGTTGCTATTTTAATGTATTTTGATGTAACTAAAGAAAACATTTTTCTTTTGCAAAGTTGCTATAAAGACTGCTATACAAAGTCTTATACTGATCTTTCATTTTCAAAGCCAAAGCTCAGACAAAATTGATATAAATTGTTTTTAATATTATCATTAATCCTGGCTCATTAGCTGACGCTAGGTCTCAGCAGGAGCGTTGTTATGGTTACTGTGTCTGTGTAGCCTGAGCGGCCATTTGGTTTTTGTTTTCTTTATTTACGCATTTATGAATGCTCATTAGCCAATGCGTATAGCTAATTCTATGCTGAAACCCAACCCTTTTTGTCATTTAAGAGCAAAATGCAGCAAAGTAAGCTTGCATTAAAATTACCTTGTTGTCTGATTTGTGTTCAAACATTTTTTTAATATTTATAAATAGTTAAAAATGATTAAAAAAAATCTGTTTTGTACTAGCGTGAGGATGGTTTTTTTTTTTTTTAGGAAAGATTACACTTCTGGGTCCCTGGATCAGGATATCTATAGAAAAATATACAAGTAAAACTCAACACAATTTTGGAATGAATAGTGAAAAATAAAGCTTTATTAAGTGCATACAGTATATTTGTAGAACACACACAAACACACAACGTCTACTGAGGAACAGCGCACAGGATGAAAGCGAGATATATTTATGCTGTGTGTATTTGTTTATATGTATCTGGTTTTCTCCATGTCGATGTGACTGGTGTGCGATTACAGATGAAGTAAAGCATCAGGCTCATCTCTCGCCCAGTCTCTCTAACGCACTGTGCAGAATCTTTAGCTCCTCCCTCATTTGGCCCAGAACGTTCTGGATCTTAGCAGGTTTATCCAGGATCTCCATGGAGCAGGTGTACGGATCGTACCTGATGGAGAACGGCTTCTGGATTGTGGAGGAGTACTGCCTAAAGACCAAAAATCATTAACATTGACGTTTTAAAACTGATCTTAAACATTCGATTATTTGTTATTCATTTTATTATTTAATGTTTTGACATTATTAAACAGTTTATAGGCTATATTAGTTTTTTTTTTACTCAACAGTTAAAAACAAAATAATAACAAATAGTATATAATAAAATTATAATAACACAACAAAACTGTTGATATAAAAAAGATCACATTTTTTATACTTTTTTTTAAATATGCCTTGTTCATTTACATATTAATTATTTTATTGTTTGTTATTAAACATTATTAAGCAGTTATTATAGGTTATATTTTGTTCACATGTTCAAATTTTTAAAACTTAACATTTAAAACTGTTATTTAGCCATTTATACGTTTTATTTTTTTATTTCACTATATTATTGTTATATTTGCTCTTTATTAAACACTAACTATTGTAAAAGCATTGTAAACATTTTATTTGTTATAAATTATTATTATTAATATAATTTATTATGTACTCTGTTAAGCATTTTAAAACTAATTTTAACATTTTAAAGCTGATACCAAACATTATATTCATTTTATCATCATATTTGTTTTTAAAAAAAAAATTAAACGGTTTATTATAAGTTGTTTGTTATTTAATAAACCTTAAAACAATTAACATTTCTAAAAATAGATACATATTACTGTGCATTATGAATTTTCTGTTTAAACTTTAATCATAAATAAAATAATAATTGCCTGATTATTATTAAATATTGCACAAATTATTTTCATCATTAAATATTTTAAAACTGTTTAAGCATTTTAAACAATGAATAATATATAATCTATTTAATTATTTGTTATATTGGTTGCAAAATATTTAATAAACCAGTAAAATGATGAAAGGAATACTATTATTTACAGCATTCGCATTAAAAAAAGAGGAAAAAATCACTAAAAAGAGTTAATACACCTTAGCATTTTGCTTGTAACATCAGTAAAACAATCGTTACCAATAACCTGCAGTTTTAGTTTGTGGCTATAAAATACTTTACTCTCTTCTTAGTTCACATGTAGCTGAGAAACATATTTGTGAGTATTCTTAAGAATAGTTCTTCTTATAGAAGTACTGAATTTCTGTTTGTTTCCCAGGTTTTAATGCTGTTTCTCTGTCCTGTGCCTGACCCAGCCCTCTGAAAGTGAAATATTCTCCTTCAGACTTCACCTCATCTTGCTTGTAGCGTCCTCGAAGCTTTGGGAGACAAAGTAAACAGGCTGGTAGGTCTGATCCTGGTACGGCTGCACCGCCGTCTCAGCAGGGACGAACGGCTTGTACTCGGGTTCATTAGAGAGGGCGTACTAGAGAAACGAAAATAGATGTGTATTTAAAAGCTGCTCCAAATCGCTCTCACATTCCAATTTATTATCAAATAATAAATTAATATATCCATCCATCCATTATCTATAGCGCTTTATCCATCTGGGTCGCGGGGAAGCTGGAGCCAATCCCAGCATC
>JAQQZX010000004.1:1989777-2001992 GCA_030068355.1 Notoglanidium maculatum
TAAAGAGAAACAACAGTCCATCATTATCCAGTCTCTTTTAAAGTCATAAAAATAAAACAAAACATTGAATTAGAAGGTGTGTCCAAACTTTTGACTGGTAGTGTATATATGTCATTATTTAATAACTATCAAAGATAAAAGCTGTAAAAACAGAGTCTGTAAAGTGAAAAGTGAATACCTGTGAAAACTGAGCGAACTCCTTGTCTGTGAGCATGGGGATGTGTCCGAGCAGTTCGTGACAGCAGTCCCTAAATTCAGTAAATAACAGCAGGTCAGGTCGTATTCACTTGTGAGTGTGTGACTGAATGATGAGTGTATAGTGTATGAGGGGACGTACGGCTCTGGAGAGTGCATGGGCGATGAGGAATGGCGAATGTACTGTGTGCACTGGAACACCCTGAACGCCAGACTCGCCAGGAAGTCCCGCGCCGACAGCAAACCCATAACCGGGCGCAGCTGGAAGCCTGTCTTTTCTGAAAACACAAATATATCATAAATAACATCAACTGCTTTGGTCAAAGTAAACAATTTCCTTTTTTTTTTTTTTTTTTACATGAACACCAAATCAGTTTTATTTCTACAGTCACAAAGCAGCGAGAAGGAAATCTTGACTCAAACGGGAGCCTGTCTTCTTCTAGATGACACTGATTATATAGTGTGATTATAAACCATAGCGGTGTAAAAGAGTAAAGACAAACAGTACTGTGAATAAAAGTTGACAGGAAATTCCTGTTTACGTTCCAACATCTTTTTAAAAGTGTACAGAGTATTTCTATTTTAAGAGAACACAAATTGTATGTAATTCGCTAATACATCACTAGGTGCCAGTAGATATCAGTAGAAGTCATTTCCTTATTGTTTATTGCTTATTACTGTTAGATGAGGTGATACAGGAAGACCTGGTCATTGGTTTTTGGAGGAAGGCCTCCTCTAGGCATGACTCTGCCTTATTCTTTACATTTTCCAGAATGGATTTAATGTCACTGCAGGATATTCTACAGGATATTCACTGTCTGGGGGATTTATTCTAACCAAACCCTGATTCTTTTCCAGTTTTTTTTATTTGTTTATGCATGTTCTCTATAAAAAAAAAACCCCCACAGATTTACTTATATTCAGACATTTTTGTTGCATGCAGACCAACACTAATTATGTGACTTCTGATGCTACCAGAACTACACTATATGGCCAAAAGTATGTGGACACCTGAGCGTGGCCGTGGGGATTTGTGTTCATTCGGCTACAAGAGCATCAGTGAGGTCAGGCGCTGATGGTGATTGAGGTCTGGGGTGCAGTCGGTGTTCCAGTTCATCCCAAAGGTGTTCAGTGGGGTGAATCTCCACTCCAGCTTTAAAACATCATGTCTTCACAGAGCTGGCTTTATGTACAGGAGCATTATCATGCTCGAACCTCTTAGTTCCAGCGAAGAGAAATTATAATGCTACAGTATACAATGACATTCTGTACAATTGTGTGCTTCAGACTTTGGGTGTGATGATCAGGTGTCCGTATACTTTTGACCATATAGTGTATTTTAGAGCACCATGAATGAATACTTATGCTTTTACTTTTTTTAAATTTGGAAATAATTTTTGAAACTATATTCCCCCCCCCCCATAAATATTATGAGCCACTCTGTGTAGATTCATTACATAAAATCTCTATTAAGTTCATTTTCAGTTCTAGGCTGTAAAACTACACAATGTTAAAAAGTTCATGTTGGGCTGTATAATTCAGTTAAAATGACGGTTCAGGCAGAGGTTACCTTTCAGGAAATTGGACACGTCTCTGAGCTGAGGGATTTTGTGCTCTCCGTAGCCGCACTCTGTCTGCAGCTGCTGCAGGCCGTCCAGGAACTGTCTGCAGGCGTGAGTCGGATAGGTGGAGGTCAAAGTCCTGTACACTTCTCTCCTGATGAAATATAAAGTGCATCAGGATCAGGATCATGCCCGGACGTGTTTTTGAGTAATTTTAAAAAGTGGTTAAAAAGTGTTTTTGAGTCATTTTAAAAAACATAAGTAAATTTGTCATTTAATTAATCATTAAAAAAAAAGTTAATTGAAACAAAAGAAAAAGATTATTAATTAACTTTAGCATTTTAGTTCATTGGAACTACATTGTTTAAAAATACCTAATTGTTCTTTATCGTTTAATGTAGAAAATGCCACTCATTGGCCGAAAAATCTTTTTGTCAGGAGAAACTCTAACATGAATCCAACAACAGTTAACATTTTGGGAAATTCCTCTGTAACGTTCTTCTAGTAAGTCATAAGAATGAATGTGTAAAAGCTCATGAATGCAGGGCATCAAGAAACGTTTTCTGCAGATTTTTGGATCTGAATGCTTTTCAAGGATATATAACATGACATCATTGTTCTAAGTGTTCTAAGTTCTAAGTTCAGATAATATGGTACGCCAACAAAACAGTGGACAAAAACAAAAACAGTTAAATAAACAAAATACAAAATACTGCTTTTTTGCAGTATATATATATATATAGCTAATATACATACATAAATACATAAATACATATAGCTATGTATATATATAGCTAATTTTCCAAAAGAAAGTATTAAGGATATTTTTAAGTATATATATATATATATATATATTCTAAGTTCTAAGTTCTAAGTTCAGATAATATGGTACGCCAACAAAACAGTGGACAAAAACAAAGACAGTTAAATAAACAAAATACTGCTTTTTTGCAGTATGTATATGTATATGTATATAGTATATATATAGCTAATTTTCCAAAAGAAAGTATTAAGAATATTTTTAAGTATATATATATACTTAAAAATATTCTTAATACTTTCTTTTGGAAAATTAGCTAGACTTGTAGACTCGTTAAATAATACTACTACTACTATTACTAACTAACTACAACAACAACAACAACAACAATAATAATAATAATAATAATAATAATAATGTTTGCACATCCTCAGGACAAAAACATTTTTATTTAAGATATATAGTTTGATATTTGAAACCCACCATGTGGCAACCTCTTCTGGAGTATATTCAACATATGGTAATGAGTCGCCCCTGCAGACAATTACAAACATTTAATAACATGGACATCTTGATTTACATTTGAAACAATTCCACTTGAGTTTCACTGCAACATCCTGCGTTAAATGAACACATTCAGCATTGCATTCACTCTCAAGCTCAGATGGATTTATTTAAATCTTTAGATGCTCTTTCAATGCTGAAGATTGAAAGTAGTCCCTCTAAATTATAACTAATGATCCTACTTACTGTTTGAAGCTGAAAGCCAGCTCAGAGATAAACGCTCTCCGTTTTCTGTATTCCAGATCGCTAAATCCCTGGAATGAATAGAAATGTCAATTACTGCGAAATTTATTAGGTCAATTCTAAAGATCATTGCTTTTACAATTTATTTCTGATTACATTACATAGGCTAATTCCACAGCTTTATGAATTCTGGATTCTGATTGGTCCGGTGTAAAATATTTTCCTATAACAGCAGCTCTGAAGGCAGTGCAGGTTTATATTCATGCGCTTGTTCTAATTATTGTTTCTACGGTAAAAACTCATTCACAGTCTCCAGTGCCAGCACTTCATAACAGTTAGTAATTTATCCAACATGTTTGGGACAGAGACATTTCGCTCTAACATGACAAGCTATGTTTTTTTTTTTTTTTAAATTAACATCAAGAAAGAGAAAAAAAAGAGATGCTGGTGAGATAATGATGGTTTATAGCTGCTATAATGTAAGTGAGAACAGGAACATGTTTTGTGGACAATCCACAACATTAGATGCAACTATAAATGGATAAAAATAAAGTATGATGGTACTGAATAAATAAAAAAGTGGAATTTCTGGCAAATTGCTGTGGTGTAAGAGGAATACAACACTTCTGGAGATGCTGTTATAAGAAAAGAATCAACTTCGGAGGGTTAACAGTGACTCCGCTTCATTGCACCACTCTGTCACTGATTATTTTCCTATAACAGCATGACACAGCGTGCTTTAGTCCTTATTTATTATACAGTTAGAAGTTACGTACAGGGTGATCTTGGTCCAAGTCAGGGTCGTACTTTGTAATTATGTGATTGCATTTGTCCAGATCACTGATCTTTCTTGGGAACCATGGAACTAAAACAATAAAATAATAAATAATAATAATAGTTAGGTTCAGGTTATACATATACAGTTTATCACTTGCATGTGTACAAAAGTTTGCACACTCTTCAGACAAAAAGAAGCCGATGAAGTTTATTTTAAGTGAAATTTAATCAAGACATTTAGTATTCTTGGTTTCAACAGATGCTCCTTTAGTATCTTGGTAAATATCTTATAAAAACCTATAACTCCTGATGTCATATACTGGCAAATTGACATACATTCCCACATTTATTTGGGATCCATGCTGATTTTAGCCATCATTATTAACATTTCAGACTTTTGTTTTCCTCCATCCAGAATCCACGGGGTCTAGGTCTATATATGTATATGTATATGTATATGTATATGTATATATATATATAATAGGCCTACTAATAAAAGAACATTATACTGAGTATACCATGTTTAGTTTTAAGTGATGTTTATTTGCTCTCCATATTGATTTATATTGTTATTTCTATATTATTACTCTAAAATCTTAATTATTTTTTTGTATCTTTGTATCTTTTACCTGAGAAGGTGTGTTGTTTATCTTTAAAGTTTTACTTAAAAACAAATTAAATGTATATCAGGTGTATTCAAGGTCCAATAGATAGACAGATAGATAGATATCAGCTTTTCAAGGATATATAAAATGACGTCATCGTGCTCAGTGGGCGGAGCTTAAAGTCTTCTTGCTATAAGGTTCAAATAATAATATACTCGGAAAAAAAACCGAGTAAACAAAACCTAAAATTTGGTTATGATATAACTAAAAGAAGACATGTCATAGATGTAATTTATTTAAACATCTGATATAATCTTTCTTCCTGTAGCTAGAAGAATCATTTTTAACGCTGCACTAATATTCCCAGTTCCAGGTTGACAACACCTACTAAAGGTAGAAGGTAAGCTACAGTATAATGCTTCTTCTCCTGACAAAGTTGATCTGTTTTTCTGGACTGTGTAAATGTAAGGGTGAAAGTTTACGCACCCTGGTCGTCCTGCAGAAGCCGCACCTCATCTGCCACTCTTCTGAGCGCGTTAATGAAGGAGTCAGTGTCAGAGCTGTGAACTTCACACTGCATGAAGAACTCCAGCTCATCTGAGGACATCTTCTTACACCTCCGAGCTGCACGACTCTCCAGGTGGAGCAACTTCGCCTCAAACGTCTTTAATTAGACACACACACACACACACAGATTCTGAGTCTGATTCTGCATTAACGAGCTGCTGTAGAAGAACATCATGTAGAACATTAATCACACACCACTGGTCATTTATTTAACAGAGAACATGAACTGAGACATGGGTACAGAGGTTTCTTATCAGAGCTGATAGGATTATTGAGTGAAAGCTGTTTGGCAAGAAATATAATATTTTAAGGTGTTGGTTGAAGCTGATTGATCAATTAACCACCATTAATGCAGCAATCATTAGCAAGCATGTTTGTATTTCTTTCTTGCAGTCTCAAAAATGAAGTGTTAATAACACACTTTTTTGAATCATGTGTGACTGTGTCTCTTCTATACATCTAGAAATCACATCTCAGTAATATGTGATCACGAAAAAAATATGTGGGCTAAAATACATGCCTTAGATGTGAAAATTAAGAAATCAGGTTTTTTCTTCGTGCTTTTTATGTAAAAGATAGGAATCAGGGTTTGATGTGTATCCTATGTGTATTTGATCACATATTTATGTCTGACCAGAAGCTGTGACCACACTACAAATGAAGTATGATAACACACAGGGTTTGTTAAACGTATAATAATAATAATAATAATAATAATAATAATAATAATAATAATAATAATAATAATAGGCCTATGTCTGGTTGTGCAGCCAAAAATATGAGTTCCAGAAACATTTTGAGATTTCTGTCAAAGTCAAAAGGTTTTTTTTTTTTTTTTTTTTTTTTTTTTACAAACCTACAAAAACAAAATACAAAACAAAACAAAACAATCAATATTTGAAAGATCTTCTGCTTAGGACCCCAGATGAATAGACCAAAGATGTCTTTCTACATGTTTAAAAGACAGGGGGTACTAACCCGTGCCTTTCCTGATTGCTCTGATGGTTATCTGAAAGTGCGCCGTGTGCACCTTTAGTAGCCTTTATTTCTTTAAAGTAGTAAGCATTTAATTATAAGTTTACTAAAAAAAAAAAAAAAAAAGTACATACCTTTGATTATTATGAATTATGTACCTTAGTTCATTTTAAAGGTATAAAAAATGTAAAAGAAGAAAGAAAAAAAAGGAAAAGGCAGAAAGATACCACTCCTGATTGTACCACACCAGAGATAAGAAATGTGCACTTTAGTACTCTTTATTCCAACAGTGTAGAAATGACTAAAAGCACATTGGAGCGTTTTTTCCCATGGGTGCTTCAAGATCCTTTTTTAGGCTTTACTGACGTAGAAAAGCATCTTAGAATGCGCGCTATCAGTGACTCACCTCGAAGACTTTCCCAGCCTTGAAGAGCCCAACATTTTTGTCGTTCTTCTGCGTAAAGAGCAGGTGGAGAATAACCTTACCGCTTTGCTCTTCGAAAACCAAGTTGTCGCCGGTGCGCGATGGACCCGGAGACGCATCTGTGCTCTCTCTGTCTCTCTCCCTGTCTCTCTCCCTGTCTCTCTCCCTGTCTCTCTCCCTCTCTCTGTCTCTGCGCGCGTCCTCGATGAGACTCCGCTTTCTGCCGCTGAAAGGCACACTCTGCGCCACGCTCTCCGTCTTCATTTCACGCCTCAGCTAGGACTTGTTCTTTAGGCTTCTGTCTGTGGTCTGTCATGTACCGAGCGATTTATATACAGGAGGAAATCGTGAGGTCTTTATGTAAATGCGCTGCAGGAGCGCGAGTCCATGCGCGCAGCTCTGCGTCATGCGTCTGCGCTTTTTTTTTATTTCCATTTTAAGAAGACTTAAAATAAAGCCAGCGGTTATCAAACGACCCTCAGATGAGCTCCGAGGATCACATCCAGTGCGTGTGACAGTGTGAACAGTCTAGGTTTACACACACAAAATAAACAAAGAAATAAATTGGAACGGCTGTGAAAAAAACCGGCTGAAATTGGAGCAGGGATGTGAGGTACTCTCACCAGAAATAATAATAATAATAATAATAATAATAATAATAATAATAATGAAATTTATTGTTACTATATTGCCATATCACTTTTCTTTCTCTTCCTTCTGGTAATAAAAAATAAGAAAATCCATATTATGGAATAAAATATCGATAAGTAAAACTTTATTAAACACAGATCACACGCATTCTATACATTTTCTAACAAATTAAACTGTTTTATTTAGGCAAATATATTTGTCGAGCAGCTGTATATACGATTAAACAAACAGGAATACAGGAAAAAAAATGAGAAGCTGACATGAAGCTAATTACACGTTTGGTTCATTATATATCTGTGTCCTTTTATCAGACGGTTATTAAACAATGTGGAGCAGCCACCTTAAATGTAGCCTGTTATTATCACGTTGTCAAGTATTTTGAGTTAATTAATCCCAGAATTAATGGCAATGCCGGATGAGTTTGCGACTGTTAAGGCTATTTACGGACAAATGCGCGCTTTTTGTGCCCGGTTTAAAATAGGAACATTCCAAATTCAAGCAAAAAATAAAAAAATAAAATAAATAATAATAATAAGAAGAAGGAGAAGAATATTAATAATTCTGAAATGTTACTTCTAAAGGGAAATATGCTCGTACAAGTTTACTATTAGATCAGGAGATTAGAAATATAGCCGGAATCGCATCTAAAGGAAGTCCCTTATTTCTTTTTTAAAAGAAAGAAGAATTTAATAGTAAGAAAGAACAGTTTGGTCAACAGTATAATAGCAATATATAGCAAATTATAATGATAATTAGCTTTACCAAGTATTGCTAATTAAAGAATGTACAGAATGATGTAGGTTATTTAAAATCAATACTAATGTTAGACTGCATGAAGTTAAAAAGTTTTAAAGGTCTTCAAATCTAATTAAGAAGATTAAAACGTCGAAATTATTTAATAGACCAAGCAGGTAACTAAAGTGTTTATCATCTGTGTCAATGACTACAGATAATCTAGCCTACAAAGCTTAAATACTACAGGATATAAACATTTTATAAAATACAAGAAGCATACTTCATATCAAATTCCTCTCTGTATGAGCACATGGTCGGTTTTAAAATTCAATTGGACAATAATTTGACTTTTGTGGGATCATTTAAGATGCACATTTCCCACCTGTGGGACTAATAAAGGTTTATCTTATCTTATCTTATCTTATTTAAACGCTCATAACTGTCGCTTTTTAATCACTGATATCTTCAAGATCTTGTCCATGGTTCTACAGATGATCTACTTCATCTTCTGCAGAGCGTTGCACAGGATCCCCATCTCACCTGAAGCAGAAATGATAACAACTCTGATCAGCTTTATTAAAACTCTAATTCATCAGTTCATTCTTTAAAGTTTCTTTAAAGATGTTTTCATTTAAGGGTCTCTAGAATTTATCCTGTATCCTTAGAAGTAATGATTATTATGTCGATTAGCATATGCTTCTTCAAAAGGAACTTAAAATAGGCTGTAGATCCCTAAAGGGTTCTTGGATGAAAGCCTACAATAGTTTGTTTACCTTTCAAAATGTTTTTGAGCAAAATACACTTTTCAGAAAAAAAAAACCCCCTCAAATCTAGATCCATAAATGGTGGCTTGACTCTCTGGAGGAACCCTGAAAGGTTTTATGTAGAACTATAAAACACAGGGTTTCCTTTTCAACAAGGATCCAAATAAAAACCCTTTAAGGAAGCTACACAGAAAAATATAAAACCCTACATGATTCATTTTTGGAACCCTTAATGGTTCTACAAATAACTGTACAACAGACCGTCCCTATCAGTGAGGCTATCATAGAACCTAGCAGGAATAGAACTCTTTAGAGTAGAACACTTTTAGGTTCTTTGTAGAACCATACAACACTATCTGGCAGGTACATTCCTATAAGATAAACTACAGACACTTTAAGGGGTTTGGTACTATGCCTCTAATGGAACCCTTAAAGGTTACATGTGGAACCCTAGTTTGTTTCCCTTTCATTAAGCGTTTTGGGTGGAAACCCTTTAGAAATCTAGATCAAGCTAAAAGGTCAACTCTAGAACCAAAAAACATATTTTTCACCTTGTCTGTCTGGAGGAACCCTAAAAGGTTCTAAGTAGAACCCAACAACATAGGATTTTCCTACCAAAAAAAAAGATTGAAGTAAAAAACTTTAACGAAGCTGCACTCTTAGAAAAGGTAAAATGCAGAACCTTAAATGGTTCTTCGCATTGTGCTTCTAGTGGACATCTTAAAAGTTGTATGTAGAATTCTACAATGTAGAGGACTCCTAGTAGAACCCCACTTCCATATGTACAGTAGCTGCACGGCTAAAAAGGAAGTCGATTATATTTTCCCTCTGGGAGATTTCTTGACGGATCTATGTAGCTATAACAGAGGGTTTTCTTATTTGAGAAAGTGTAATGATAAACCCCTTTTAGGATGCAAAAAATAATACCCTTAAACTATCATAGTATGATGATAAGAACCCCTAGCTTTTTAGAGAACTACTGAGGAACCCTTTTTGTAAGATTGTAAGAAAAGCTAAATTTCCATTGAACCCTTGCGGAACCAAGTTTTCCAAGGATGTTAGAAACCTTTTTTTTTTTTTTTCCTTTTTTTTTTACAAGCATGTATATAACTGTCTAAAGAATTTTTGTGGAACCTTTTTTAAACCTTTTTTTAGACAGCACATGAAGCTAAACACATACTACTGATACTGTCAGCCAGGTTGCGCAGTTTGTTTGTGTTGTCCAGAAACTCGATGCTCTGAGTGTAGGCATTATAGCGCAGAGAGAACGGTCTTGGAATGGTGGTGGCAAACTTCCTGTAATACGTGAAAAACACCAATCAGTCGACAGAAGATAAGAACGTGTTCTCAGCAATAGGGTTGGAGCGAGTCTTCATCGCCACGTATACCTGACTTTCTCTTTGGCGTCCTCAAAGCTCTCAGCCAAGTAGTAGACCGGCTGAAATTCAGTGATGGGGTATTTCTGCACACTGGTCTTCTCTGGCTCGAAGGGCATGACTTTAGGTTTGTCAGACAAACAGTACTGCAGAATAGAAATATATTTCCTCAGTTAGTTGGACTATATTACAGTTACTTAATTCTTTTTAGTCATTCTACAAAGCACAATAAATCCATAAGAAAGCATAATTATAAGAATAAGAATTGGTGCTCCTGACACAATGCATATCTTACACTGTTGTTAGGCAACTAGGAAACACGGGGTCTGACTTTTAACTAGCTTATGATGAAGGCTGATGATTTATTTATGTAGCTAGTACCTAGATGTTATGTTTATCATACAGTGTTACTTCATTAGCTTCATCATATTCCTCAGATGTACTGATACATTACTAAGAAAAAACAGCACAGCATTACTAAAATTACACTGTAATGACCATTAGCATAGCTGTATATAACTGTTACGTTTATTATACAAACAACATTAATATAGAAATTTGTCAGTAATATCAACATTTCCCTCCGACGTGTTGACAAATTCCAAGAAAAGCCACAGTATGACTAAAATCACACTTAGCATAGCTGTATGACGCTATAATGTATATTACTCTGAGAATGTAAATATAGAAATTTGTCAGAAATAGCAACATTTTCCTCAGATGTGTTGAGAAATGACACAGTATTATGAAAAACACTGTAATTATGCTTAGCGTAGCTGTATATTGCTGTTATGTTAAATGACTAAGAAGAAAATCCTAAAATTACACTGTAATAACACTTAGCATAGCTGGATATTACAAAGACAATGCAACTCTATCAAGAATATCAACATTTTCCCCAGATCCGTTAATAAATTACTATGAAAATGATTACTAAAACTATAATTACTGAGCACTGATAGAGAGCAAGACAGCCATGATGTAGGGAAAAATCAACATTGTGTTACAACTCGACCAGTGCTATCGGAACACGTCTACGTCAGAAGCGGTTAGATAGAACAGATTTATTGCACAGTACAGAGAACATAACCTCATTTAAAACTTCCTCTTCAGCATCTGGGGAAAAGTGAACACTAGGTTTAGCACCTGCATGGTCCAGGAGGTAATTAATTCGTAATGGGGATGACTTTCTCACCTGCAGTTCCCCAAACGATGAGAGCAGACCTGCTCCATAGGCCTTGATGTCGCTGCCTTGCTTACAAAGCCCAAACTCTACAGTAAACCAGTAAACCTGCAAACACACACACACATACACAGTAATCCAATCTTACAATCTCAGAAAACTGAAGCTAAAGAACAAGAAAATCCCAGAATTAGCACAACCTGTTTTAGCTACATTAGCTAAGCTAGTCAGCTACCTAACTACTTTAGCAAGTTAGCTTAGCTATTGGAAACTCTCCAACAACAGCCATTTGACTTTTGTGGCTAGTCTAGCCAATGTTAGGCTAAGTATTATTAGGGTGACCAGACGTCCTCTTTTCCCCGGACATGTCCTCTTATTGAGACCTGGAAATTGCGTCTGGCCGGGATTTTAGGATTGTCCGGTATTTTGAGCTGCCTAAACATTCGTCACGTCATGTGCATCTCTCAGTTACGATCCTACACGCCTGTTCACTTCCACTTGCGCTAGTGGATCCAAGAGATAAGTGAGCAGGATGGGGTCTGAGCGAGGAAGCAGTTTTGGGCTTTGATTATCTCCCTGCACGTTCCCAGCCACCCTCATTGATTGTTCGTCTTAACCTTAAAAAAAATTAATTGGTCAGAACCGCAGGTAGCACTAATCACTGCCATCAGCACCGGTTTCCTTGGTTACAACAAGCACGTGGCGCACGATATCTGAAGTGCAAAATGCCGAAACGCCGTTGTAAATTCGCTGACGATTTACAAAAAAATCCCCGTGCTTTTGTCTCGGTCGCGATGCACGGGAGGCTGAGTGCATAACATGCAAAGCAGGCACGTGCGTGTCAGTGGCTAATAAAGGTGCCACCGACCGAATGATGGAGATTTCACTGGTCTT
>JAQQZX010000004.1:2002092-2012545 GCA_030068355.1 Notoglanidium maculatum
GTTCAAAATGTTCAGTTTAATCTAGGCCTAGGGTCCACAATGTTCTTTAGGGCCAATAAAACTCATCGATCAGATCACCCTGACCACAAAAAAACCCCCACAAACAAATGCGCACTAAGGTGTCCTCTTTTTTGAAAACCAAAATATGGTCACCCTAAGTACTATGTAATTCAATCCTAACAATCTAGCTAACATTAGGCTAACTATTTTATACAAGTTTATGTTAGTAACATTTCATTCACTATAACTAACTATAACTAGATAATACACACCGTAGCAAGCATCTCAATGTACTCATCAGGGGCTCCAAGGGATGCCAGGCCAATTTCCTGTCATGAAAGGAAACCATTAAGATATTATTTACTAAGTGCAAAAGTTTACACCCTGGATGAAAAAAAAAGAAAAAACAAAAGGACCTGTTTTTTACAATTTGCTCTTATGTTAGTATTTTCATATTTCAAAGATAAATGAAATGTAAGTTTTCAGGTATCTTTATCAGTATGCTCAAAGGTTTTCGCCTGCCTCGGGCATTCTGTATTTAATTTGAATGCGCAAAAAAACCCACAAAAAGACAAGCAGCAAGTTAAATGTCTTCTTCTTTTTATCATGTCAGAGTAAAGCTATACATGATGTGGCACTCAAATATACAGATATATTGCAGTTTCTCTCTAATAAAATGTATTGCAAAAGAAGAAGCAAACCTGTGAGAACTGAGCAAAACTGGGGTCCGCAAACAGAGGAACGTGTCCCAAAAGCTCATGGCAGATGTCTCTGAAATTAAAAACAATAATTTATTACCTTTTAATAAGTAGATAAATCAACTTACTACTCAATTTAATCAATTGGCATATTATATGGTGCAATGATGGCTTAGTGGTTAGGTGTGTGTGTATGTGTGTGCTCTACTTACGGCTCAGGTGTGTACATGGGTTTAGATCCGTGCCGGATGTACTGGGTGGAATGAAACACGCGGAAGGCTAAACCAGCGAGGAAGTCTCGAGATGACAGCAGCCCTGCCACTGGGCGCAGACGGAAACCGGTGCATGCTGGGAATAATGCAGTATTATCATACTATCAATATTTTGTCTTATTTCTCTGAGGAAGAGAACGGTTGATAACAGGAACCAGCTGGTTTCAAGGACAGTAACTGGAGCTATGAATGGATAAAAAGTATGGTGGATTTCAGGATGTATGACATTCTCCTTCCAACTGTTTTGCTTCCATATTACATCCCCATGTGCACTTTATTCGCTATGTTCTGTAGTGGATATTCATCATGACTTGATGTCATGACTTTTCATTGGTGATCGATATGTCTGATAAACAGTTTCATTCTTGGTGATATAAAAGTTAAATAAATTCAAGCCTAAAATTGCTCTCATGTTCTGATGACTTTATCTGATTTTCAGGGAGGCCTGAACGAGACTACACTGGTTCAGAGTCTTACACTGCAGGAAGCTGGACACCTCCTCGAGCTGAGGGATGTTGTCCTCACGGTAGCCGCAGTACTCCTCCAGCAGAGGGAAGACGCGGTTGTGCTCGTGACATGCGTGAGTGGGATACAAGGTCTTCAGCTCCCTGAACACAGTTCCCCATGTGGCCTTCTCCTCCTCCGTGTACTCCACACGTGGGATCGGCTGACCACTGGGCACAGAATGAGAAAAAACAAAGGTGAGACTGCATGAACAATAAACTCACCTCCTAAACCCAAGGAATTGCAAACAGGCCTACATTTTCTTTACAATTCGCAGTTATATCATAAAATTTGTTTAAATGTTTTAAATAATTCTCCAAGTAGCTACATAATAAAACACTTTAAATGAATTAGTGTTGGATGAAAAAGCTAAGAAGAAGCTCATATGCACTTTTGCTCCTTGTCCCTCTGATGGAAACCTTATAGGTTCTTTAAAGAACCCTACAACAGGGGTTTTTAGAAACTTTTAGAAGCTACACTTGGTGAAAACAAGTAAAATATAGAACCATAAAGGCCTCATTTACGGGACCATTAAAGGTTCTATTTCTAACCTTTCAGAGAAAGTTTCAGTTAGAACTTATATAGGAAGCTACACTATTAGGACAAAAAGGTCAAATCCAGAACAATAAAAAGTGTTTTTCATGTTGTTCCTCTAGGGGAACTATAAAATATACAACCCTAAAAGGAAGCTTTAAAGGTTCTGTATAGAATCCTCCAATAGGAGGTTTCACTATCAGAGAGAACAGTAAGCAAATCATCTGTAAAAATGTACAATTTTAGAAGAAAAGGTTTAATCTAGAGCCCTTAGAACCGGATAGTGGAGTTTTACCTACAGTATTAGTAAAAGTTTCAATATATATATAAACCAGAGGCTTTTCCTACAACAGAGTATTTCCCTTTCAAAAAGGTCAACCTAGAACCTTTTTAAGAAAACTACACTTTTAGAAAAAGGGGGAAATATGGAATCCTAAAGGAACCTTTAAAAGTTTTTTATAGTTCCCTACAACAGAGAAGGTTCCAAGTAGATTCCCTGTAGAACGCGACACTATTAGAAATAATCCCTTAAGGGTTAACTGATGGAACCCTTTGTTGAACCGTATAACAGCATTCTTCCTACAAGACAGGGTTTGAAGCAGAACCCCTGTAACAAGCTATACTCTTAAAATGAAGGAAAAATAATTAAAAATATTTTTCCCCAACAAAGGGTTTAAATAGAATTTATTTGGAAGCTACACTCATAACAAAAGGTAAATTATAAAACCCTGATTTAGTCATTAGTGGAACCATAACATGTTCTGTTTAAAAACCTACAACAGGGTTTCAATTAGAACTGAATTAGGTCAAATGTAGAACCATAAGAGATGGTTTTGGTTTCATCCCTTTGGCTGAAGGTTCTACGCAGAACCCTACAACAGAAGGATTCTGAATTAGGAATTTTCCAGTGGAAAAAGTTATATAAAAAATAATAATGTATTTGATTTAATGAATAATAAGAACCCTTGAATAATAAGAATGGACACCTCACCACATTCACCACAAATGGATTCCCTAGAATCCTTATGGTTCCACTGATGGAACCTTTAAGGTTCTTCAGAGAGGGTTTTTAGGTAGAACTGCTACAGGAAGTTATACTCTGAGAATAAACCAGAATGATGTGACATTTTCTAGGTTTAGAGAGGAATTATTGGGCTCGTGGTCAGCATGGTGTGTGTGCGTGTGTTTGTGTGTGTGCGTGTGTTTGTGTGTGTGTGTGTGTGTGTGCGTGTGTGTGTGTGTGTCTACACTGCTATGTAAATGTATTTTTCCATAGTGGGCGTTTCATTGAGCACTGCTGGCCTTTGTAGTGCTCATTTGAATAATGCAGCTCTATTATGATGACAAAGCGGCGTGCGCACCGGCACCCTGTAATTTCCCCCCTTTTGTTGGCCAGGGGTAATTTTCCATAAAAGGCACACAAAAACACACTCAGGGGAAAGAGCTGGAGCTGGGGCGGATCTCTGTGGCCCTGCGCCCCGTGTGGGAGGGAGAGAGAACTAGAGAAAGAGAAAGGCTTCTAGAGACTAGAGAGAAGTTTTTTGCATGATCAATAATTACTGTCTGTAGCTGTAGGCGATGTCAGCGAATTCCTTTCGTCTTGCTCTGTAGATCGTGTCCTTAAATCCCTGCAAATGACACAAAACAACAACGTAAGGACCACATCCCAAGTCCAACCCAAGATCTGCTCGGCTTGGGAGCGGTGAAAAATGTATTCAAATGAAGCCTTTGTAGAGTGTTTGCTGCTCATGATGAATGCATTTGGGTTTAATGGCGACTGGAAAGGGTGCAATTATTTATAATTATAGGGGCTCAATTAAAGTGATGACATCAATTTGAGGCTGTTTCCATTAGAATGGAGAGTGAAGGACAGAGCGTCATTGCACCTAGCAACACACACACACACACACACACACACACACACACACACACACACACACACACACACGCACACACATCAAAACAAAAAGTAAAGACGGCAGACAAGCAAACACTGTTGTACTTCTACCTATTTAAAATTTCCCCCAATATTAAACACCAAATGTGGTATTTTTTGTTTACATTAAACATCTACTTTAACAAACCATAAATAAATTAATTTATTAATTAAATAATAATAAAGTTGCAATTTTATTCATTGATCATTTCACTGATACACACACACACACACACACACACACACACACACACACACACACACACACACACACACACACACACACAGTGCCTTACAGGGTGATCTGCTTCCAGCTCAGACCCGTAGCTCAGGATCTGGTTGGCGAATCGGTCCAGGTCCTGGATGTTTGAGGGGAACCAGGGCACTGTAGAGACCAGAAGAGAGGAGTGATTAGCTGTTCTCTCACGCTGTAGCACCAGAGAGTGAGACACATCAGCTCCTGCTGCATGATTATTTGCTTGCTCAGTCCTCAGACGTGTTCATATGTAGCACACAGTTAGTGTGTTGTTGTATTTTGTGTCCTTTGAGTGTTTCATATTTCATATTCCACACTGCCACGTGTGTAGCCTATAGACTACTTGGGGTTGTGCTGTTATGGGAAAATAATCAGTGATGAGACCAGGTTACTGTTACCACCTTGAAGTTGATCATTTTCCTTTAAAAGCACGTTTTATTCCTCTTATACCACAGCGATCTGCCAACAACTACAATTTTACTTTTATTGTCATAAAGTACACACAAAAATATCAGCAAGCATGATTTCACTCCTTTCTTTCTTTCTCTTAGTTTTTTGTTTGTTGTTTCTTTTTGTTTGTTTTTCTTTATTTCCTTCACTCATTTGTTTGTTTCTTTCTTTCTTTCACTCATTTGTTTGTTTGTTTCTTTCTTTCCTTCTTTCTTCCTTTCACTTAGTTCTTTGTTTGTTTCTTTCTTTTTGTTTGTTTTAGTTGTTTGTTTTTCTTTCTTTCTTTCACTCATTTGTTTGTTTGTTTCTTTCTTTCTTTCTATCTTTAACTTCTTTCTTTCTTTCTTTCACTTAGTTTTTTGTTTGTTTGTTTTTGTTTGTTTAGTTTGTTTTTCTTTCTTTCTTTCTTTCTTTCTTTCTTTCTTTCTTTCACTTAGTTCTTTGTTTGTTTCTTTCTTTTTGTTTGTTTGTTTAGTTGTTGTTTTTCTTTCTTTCTTTCTTTCACTCATTTGTTTGTTTGTTTCTTTCTTTCTTTCTATCTTTAACTTCTTTCTTTCTTTCACTTAGTTCTTTGTTTGTTTGTTTCTTTTTGTTTGTTTGTTTTTCTTTCTTTCTTTCTTTCTTTCTTTCTTTCTTTCTTTCTTTCTTTCTTTCTTTCTATCTTTCTTTCTATCTTTCCCTTGTATGTTTGTTTGTTTGTTTTGAGTTAGGATTCTTACCACAGCTTCTTTAAACTCACATTTGTGATCATATAAAATACACATCGCAGTACTATAGGCAAGCTATTAATGGATAAGCTAAGCTAAATGCTAAACTAGCAAGCTAACTCAGCTACCGCTAGTGACATTCATAGTTGCTATGCTATATTTTGAAAATATAAAAAGGGGTACTCTTAATTGCCTAGATTGTTGAGAAAATAATGACTAAGGATGCTATAGATACTTAAAACTTGTGGAAATGTGGAAAAAAATGTGCAAGCTAGCTGCTAAGCTACATCAGCTACATCATGTTCATGGTTCTATGATATTTTATGACATGCATGTGTTCACATTTTACGCATTAATGTATATTGACAGATCTTGGCCTGAAGGTGTAGAGATGTTCACTGGCCAATTAAGTCATTTGTACATAAGTCATATTAAGCACTTTATTATTCCACATTGACTAAGTATGCCTAAAATAAACTAAAGTGTGTCTATACTTGTACGTAGTGAATAAGCTAAGCACGAGTCCCTACATATTTCCCTGGTTCATCTGCTAATAGGCTAAGATGTCTGTAAATGGCGATCTCACTCCCGCACATGTGTCTTTCTGCTTGTTGCGTGACAGCTCGTGCACGTGACCGCTGATTTGGGTGCGCAGGCCCTCGATGACCTCGTCCAGGGCCTGGGAGCATGTCGTGTCCACGCTGATAAAGAACTCATACTCGTCCTTATTCATGCGCGACGGCCGTGACTCGATGTGCGTCAGGTTGATTCCCTTTTCCTGCCGGTTACATTAGAAACCACGGAATGAAGAATCATATAATTAATTACCTACAGGTGCTGTATAAAAGATTTCATTTGGATATAAATGTAAAAGTTATACAAGTTCATGATTATGAAAACAGAACACAATTATTCATGCAGATTACTAGATACATAATAGCACTTACATTTTAATTGTTTTAATTTTAAGCTAGCTACAATGTCTTTATGTCTTGCATTGCTAGATATGTACTGTTCTCAAATGCATTTATAATAAAAAGCCGCTTTAAACATGGTATGGCCCCTTGTAGGGAGGATTAAAAGTATAATTTACATTGACACTGCTGATCAAAACATATTTTGGAGCTCATTATTTAAATACATTAGTGTTTGCTGTATCTGTATATCTTTTTTTTTGTCTCTTTCTGTGTGTTTTTTACTTTTTCTGAAGGGTTTATAGTCAAAATTAGAAGGCTCAACCCCCTCGTTACTTGAAAACGATAGCTTTGTTTTATGCTGTATAACAGTTTGCATGAATCAAGTATTCGTTGTGCATTATAATGTGTTATGTAATGTAAAACATGTATAAGTATGCATAAGTAGTTATAATTACATGCATAACACTTTATAAGGCATACATATACATATGACTACTTGATGTTTTTTTTTTTATATGACGCAAGAGTATGACATCATAACATCAGGTTACACATGCGTATTAGATAATAGATAGAATATACATAATATAGAATATATATAATATATAATATAAAATATACATAAGAATATATATAATAGAAGATACTTTATCAAAGCATGTGCTATAGTGCATTATAAAGTATTTTACATGATACATCACGCCTTACACATGCATTTATAATGCTTTATAAATGCTACATCCTTAGGAAGGATTTTTAGCACGAGCATCCGTTCATATACTCATGCTTTATAAAGTATTTATAACTAAATATTAGTGTTATGTGGCATTATATTCTTCTATATAAGCATATGTATGACTTTATAATGTCACAAATGTCATTTATTACATGATTATGTGTCTTTTGCATAGATTTCACACCCATGCCTGTCTTTTTCCTTTTTTTTGGACATGACGGGATGCTGTACTGTTTTGTACATGTTCTGGTGTACGTATAACCGGAGCCACATTTTGTTTTAAGCACCAGAACACCAGATGTTTGCATGATATTGGTCATCTACGTATGTAGATATTATTGACACACACATGGTACTGTGATATTTGGCATCTTAGGGTTTTTTGTGGGTGTGCGTGTGCGTGCGCATTTGAACATTCTGGCACTAACAGGATTAATCTGAATCTTATATATAGACCAATATGTGAAATAAGCTATTGTTTGTTTGTCGTGTATGCATGCACGGACAGATCAAGAGCATATGCTGCGTTCTGCCACAGGCACGTACATAAAGCTGGTTTTTAAAGCGGACGTGTGTTTTTAATTTATATTTTATTAGCTATAAAAAGGCAGGGACAGCACTGTTGCCTGATAGGTCCGTACAGGAGGTGGACCAGAGGCTCCTAATTAGTTCTTTCCTCATCTGGAAGCTGTTTGATCCATATGGGTGCTGCGTTCCTTCACACGAGAGCCACAATAACAACAGCCACGACGCAAAACAGATCAGCTGTACGATTCTGTTTTTAAATTAAAAAGTGGCTTTGTGTGATTATTCTCGCAGTATAGCATTCTACTGAACTGTGTACATAATCCGGCAAAGAAACAGAACACGAGAGGCTGTATTTGTAGATATTTTCAAATTTTAAACTTTGTTATATAATTTGTTCTGGACTGGTGTACTCATGCTACATTTGAGTGCAAATGTTGTTTCCGGGGAAAGAAAAATGAAAAAAGAAAAATGTTTCCTTTTATTTTTCTACATTTATTTACAACCAATGAATAAAAATGTTGAGTATGTTAAAAATGAATTGTGGGTGTATGCTAGAACAAGACAAGTAACCAAAAATCTTTAACTAAAAATAGCTCTTAAAAACACAGTTATAAAGACAAACTGAAAATATTAATTATTAGACAGTGTTTATGTCACGTGGAGGACTTAGGTATCATTTTAATTTATTTTTAAACGCGAGGAACTACACGTGAATAGCGTCAGTTTTTCAAACAATACACATCACAATCTTAGTTTTTTCTGTTGCATAAATATGCATGAATATCTACTTAGTCTTTTGTTGTTTTTAGAATTTGAATATTTATTTCACACTAAGCGAAACTTTCAGAAAGCTTTGTTGAAATATAATTTATTTGATCAAGAAAATACCATTCATTGCTGTTTAAAAAAATGCCAAAAATTGTTTTCAGTATAAAACTCATCCTAAATCCAACAATAATCGACATGTTGGGAAATTCCTCTGTAATATCTGCCTAATCAGTGTAAGGAAAGAAGGTGTAAGATTGGTAACACTTTACAATACGGGTGCACAACCAAGCATATATTAATGAATGAACTAATGCTTACTTGATGATTAATTAATACATGAGCTAAACATGATATAACCATGAATAATACGGAAAGTTGTGTGTAGAGCAACTCACTTGATGAACACTGTGTGTTACCCCAATACATCACTTCTGAGTTACCTCCTGTGTGTCTCATCCCTGTTTAACCCTTAGAGCACCACTTACTCTATATCTCCACCTTACACAGTCTAACCCTAACCCTAGACTGGCTCAAAACAATTAGCCTGCTTATTATAATGATTCCTTATAATACATCTATGTTGTGTAACTTCAAATTTAATGCTTACTTGTGTGTGTGTGTGTGTGTGTGCACTTCTGTAAATTATTGCCACTGCTCAAATAATATGGTTTGTCATTGAATTAATTGATTTAAGAATTATATTTCTTGTACCAGCCACAAATAAATAAGATGTAACTCATACTTATGTCATGACTTTACAGCGCAAATGATTGTAATTGTAATTAATGATATAAATTCTATGAATTCACAAAACCAGTAAGAAGTAATTAATGCTTAACAATTACATTTATTAATGGCTGTGTACACTCTGACTCTGTGACTCCGTTGTGTGTAAATGTATACGCTTCATTATTTCATGTTGCACTAAGTATTAGCTCATGTATTAATGAATCATCAAGTACGCATTAGATCATGCATTAATATATGCTTAGTAAAATTTAAAGACTCATGCTTTTCTGCATGAATACAGGAAAATGGATTTAAAGATACAGTTTTATTGGCATTTTTTCACGTACGTTAATACGTACGTTTCAGGTACGTTAATACCTACCAAAAGTGGTCCAATGAAAAACAACCGGTAGACCAGCGACAGGGTCATGGCCACCCAAGGCTAACCGCTGTGCATGGGGAGCGAAGCTCTGGTCTGATCCCACAGAACAGCTACTGTAGCACAAATTGCTGAAAATGTTCATGCTCGCTATGATAAAAAGGGGTCAGAACACACAACGCATCTCAGTGTTGCTGTGCATGGGGCTGCGTAGATGCAGAGCGGTCAGAGTGCCCATGCTGTCCTTTGTCCACTACTGAAAGCACCTACAGTGGGCCTACCATGGAGAAATGGACGAAGGTGGCCTGGTCTGATGAATCACATTTTCTTTTACATCACGTGGATGACCGGGGGCGTGTGCGTCGCTTACATGGGGAAGAGACAGCACCAGGATGCACTATGGGAAGAAGGCGAGTCGGTGGAGGCAGTGTGGAGCGCTGGGCAATGTTCTGCTGGGAAACTTGGGTCCTGGCATTAATGTGAATGTTACTTTGACACGTACCACCTACCTCAACATTGGTGCAGACAAAGTCCACCTCTTCATAGCAGTGTTATTCCCTAATCTCAGTGGCCTGTTTCAGCAGGATAACGGACCCTGCAGCACTGCAAAAATTGCTCAGGAATGGTTTGGGGAACATGACAAAGAGTTCAAGGTGTTGAATTGTCCTCCAAATTTCCCAGATCTCAATCCAATCTTGCATCTGTGGGATGTACTGGACAAACAAATCTGATCCATGGAGGCCCCACCTCGCAATTTACAGGACTCATAGGATCTGCTGCTAACATCTCTGTGCCAGATACCGCAGCACACCTTCAGAGGTCTTGTGGAGTTCATGCCTCGACGGGTCAGAGCTGTTTTGTTGGCATAAAGTGGACCTACACAACATTAGGTATGTGGTTTTAATGTTATGCCTGATCGGTGTATATCAGTAAACAGTATCCTTTTCAGGGATACATGACATGTTCAAGTTCAAGTTCAAGTTCAAGTGTGTTTATTGTCATTTCAATGTATACATGTGGTACAGTGTACAGTGAAACG
>JAQQZX010000004.1:2012645-2038756 GCA_030068355.1 Notoglanidium maculatum
TGATGTAGCTGGTCACTGATGATGTGTACTCCTCCAAGTTGGTGATGTCGCCTTCGGTTGCAGCCTCCCTGAACATAAGCCAGTCAGTGTGTTCAAAACAATCCTGAAGTGCAGAGATGGCTCCTGCAGGCCAGGTTCTCACCTGCTTCAGAACCGGTTTGGTGCGTCTGACGTGCGTGCGTCTGATGTGATGGTGAAATGGGTGGAGCTTATAAATTCTTAAAAGTTACTAAGATTCAGATAATAAGATGAGGTGGCTATGAGTGGACACACACAAAAACAGAAATAAACAATGTTATGATTTGCTATGTTTATTTGTACAGTTGAAGGAAAGACATGCTATAGATCCAAAAATGGATTCAGTACGCTGAAAATTTGTTGGTGTGAACAAAATTGTCGTTTCTACTTACAGTGTATTGCTTTAATATCCAAACATACAGTACTGAGCCATTCTTGTTACCTGATCTCCTCTATCCTAACACCTGTCTGTGACTGTTTTGGAGTGAATGATTAAAATTCTTCATTTTGTCCTAAGAGAACTCCAACTTTTTCAATCCATTATATCCAGCACCTTTAGTGATTTAGCGTGTCTCTTTTTGCTGTTGGAAGCCTGTTGAGCAGAAATGTTTTCTCTGAACACATTCAGGGTGGATTTAAACTGAAGTAACCCTGACCTTTCAGGTTAATATTTATTCACTCAAGTTTTACTGGAAAAGCAGTCACATGGTGCAGCATGTCAGGGGGCATTTTGGGAGGAGGTGGTAGTGGTGGAGGGGCAGTAGTGGATTGTTGGCGATGGTGCAGTGCCAGTGGAGGCTCATGTCAGAGTTTTGGGGGTGGAGTAGGGGGTGGATCATGTCCTGTGAGATCTCATAGGTTAAGATTAAGCCTTTGATGTTTACTACCTCTTCACCACAGATGTCCGTTTATGTGTTTTTTTTTCAAGTGTAAGTAACCGTTACTTCCCTACGACTCTACAATATGTTAAGAAAGCAGACGTTTTGTCTGATGCTAAGTTCAGGCTGAAAGTGCTGATTAAATAAATAAAAGAAAGACATGAATCACAAACCTTTGATTTATTCTGTGTTTTGATACTAACTGAATTTTGCACGTAGTCAAAAAAGCAAGATTTGCACTTTGATCTGAGTGTCATGTTGCCCAGGGCATGAGCCAGCAAATTTAAGGTTAGGATAGAAACCCTGAGTGTGTGTGTGTGTGTGTGTGTACGTGTGTGTACGTGTGTGTTTTCATGCTTATGTTTGCAATGGACTTCAGCCAGACGGGTTACATCAAACTTGTAACTTTTCTTCCATAGACACTCAACAATACAGACCTTTTGGTCCACTGTTAGATCTATAGCCTATGTAATATAGTCATAAAGCACAGCGTTTAATGTTGAATTCTGAATGCTGATTGGCCAGAAGATGTTGATTAATTTTCTATAACAGCAGCTGCAAACGATTTATATTAATGCACTTGTATTACTATGAGGCTAATCGTTTTCAGCTCATACATACAGTGGATGTTCCATATGTACGGATTTCAAAGCATACGAAATCACTGATATAGTGAAATTGTGAGTAACGGGATGTTTGTTTACAGCAATATTTACGGAAGGACTCTCCAGTGAGTCATAGGTAAAGCTGTAAATTTTCAGGACAGACAAAAAGACATGTTTATAGCCGCTATGACAACAAGTGACAACAGGAAATAACGTGTTGAAGGAACTAATTTTGGTATTTTATTTATGAAAATCTGGACATGTCCAAGAGCTCTTTTTTTGTATTATTCACATTTAATTAGATCAAAGAGGCTAGAAAAATGAAGACGGTATGTCCAGAAAGAGAGAACAATGAGTACTGAAGCCAACCAACAAACAAACAAAAAAAGAAACAAAAAATCCAGTGAAAAGTATGAATAAAACTCATCTGGATAATATCTGGCGTGAAGCAACTGATTGAATATTTGCATCTTATGGAAGACCTGATTACTAAAAATGCCAACTTTTCTCCTATTTCAAATTTATTGTAGGGGATTGTGAGCAAGTAACCACTAATTTTCATTATTTGCTCAAGAGTCTTTAAATACCACAACATGAGCCTTTCTTCATTAACATGATACAGAATATCCCACCTGTCCAGTGCTATGACTAAAGATCAGTGGTTCCATGTGCATGTAAGAAGCAGTGCATGTCCTGTAGTGTGGATGTGAGAACATCAGATGCTCACCTCAAACAGCCTGAGGGCTTGGGCCAGCGCTCCTACGCCCTCCTTCAGAGAGAAAATACACGACACCACTCCCGATTTATTAATTTGCTCCTCCAGGTACATGGAGCCCTGCAGAAAACCAGAGACAGTCTGGTCACCAGAGTTACTCTGATGTGAAGTGCTGCACGTAAAAGCCAAGGGAAAGATCTACAATATACTATACTGTATATAATATACAGTATGTACAAATTTCACAGCACAGAATGTGTATATAGAAGCACAGAACCAGAGAAGGCTTGTAAAACCATGTAAAACACACACCAAACATGAACTATAATCAGCCTTTTAGAGAAAACCATAGGATTTACAGATAGATAGATAAATAGATAGAAAGACATTATAGGAAAACATAAATCAATAATAAAAAAGGAATTATTATTATTATTATTATTATTAAATTAAATTAGATAGATAGATAGATAGAAAGAAAATCAATAACAATTAAATAATACACAAATAAATAATCATTGTTTTAAAGTCTTTTTGTAGGAGCTTTTGTGCAAAATTCTGCTGATTCGGCTCAGTAATTCAGTTTACATAAGCCACACACACACACACACACACACACACACACACACAAAGCTAATAAAACATCCAGATTAACATTTATATTTAAAAATCTCTGTTTTAACATGCTGTTTCAGAATAAACAGTCTCAGTACTAGACTCATCTCAATCCTACACTCAGTTACAGGTATTCTGTCATCTGTATTTTTTTTAAATTGAAATTAGATATCCTTTTTAAAAATAATTATTTTAAAAATCACCTTTTTGAAATGGTCTCTATTCTGTGGAGTGAACAGCGCGTCCATCTTCTCTCTCAGTCTGCACCTGGTCTGTTTTGAGGGATTTGTCTCACCAACTTTGTGCAACTTTACCCAACTTCAGGTTTTTTTTAAAACGAGTCACGTGACACCACGCCACCTCTCCGGGACCGGCAGCTTTACTGTCACGTGACGCATTTGAAGTTTAAAATTTAGAGTTTAATGGTTAACAAAGAGTGAGTGTGTGTCTTAATGCTTAAAGATCTGACCTACTGAATTAAAACATTTCTCTCCTGACTGTTTTGTGTGTTTATTTCTGTTTCTGTGTGAATTCCAGGGCGCAGATGAGGACAGGGGTAGATGCGGTGAGTTCTTTAAATTGTCATTAGAGTTGATGACCACTAGGTGGCGACAAACAGCATAAATTAAGTTATACATGAGATGGCTCCTTTTTTTGGACTTTTCTTTGGAGTTTTGTTTTGTGCCCTATGAATATAACACATCATTCAACACATATTCTATTCCAGTGTGTGTGTGTGTGTGTGTGTGTGTGTGTGTGTGTGTGTGTGTGTTGTACATGAACCAAAGAGCACCTCTTACACACAGCGTGGAAAAAATACACAGGCACCTGGAGGGCATTAACTTGTGTGACCCTCACACTGTTATGATAACTTAGCAGTGCCACATGCCACACTAAATGCCCAATATATAGTATATCTATCTTTTTTTATTATTATTAAGGCAGCTGGGAGCAAATATAACAGATAGTAAATAATGGGACACATGGTAACATTTACAAACAGTTTTATTTCTGGAATAACTGAAAAAAAAATTATGTTGGGATATATACATAAATGTGTTAGTAAAATGAAAAATTGGTCACTTTAAGCTCAACTGAATATAAAAGATAAATGCCAGAAGTTCCAATCCAAAACAATTATTATAGTCAGGCAAAGCAAAGGAGATAAAGGAGATCAGCTAAAGGAGGCCAGTCATACTAAACAGCAAGCAAGCAAAATCAGAATTTATTGGTCACACACACACACACACACACACACACACACACACACACACACAAAACCATACGCAGTACAACATACAGTGGAACGCTTTTCACAACTGTCTGTGAAATTAAAATAGAATTTACTATAAGAAAAGAAAAAAAAAATGAAAATATAATATAAAGAATATCCAAATGTCCAAATATGTACAGTAACAGACAAAAGTATGGCCATGCCTTCTAATTCAATGGTTTTTCATTATTTTTATTGCTTAAAAGTCAATTCATATCTTAAAGTTCTGATGTTCTGTCATTTCTCTTTGCTTAGTTGAGCGGTTCTTGACATAATACGGATCACTACAGTTGAACAGGGCTATTTCCTGTACATCAACACTACCTCAACAAAACACTACTGATAATCTCAAACACATTAAGAAGGCAAGAAATTCCACTGATGAACTTTAGACAAGGCACAGCTGTAAACTGAAAAGCGCTCCAGGTGACTACCTCATGAAGCTGGTTAAGATAACGCCAATATTGTACAAAGTTTCATCAAGGTAAATGCTGGCTACTGTTAAGAATCTAAAATATGAAACATATATATATTTTTTTTACACTTTTTTAAACACATAATTTCATATGTGTTATTTCATAGCTTTGATGTCTTCAGTATTGTTCTACAATGTAGAGAATAGTCCAAATAAAGACAAACTAGGCATGTCCAAACTTTCGTAGGGGACCGTATGTGCAGTTGAATGTGTAATAGAATCCTGTGCAACATCAAGTTGTTGAAATTGTTAACTTACACAGTATACAACAGACGTGAGTACACCTCTCACAAAAACAGTTTAAATTGACTATATTAACAGTACAGGTTCCACAGCAGGAAATCAACGCAGTAAAAGTCAGTACTCGTTTCATTACTGAAATTCAAATCTTTTATTTTTTCAATACTCATTATGTCCACCTTTATTTTGGATGATGTCCTCCTTGGCATGGAGGATACCAGTGTTGCACAAATTTCTGGACAGATGTTCTGCCATCCAAAGTGTCATGTGGCACTGTTTTCATGTTCTTTAGCAAAGTTTAATCTTGCAGTTTTTGTGCCAAAGAGCAAGCAAAGATTTTTTTTTTCTTGGATGCCATCCATAGAAGGTGGCATTATGCAGTGTCCTTCACATCGTCTGGGTGCTCACTGTTCTTTTGATAACCCCTGTGTCAAGTCTGAAGCACTTGCCTGTCTGTTTTTCAGAGTTAGATTGTGCAGGTTGCACACTGCATCAGTGTAGGAGGACAGCCTCTGAGGGTCTGATTAGTGGTATGGCTTTCCATTTTGTGACATCTCACCATCAGATTTTTCAGTTTTTCTTGCAATGCTTTTCAATGTGGAGCCATGACATATGTCCAAAACTGAGAAAGTTCTGGTGTTCACAGGTCATTTTGTAATCAAGTTTATGCAATTAGGCTAACTGGAAATCACAGGTGTACTCAATGTTGTTTCAGCGATCACAGGTTTTCTAACTCGTGTCTCAATGATCACAGGTGTGTTTACTTTTGTTGCATTGAGTTTCTACTTTGGGTCCTGTATTATCAATATCGTCTTTCTGAAATATTTGTTTTTGATTGTTCATAAGAGGACTTGTTTACTTATAAAAATTATGTAATTATTGAAAGGTGATCAAATTTTGAATCATTTGGCAATTAAGTGATACTGCACAGGCGTGTACTCACTTCTGTTGTTTACTGTGTATTAAATATTTATAAATACATAGAAATACGGGTATATTAACAGGAATATAGGGGTGTGCAAACAAATCCAAAGTCTAGTCCTTGGTGTTGTCCTGGTTGAAGACCTGAATGGTCTGTTGTCCTTCAGCAGATGCTAGGACTAGACTCAGTTGTATTCAGTTATATACAGTAAGTTATTTACAAATGTAAATAGCCAATGAATAACTTATTTATCAAATTATGGATAAATGATTTAATATTGCCTATCATGTATCTGTAATTAGATAAAAAAAAATATCAATAATTATCCTTTACTAACAGATGAATAATTAAACAAACCAACAAACTAATTACAAATTCAAAGTCATTATGACACAATATCTGAAACAGGCCTTCACCTGGAGCCTCTCTGAAGATCTCTTCCAAGTTCCAATGGTTCGTCTTCTTCAGTAAACACTGTATCCTGGTCAGGGTCGTGTTGGATCTGGAGTCTATCCCAGGAACAGTGGGTACAAGGCTGCAGAAGGGACCTTGTGTGGGACGCCAGTTTATTACTCATTCACACCTAGGGGCAGTTTACCATATCCACCTCCTGTCCCCTCAACGCATGCCCAGAATTCTGACTTCTCTGAATTAAAAAAATGGAAAAAAACAAAACAAAACAAAACAAAACCCCCCAGACTCATAACTCAGTTATATATAAATGATATTAAATATACAAATGTCTGCTCTTTTTTATAGTGACTCAAAGGTATTGATTATGAACCCTTATTTCTCTCTACATATATATCTTATAATTATAAACTAGTGAGGATTTCAGATGTCAGAAAACTCATCTTGCACCTTAGATAGGGTGACCAGACGTCCTCTTTTCCCCGGACATGTCCTCAGCACCGCAGGTAGCACTGCCATCAGCACCGGCTTCCTTGGTTACAACAAGCACGTGACGCTCGATATCTGAAGTGCAAAATGCCGAAACGCCGTTGTAAATTCGCTGACGATTTACAAAAAAAATCCCCTTGCTTTCGTCTCGGTCGCGATGCACGGGAGGCTGAGTGCACGACATGCAAAGCAGGCACGTGCGTGTCAGTGGCTAATAAAGGTGCCACCGACCGAATGATGGAGATTTCACTGGTCTTAAGGCTCACCAGAAGTGGATCAAATATTTTGAGAGGTCAGAGAGCATTGATTTTCACTCTAAGCTGATGAAGATGGCCCAGTTGGTTTTTTTTTTTTGCCATACCTGCTCACAACGCTAATACGGAGCGAGTCTTTTCCCTGATGCACAATGGACCAAGGAAAGGAATCACTTGAGTGTTGACTCATTGAAGGGGATCCTGTTCACCCAATACAACTTAAAGCATATGACATGCAAGGATTTTCATACTTATGTTATGAGCAATCTCCAGCTATTAGGAAAGATCCAGTGCTCAGGAAAATATGCCCAGCCACCTCAGGATGACTGAAAAGTGTCTAATCCACTTTTTTCCTATTTTCTGAACTTTTTTGTTTTTAAATCTGTGGCCTTATATAAGAAATGTGGGGTTTTTTTCCATTAAGGACAACGTTGGCCAGAACAAGTTATCTTCTGAAAGATTTTGTGAAAAAGTTCAAAATTTTCAGTTTAATCTAGGCCTAGGGTCCACAATGTTCTTTAAGGCCAATAAAACTCATCGATCAGATCATCCTGACTTTGTTGACACATTTAAATAATAAACTTTTGAAAACCAAAATATGGTCACCCTACCTTAGATCAATCAAACCAGCTTCTGATGACCAAACGTACCAGATTTCCCGCTGATAATACCCAAACTACCCACTAGATGGCAGTGTTAGCCTGTTCTATTACAAAGACCAGCTTGATATGAATTTCTACAGCGGCCTGCGTGTTGATCTTTAATGCTTTAGCTTGTGCATTTCTTATTTGCTTCTTGGATGTATGCAACATGGATTGCAAAATACGCACGGAGAGGTTATGATCAGGTTATAATCAGGTTATGATGTCGCTGGTAGGAATCGTAGACTATAAAACTATAACAGAGGAGAGCAAAGTACAGTTAATGTAACTTTACCATCACTAAATATTACTCCTAATGATCTTCTTAGATCAAATCATATTGAAAGCAGTCACTGCTGAACTCCAAAATTCCCCTAAAATATTCAAGAATCAACCAGACCAAGCCGTATTACGAGTTCAACATCAACTGACACATTTTTGGCCACCTGGTTCGGGAGCTGCTGCCAAGAGCGGACACGCACTGCGCATGCGCTCTCCTGTTTGGGAAATTACTCAGCATCTCTGTTATCTAGTGTACTGGAAAATCATCAGTAATGAAAAACATGTCGAAAACACACTCTGTTGCAGAATTTTTTTTGCTTCAACGTACAATGAAGTGGGTTTATGATGTGTAAATCTCAGGGCATAGGCTCCCAAACATGATCATTGGAGTGCCTGTCCTGCTCGCATTACACCTGATTCAGCTCATTAGCTAATCAACAGAGATTAAATATGTGTGTTAGAGCAGGGAAAAAACAAAATGTGCAGGACAGGATGATTTTCATAAAGCAGCAGGGTTGGGAACCTGTGCCATCTTGCAGTGGAATTGGATAGTCTCCAAGGAACACTGGGAAAGTTTGTAGGGAATTATGGAGTAAGGCGTCGTTCCCAAGACAGGTGAAATCAATCTCTCTCCCTCTCTCTCGCTCTCTCTCTCTCTCTCTCTCTCTCGCCTTTAACGTGTGTGTTTGTGTGTAAAGAATCAGAGACAAACATCAGTGTTTTCACTTGTGATACCAGTCAAAGGTTCAGCAGCCCTGTGCCTGCGTTATCTCCAGAATGCATCGGGTTAAGTCTGTGTAACGTCGTTTAACGCCCAGGTTCACGCCAATGCTCGGTGGACGTGGATGATTGCGCGTTTAAGGAACAAAGCTGGACCTTTTTGAGTCGCGATCATTAAGGGTGTTTTGTTGCTCCACGTTTCTGTTTAACGTATAGTTTCACAAGCCTGAGATTCAGAGCCAGATAGCGCCTTTCATTGGCCTGATATTAATGTTTGACTTGTCTGAAGAAAAAGAAACTGGAGTATGTGTGTATGAGCACTGTATGGCCAAAAGTATACGGACACCCGATCATCACACCCGTATGTGGTTATTCTCCAAATTGTTGCCACACAGACTATCTTTGCATGCTGTAGCATTATACTTTCTCTCGACTGGTTCTAAGAGGGTCAACCAGTTCCAGCATGACGATGCCCCTGTGCACAAAACCAGCTCCGTGAAGACATGGTGTGTTTAGTTTGGAGTGGAAGAACGCGTGTGTCCTGCACAGTGCCCTGAAAAAGTAAAACTCAACCCCACTGAACACCTTTGGAATGAACTGGGACACTGATTGCACCCCAGACCACCGCAACATCCTAACGTCAGTTGCTGATCTCACTAATGCTCAGTTACACTCCAAAATCTAGCTGAACGCTTTCCCAGAAGAATGGAACTTATTATAAGAGCAGAGGAGGAATAAATCTGGAATGGGATGTTCCCATTCCAACAAGCACATGAGTGTGGTCAGGTGTCCATATACTTGTGACCTTATAGTGCATATATTCTGGGCTTTTCATTACCCGCCTTGCTGCTTAATCTGTTCTTTAAATTGTAGGCACTAGAGATGTTCACATGCACCTGGAACACAGGACGCTCATTTTGCGCAAATTCAAAGATGTTCAAAGAGAATCAACTTTTTAACTTTTATTTATTTATTTTTGCGTAAATACGATGTGATAGCTGTAGGCCTAATATGAACGTCTCAGTTCTACCCTATAATTTACAATAGCTAGATAAAGTACATGATGTATGTAATGTATAGGCTAAATGGTAAGCTCTACTACACGCAGTTTGCTCCTGTGATACGAAGGCGATTAACTTTGGAAGAAAGCAAACTTCAGTCAAGATATTGTGAAATTTCATACCTAAACTCAAGGCTTTACCCTTTCAGGTCTTCAACACTAAAAGGAATATGTTTTTATCCGGAAATTGTATTAACTCCGAGAACTTCTGAGAGGAGAGTAATTACGGATGATGCGTAAAAAAAACTTTAACTCAGCATTACTAGCCAGTTTAAATCCAAACCAAACAAAAAAACACTATAATTGGAGTGGAGGGAAAAACATGCAGAGGTGTTTGTCACTATGCGCCCGGATGCCATATTAATTATTACAGCCGGCTATGAGTGGAAGCGTCCAAACAAGAGGGAGGCACCGGCGGCCGCGCGCACGAAAAGAAAAACCTTCACAAAGCGCTAATTGGAGCCTGTGAGCGTCCTGACAGAGCATGGGAGATAGGTTTCAGAGAACCGTGGCTCAGGAGAGAGAGGGGCGGCTGGGGGGGGGGAAGTGAATAGAACCCACGCTTCTTTTCTCAACTCTCTTGCTGCGCTAAAAAGGAGGAGAAGGGGAAGAGAGAGAGAGAGAGAGAGAGAGAGAGAGAGAGAGAGAAGAAAAGTTGGAGGGGGCTGGGTGCTTGAATGCTAGCCTGATCTTGAATGCCTCAGCCAAGTAAGAAAAATTACACAATTTATTGCCCCCTCACCCCATCCCTACACACACACAGGCGCGCGCACACGCAATTATTCAGAGCTTGCTGCTGCTGAGTCGCTTGTTCTCGTTCAATCCCTTGAATGATAATAATAATTAAAAAGAAAAAAGTTCAATTATTCTGCTCCGTGAAAGAAAACGAAGAGTGTTGCGTCTACTGTACCAAAAATGGCGTGTAACCAATCATACACAAAGGCGCACTGGATGCACCCCACCTCTCCTCCTCCTCCTCCTCCTCCCTTCCTCATGACCAACTGGTCCGTGGATTTTCCTCTTAAAGTTCCACTTACTGACTACAACAGGACAAACTGCAGCCTTTTGTACAAACAGCGACACAAATGTACGACGCTCTCACTGCTCGCAAACCGTAGGTGTTTAACGCTTATGCGTAAATGCGTCAAATAAACCTAAATCATTAGTGCATGTAGTCTAGATGTGCATAAAATTCTGCTTAGGGATGTGTAGGGTGTTGAACAGCTTTTTTAAAATCCAAAATATCCCCCACAAAGAGGCAGTTCTAAATCTAAATCTAACTCTAAAAATCATTTGAAAATTAAAACGAAATTCTAAAACAATCTATAAGACCTAGATACCTTCATCACTTTTTTGTGTTTTTATTGTTTAATTTGTTTGATCTGTTCTATTCTGCATTGTATTTTGTGTTTTGCCCAGAGCAACACTTGTCTTCATGTGCTCTAGAAATAAAAGTGACTGGAACGGGCACGCGTAACTGAAAATGCACTACATTGTTTCTGAAAACGTTTATTTTTGTGACTAGATTTTATCTTGTTTCTAAAACAAATGAGAAAGCCCTTATGCTTAAAAGTCGTCAAGTTAAGGAAAGTACAATTGTAGCTTGTTATTGTGACCTAGATGGTCTAATTTGCGCGCAAACAAAGATTTTGAGAACTTTTAAAAGTGGTTTTGTCTCAGGAATGCAGGAGACTCTAAATCACAGTTTACTATTACGGCGTTTCTTTTGTGGAAAAGTTTGCAACGGCTGAAAAACTAGAGTCGTACTTCACGGCGAGTTGTTTATTCAACGGCAGGAGCGGCACGCGCCCGGCGTACGCGCTGCAACCGCACCGGCGCCCGAGCGCGAGAGGGGCGTGGCCAGAGGAGGGGGGAGTGGGGTGATGCGGGGAGCGCGTGGGCCAGCCTGCCGGTGTATTGAAAAGGCGCGCTGCCTCTCTCTCATGCTTCAGAAGGTCGGAGAGCTTTGCAAAGCTCGAAGTTCATACACAGGAATCGTGAGCGCGAGTCACACGCGAACGCCACGAGCGCGACGCGCGGCCACCAGACACTCCAAAAGAAAAGAAAAGAAAAGAAAGGCCTCTTTTATATATTATTATTGTTCTTGTGAAGCATCTCTCTGGTTATGGACATCGCAGCAAAGATGGACCTAAGTGTAGAGCAAGCTCAGTTCGTGGCGCCCGCGTGCTTCTTCGCCACCGCCGCCTCTCAGAGTCTGAGCCCAAGCGAGAGCACCGGCAAGTCTGCGTCCAAGCAGGCCAAGAGGCAGCGCTCGTCCTCTCCGGAGCTTCTGCGCTGCAAGCGGCGGCTGAGCTTCGCGGGTTTCGGCTACAGTCTGCCGCAGCAGCAGCCGCACGCCGTGGCGCGGCGCAACGAGCGCGAGCGCAATCGGGTCAAGCTGGTCAACAACGGCTTCGCGACACTGCGAGAGCACGTGCCCAACGGCGCGGCCAACAAGAAGATGAGCAAGGTGGAGACGCTGCGCTCTGCGGTCGAGTACATCCGTGCCCTGCAGCAGCTGCTCGACGAGCACGACGCCGTGAGCGCAGCCTTCCAGTCGGGCGTCCTGTCTCCCAGCGTCGCGCACAGCTACTCCAACGACATGAATTCCATGGCCGGCTCGCCTGTCTCCTCATATTCCTCTGACGAAGGATCCTACGACCCACTCAGTCCCGAGGAGCAGGAGCTCCTAGATTTCACCAGCTGGTTCTGAATATCAGGTTAGTTTATCCCACCCCACGTTTTTAAATTCCACATCGCGCCGTTATCCTATCTTGTTGCACGTGCTGCATACAAAACTAACGTTACCATCTTTATTTTGTAGGAAGATCCTGAAGATTGTCAGCACTCAATCTGGAGGTCGAAGTGCGTCCTCCGAGAACACAAGGCACTGCGTTTGCGCTCCCGTCCGGTTGGATAGACCCGAGTTCACAAAATAAAGAGAGACTGGCCCAAGATGAGAGGCCAAAGCGACACGCATCGGCCCCAAGTGTCCCGAGCCAAAGGACTTGTAGAGCAGACAAGTGCAAAAAAAGAAATCAAGTAAAGGCGCAGGGGTTCGCTATAGCCCAAAGCGCACTGACCCAACAGATCCATTTAAGATGTACTATTTTTCTGCATAAGCGATTCTATTTGTTCTTAAACTATGCTAAACCCAATCACAGAGCTGTCCTGTCCTGCACAACAAAATCCCCCGTGTTGATTTAACACCTTCAGCTGGACACAAATTAGCACTGGAAGAGTTCATTCAGCACTGCAGGTGTTCACTCAACACTGGAAGAGTTCATGTGAACTCGGGGATTTTGCTGTAACTCTATGCTTCCAACCCGGCGGAATTTATTATAATGAAGTTCTATTTGTATAAAAAATCACGTTTTTTCTAAATATATTAAACTATTTTTGTATGTATGTAAGAGATTTATAGATGCTGTTTTTGTACACATTCATTGTAATATGTATATATTTTTGGCTTCTACATAAGCATTAAGCCTGAATACCGTATGTTGCTTATTACCTCTTGCCTTTTCAGACGTGTAGTCTAAATGCATCTGTTTACGGTTTTAGGCTTGTTGTTGCTTTTGTTTTTTTGTTTGTTTGTTTTCCTGGAGTTTGATACTCCAGAGTTTGATTTCAGCACCAACGTGTCTTATTTAACGGGAAGTACATGTAATATGACTCGGAGTTCACAGTGATCAAAGGTTATGCAGCTATTGTCCAAACCACGGCGGTCTGTTTTCTCTCCACACTGCCTGTTTAACTCTGCCTTTACAATATTCGAAGAAAAAAAAATGGGGAAAATGCCTTACATCCATATTTTTTACACTTTAGTCTCATAATAAAAAAGTTTCTAAAATACTTTTGCTGCTCCTGTGGATTTTCATTTAAATTCCTTTATATCAGTATTTCGAAGATATGGATGGTATGGGAGGAAGAGGAGGAAAAGGAGGAGGCGGGGGTGATGGGGCTATTTCTGGGGGGGGGGGGGGGGGAATAGAAAGATATAAAGAAAAATATTGGTTGTATATGTTTCTGACGTTGTAAAGTCAAAAGGGGCATTTAAGTGATCTTGGCAGTTTCAAACATGCCTCAATTACATGGCAGACGTAATGATTTACACACACACACACACACACAGCGAGAGTTCAAAGTAATGCTCACTACCATTTCACAACAATTTCTCTCATTAAAACAATAATAGGCCTTTTGTGGTATAATTGCCCTCCCAGAGAGTGTTGCTGCAAACAAGCAAGCAAACAAATAATATAAATGAATGAATGAATAAGTAAATAAATAAGCAAGCTTTAAATAATTAATAGCTGAAAATATTGTGGAAACGTTTATTAAGCTGAAGCTTGTCCTTTGTTTAAAATTGATTTGAATAAATTTATTGCCCAAGTTATGGACTGCGGTGGAGGTTGGACATGTCTGTCCTTCTCACTATAGTTATGGACTGCGGTGGAGGTTGGACATGTCTGTCCTTCTCACTATAGTTATGGACTGCGATGGAGGTTGGACATGTCTGTCCTTCTCACTATAGTTATGGACTGCGATGGAGGTTGGACATGTCTGTCCTTCTCACTATAGTTATGGACTGCTATGGAGGTTGGACATGTCTGTCCTTCTCACTATAGTTATGTCTCCGAGTCACTGGACTTGCTCACTAACTGGACCCTTCTGTGTTTTCTCTGAATAAACAAAGTACTATAAATGCCAGGAGATGCATTATGGATCCTGGAGTCTATGTGCACATCAAGTCAAACAGCTTTAGATACAAAGGAATGTCCTGCACACACACGTGTATCCCTGCTCTAGTGTGTGTTGTGCAAAGTGGAAAGTACATTGTTTATCTTTAGTTTGTAGTCTCTGGTAAGTGCTATGATAATATATATTTATTATAGTACTAAGTGAAGCCTGCTCTGTACAAACAAAGGTACCACACTGAACTTTTCTTTGTCTCTGGATTGGTTCCATCAATGGGGGCATGATTTGTATTTTTAACCTGGGAAGGTGTACCTTTAGACAAGCTTGAGAGGTACATCAGCGGTCCTTATGGTCCAAGCGTGTGTGTGTGTGTGTGCGTGCGTGTGCGTGTGTCACGGGGGCGCGTGCCTCTCCTTAACGAGCGCGTGGATGGAAACCTTGCGCCGCTCGAGTGGAGCGCGCGCGTTATACGTCACGGTGGAAAGGCGCGTGCCTCGCTGAGAGCGTCGCGCGACGCAACACCGGCACTCAGCGGAACCTTCTCCTCAAAAGGCAGGTGTTAGCGAGAAGACAACAAACAAACAAGACAAGGCAACTTTTACGACCAAAGGAGATGCTTATTCAGTGTTTTTGCTCGTATGTCTCTCCTTGCTTTTATATTGATACAGTGATTCCCCATAACAATACAAGAAACTCCACTGACTAACACAGAATGCATTAATTCTACAAATATATCCGGATAGTAAAATATAATATTAGTCTTATTATATCAGTATGCACATTTCTTGGCTATTTATTGGCGCTATAGAGCTTTTAATACCTGAAATGTGAAACTCACACAACACATTGTCTAGTAAAATGTGTCTTTTTATGCAAGTTGAAATTATTTAAGTGCTGATCTATTTTTAAGTTATTGAGGTTTGGATTAAATTGATTTCATTATAATGACCACACAAAAACGTCAATAACGCTTAAAAACCAAATAGTAGGGTGAGTTCGGACATCATGTAAACCGGAACAGTATCATTTAGCAGTATTTGTTTTCTCTCTTGATAAGTGAAAGTCAAAATAAATAAATGTGATAAACGAAGTTGGTGTGGTCAACATCAAAAAGGAAGTTGATGCTAAACATCTTAACCTCAAGGGTCTAAGAATACCATAAGGCTAAACCTTATTATATGTGCCAGCTTTTTAGGAAGAACAAATTAAAGGCCAAACAATGGCAGCTTGGTGGCTCTGGGGCTTGAACTCCTGTCCAATCCATTTTGGATTAGTTTTATTAGTTGGATGGCATGCGGCGGCAGACTTGCCAAGACCAAGTTGCACGGGTCCAACCTTGACATGACAAAGAATTGAACAGGCACCCAAGTGGTGTTTGTGAAGAGGAAAGGCTAGATCCTACTGATGATATAAAAGAAAATCCTGCACTATCAAGCCAGTGTAGAAACAGGAACAGAAAATGTTTTGACAGGATCAGGAACATAGCTCGCCCCTTTAAAGGTGTCCAGGTTAAACCCAGGGACTTTATTAGATGACAGTGTAGGGTGATGCCAAATACTAATATACATCCATGGAATATGGACATAAATGGGCCACACTTAAGCAATATTTATGTTTTCTTGCAAACCACAAAATAGTCATAGCTAACATAACATTGGGCTACAACTTATGAAGTATGCCACCAGTACAAATTAAATATCAGCAATTAATAATTCATTGAAGAAATCCAATGTTATGCATCCAAATAATGAATCACTATTGTAAAAAGTTTTACCAATATTTACTCACCTGAATATTTGATGTGGGGCAGGGAACAGTTAGTAATAGCAACTAGTGCTAGCAATCCTTGCTGTTGGACAATGATGAAATTAACTTTCAAATTTTCCAGAGTTTTGCATCATATGACATTCGTATCTACACCAATGTATAAGATGACTCAATAGAGTATTCATAACACTGTGTAAAAATCTAACAGTCGAAATCTAAAAATCGATTAGTTCATTTACTACAACTCATGGTATTAAGCATGATGAAGAGTTCTTTGAGACAGTCCATGAATCCATCCATTATCTACACCTCTTATCTATTAAGGGTGGCACAGAAGCTGGAGCCAATCGCAGCTGACTTTGGGCGAGAGGCAGGGTTTCAACCTGGACAGGTCACTAACACAGAGGTAAACAACCAGTTGCCAGTTGACCTAATCTGCATGTTTTTGGGCTGTGAGAGGAAACCAGAGTGCCTGGAGGAAACCCACGCAGACACGGGGAGAAAGGCCCCAGTCAGCTGGCCAGTTCAAACCTGGAACGTTCTTGCTGCAAGGCAACAGTGCTAACCACTGCACCACTGTGAGGAGACAGTCAACATTCTTTAGTCACATTAAGTCTAAATTTGTTTAACATTTTACAAACAAATTTAAAGGTTTACAAATATTTACAAACATGTTGACTTTTCACGTGTGAAAGTGTGTGCCTGCGCAGTCGTCTCGTGTTTTGAACATTGCCTCTTCATTATGGTGTGGATCAACGAGGCAGTCTCTCACTTGCATGCACACACACACACACACACACACACACACACACACACACACACACACACACACACACACACACACACACACACTCACACACTCACTCATTCACTAATCCTCTCTGATTGGTTTTCCAGCCCTCTGATGTCCTCCCAGTTAAAATTCATGGGGACATGAGGAGGGTCTCGTTATCACTCTGCTCTCGCCTCCTTTTAACTCCTTTTCAAAGTGCTGCCATCGCCGCCTCTCTAACTTCTCAAACAGACATTGCAGATGCTAAAGACGAGCACCATTCGACAGCACTCACCTCCTCCCAAGCACCACAAGAGCTTTTTATGTCTCCCAGGTCCCCTGGCAGAGGGCTGTGGCCATTTTCTTTAGGCTAAACGAGAGGGTTTAGTCCCTCTTTTTCTCTCTCTTTTCTCTCTTTTCCCTTTGACATACAAATGTTCTCTTTTCTGATGGTGCACTCTTTTGCACTGTTTGTCAAAGCTTCCTGTCTGTCTCTCTTTCCCAGCAATTATTTTGCACAGAGGCAAGATCTCAATGTCCTCACGTGTCCACTTTAAAAATACATTATTACCGGTCCTACAGTAGTCATGCATTATTCATTTTGTCTACAGCAAAGAGAGACACTACAGAAAAAATTCATTCTGATGGACTTATCAAACTGAACATGTTCAGGACCACAGACAGCACTCGCTCTCTGCTGCACACTTCCTGAGGTACTGTTACTCAGTCAGAGTATGGAAAATTTCTCCAGCAGTGAGTTTGTGGATATTATTGAAATCCATGCTTGCGTAACTATGTTCTTTGAGCTCCTTGGTTGGAGTTGACATCATGGTTGAGGTCAGGATCAACACTTTAACCAGTGCATGGAAAGAAAAACATTTTTATTTCATTACAGATCTGTCATTTAACATTTCTGTTTTTAGAAAGACTTACATTGATTACTAGGCGAAATCCGGCTCACTAGGTACAAAGAGCGTTCCTCAAGAGTACTTAAGATGGCTATGGGTTCTAGCTTCTCTAAAATGTAGTTGCTATGGATATGTATTCATTCATTCAGTAAGTGCTTTATCCTGGCCAGTAGGATGCACATTCACACCAAGGGGCAGTTTCCATCCATCAGCATGTTTTGGGAGCCTGGAGGAAACCCACATGGATGCAGGGACAACAGGGGAGAACAATATGAACCTCCACAACTTGTTCTTAGTTTGCGATATTGCATGTTGGAGACTTGGAAAACATGTGAGAAAAGATTCCCAGGTCTGGAGGCTTTAGCACAACATGCTACATTTGGCAGAAACCCAACCCTCAGATCATATCTCTGTTTGTAACAATGGAGACTCAGAAGCACAGTGAGGATCCATTTCCAAAGGTATAATAAATATCACTAAGTGAAATCACAGAGGCAGATAAACAATCAAAATCAGCAGGTTCAAAGGGTAATCTCAGGAGGGGTGCAAAAAACACCTGAACACACTCAGTAATAGAAATGCTTACGCAAAAACAGGGACTGGCGAGAGTTCACAATGAATGAATGTCAAACTGCTTAAATATGCCAAGTCATCTTCGTTACAACAGCACATTGGATTAGTTCCCTGCCGTTACTCACTAAATAATCCTAATGTCATGTGATTTTTGGAAGGAATGTCGCTTTTAGCTAGCTAATTTGTTTATTTCATAGGTGCACCAATGGACATGGAAGAAAATGAGATAAAACGTCCACTGTGACTACCAAAAACTCCTTTATTTGAGTTTTACTTGTTTCCCTTGTTTTCTCTTATCACATAATTTGAAGGTCAGAGTTAATCTCAGTTAATGAAATGAAACTACCTGCTACTTTGGTGTATTATGCCAGTTCTTGAATGACACGAGGAAAAATATATTGATGTTCAGTTAATTGCTGCTCAAAGCTGATAAACTAGTGAGCGATAGTGAATAAAGAAATATCTCATGCAAGGTGCACTAGAAACTGACAGTAAGGCTGCTGCCTTTAAAACGTAACACAGTTCTGGTGTTTCTGTCACAGGTTGCTGGAGTCATCCAGAGGGTTTGAAATGATGGAGTTGTGGATGAGGATGAAGAGTGGCAGGTGTGCGAGGAAGTCGAGCAGGTCGAGGGAGCGAAGGCTACGGAGTTCACGTCTCACCTCTTCCTCGTGCTCCTCACGAATCCCGCCTGCCTTCAGCTCCACAAGCAGTTGTTCAGCACTGATACGACGCTGTGGTGCCTCGGTGCCCTCAGACTGGCCCTCCAGCAGGAACAGGAACAACTGCTGCAAAACAAGAGCACAGGTACTGTGTGACTTTCATTTATAGATATCTATCATTTGGAGATTGCCTTTTACTCCAGATCTCACTTTTGGTTGCTTTCACCGTACATTACCTGGTACATAAACCTGATTGGTCCAAAAGCTCAGATTAATTTTCTATAACAGCAGCTCTGACAATTCATAGGTTTACTTATATTAAAGTATCCACTCTAATACATCACTGCTTGTATAGTTACAGGGACATTTATGGTGGAAAAAATGCACAGAAAAAAGTGTGAATTTGTCTTTTTTTAAAAAAAGTAATTTATTTAACATTTATGGAAGGAGTATTCCAGTGTTGGTGCTTTGTAACAGCTTTTTTGCTTTCTTGTTAACATGGCAAGCTGCGTTTTTTTTTTGTTTCTCTCAATTGCAAAAGGGAGAAAATGATGCTAGAACAACTGTTTATAGTTACTATGATACCTGAGGTTCTAGCTCGTTGTTTTAGAAAACTCCTTGCAGGGTTTTGGTAAGAACAAACTTAGATTTGCTTTAATCTCTAAGATGTTAACACTGTAATATGCTGTAATATGCTTAACTTTTGTAAAATGCAAAATTTTGAAAAACATACTTGTTCCTGTGAGTATGCAATTAGTGCAAATGTCTCTGCTGAGCAGTGAAGTCTGTTACACCTTTCCCACCAACAGGGAACGGGTTCTTGAACCGGTTCCATTCAGGATTATTTGAACCTTGGTGCCAGCTAGCGAACCAGCCCATGTTTCCACTTGTTTTGAGTGGAACCGTTGTAATCAAGGACGCATCATCAACAGAGGGCCTGTAAAATGCACAGCGGAAGCAAATAGTAGTAGCAAGATGTCAGACCGCACTGATTGCCTGCGAGCTGTTGTTCTGTTTTTGCAAAAAAAATGTCTGATTTATTGCTTTTCATTACGTTCTCCATTGCTGCACTCTGCTTCCTCTGCAAACTAATGGCATGCCCACTGATGTCATCACGGTTCTCACTGGAAAAAAAAGCTAGCTTTCCAATTTTCATGTTCCACGCCAATTTATTTTTGGTCACCTGTTCCCAAACAGGTGATTGGATTTAGTTGGAAATGAATTTGTAACTAAAGTTACAGACAGTAACCAGTAACCTTCACAACTTTGTAATGAATTGTAAAAACTGGTACAAAATTGCAACTAAATCATTTTGTTGTGTTCATTAGACCCAGAAAGTATTTTTTTCTGTATGAAATGGTGCTGGTGTTTGGTCTTTCACTGCTCATCTATACTTCAAAAACAGCACTGATGAGACCTCCAGATCATACCTTTACATATCCTAAGCCTCTGTATCAATAATAAATTTTCCCAAGAAAAGTTCTGAGTAAGGTGTGTGTGCAAATTACTGACTAATTTCAGTGTTAATCTCATCGCTTCTCATATCTTGGCTTATTTTAATGAAAGGAGAATGAAAAAGTCATTGTGTTTACAGTGACTTTATCACGACTTAGTGGAGAAGGCTTAGAAGAAGCTAATGTGTTTATCACCTGTGTGTGTGTGTGTGTGTGTGTGTGTGTGTGTGTGTGTGTGTGTGTGCGCTTCTCCCATTCAGACGTGTGTCTGAAGAGGCTCGAGTTACAGCAGCTTGTTCTGGCTCTTCTGTAAGTGCACCTGTTTGCACAGTTAAATGCATCCAAGGTAATGACTAAGGCTGTGTGTGTGTGTGTGTGTGTGTGTGTGTGTTTGTGTGTGTTTGTGTGTATGCATGTGTATGTGTTTCCTATAATCCCCTGGCAATATGCCCGCTCCTCTCTCCACTCCTCCCAATAACAATTCCACCTCATGCCTGCTCTGTAATTAGCCAGCCCTTTCTCCGCTAACCTTAAGAACTGGCAGCGAGGGCTCAACTTCCCTCAGCGGCCCCTTTTTAGCCACAGGCTTTCAAAGTCTCCTCTCCTTTCCATGTCCTCTGTGTTCGGGGTGTCCGACTGGCCCTTGCTCTTCAATGGCTACCCTATATGCCTCATCTGAGGTGAGCAGGGTGTCTTTACTTGATTACAGAGCGCATAGCACTGGCCGTACACCGCCGGCTACTTTAATGAGATTACCGCTTGTAATCTGTGAAGAAAGGAGAGGAGAGGAGGAAAGGAAGCGAGAAAGGGAGAGCAAAAACCTACTTCTCTTCTCAATTCGCACTCATGCACAGCTAGATTTACACTTCGAATTGCCCTTCAAAGCATTTAGCGGTCTTTATTTCACTATAATTAGCCCCCTGTCCCACCCCCGGCTGAGAGAGGTGAGAGAGAGAGAGGGTTGGAGAAATTTGAATAAATAAATAAGGAAGGAGAGAGATGCTTATGGATTTAAATTTGTAAGAAAGATAAAAAGCATACCTTCGCTTTGTAGAGCTTCATCTCCAAAGACTTGAAGTCCATCTTGCTAATAAGAGACCTCATGAAATCGCTTTGGGGGAAAAAAAAACATGCAGTCACTGGTGAGGAATTCTTCTCTTCTTTTCAGACACTTAAGCTGGGTTTTCATTGTATGATTTTTTTTTGCTGTCACCGATAAACAAGGTAAAAGTAATCTTCGGTTTTTGGTGAGCTGAGATTAACAGCGTTGGATTGCATGATGTAGCATACTCACATTATCTGTGAACAAAGACGAAGTTCTGGCAGTGTCCGAACTTTTTAATTAAGATCTAAGTGCTGCTACGATGCTCATCTAAAATCCACCAATACGACACAGGATCACACCAAACTCACAAATATGGTAGCGTTGTTGGCGATAAACAGAACATGCTGTTACCCCAACCTCACTTTGAACTGATGATATAAGCAGTATTTTTCTTTAAACATAGGTCTGTCATAAAAGGATCTTTATTGTAAAATCTATCATAGAGAACATGGTCTGTTATAGAATTCGGACGAGATGTTATTGGGATCTCGTGCAGTGTGACAAGTAGTAATAATACTGGTTATGTTAGTGGTGATGGTGAGACCTAAATATAAAATACTGATGATGTAATCAGAACGTAGTACTTTTCTTTAATCGAAGGCCCATCGTTAGAAGATCTTCATCATGTAACCTGACATGAAGAATACAGTCTGCTATAGAAATTTTATCTGGATCTCCTACAGTGTGATAACTGATTACGATAAAAGACCACTTGGATCACAAAGTTTTAAAACCAGCGTTTGAAAGATCACATAATATCATTGTCAAGCACAGTTATTGGTGAGGATTTCTGCAGTCCTTTCCAGACACGTTAGAGCATGCGTCCATATAGAGTTTTTCTCTGGTAGAAAAGTGCTGGCAGGGTGCTGGGGAGCGCTTCATCCCAGCAGTCCATTAAAAAGTGCTCCCATTGCTGCATGTAAGTTTTGTTTCATAATCATGTCAGCACTCTAACCCCCATTGTATGATACACAAGCGTCATCCCTTTGCTTTTTATTATCTATTTGTTATTCTTAGTCTCAGGGTAGATAAAAGAAATTTCTCCTCCATTTTCTTGGTTACCAGAGTGATGATCCCATATCATTGGTTGCCTGAAAAGGAGTGATAGTGATGACACCAGTGCTTTCCTGAAAGGTTTATAGATTTTCAACAAGAAGCGCCCGGAGAGGCCACACAAGGGTGGAGCGCTCTGATTAAATACGCTGCGCTGGCTGCAGTGCCTTTTATCTAGGCTCGCTCCTCCTCGGGAACAATTGAAAAAAGATGCTGGTGGTCAGAAAAAAACACTATATGGACAACTGGTCAGCTGTTGCAGACAACTTTGTGTAATAATTCTTTGGTTGTGAGTTGAGTACGGCAGCTTAGAAACACAAACGTGACGTGATCACCAGTCAGCTGATGAGAATGTTCTGTCATTGTGAAGAATTTTTGATTAAAATCCCAGATTTCTGCTACAAGGCTCATGGGATGACTATAAATATTGGTAGTAGCAACAAAGAAACCTGAAATATTGAGGAAAATGTAGAGGTCTTCTTTAGTCACAGGTCTATTGTTAGAGCATCTTCATCATACTGTATGATCTGACATGTAGACCACACGCCATTACGCAGTCCATTATTGATTATATTGGGATCATCTCGTACAGCATGACAAGTCATAATTAACAATTAAAAGACTGTTGAGCTTGCAGTCAGAATAAAAAATAGGGCTGATTTTGGCGGGTATTTGTTCAGTGAAGTGGGAGAGTAGAGCGGTTGCTGTTGACGGTAAAGAGGTCTGAGCCCATTGTGGTTGCTCATTACTGCCTGTCCCCTAAACAAAGATTTGGGACACAAGGCCAGCTCACCATGATAACGATAAAAACTGCCCCAGTGCATGACGTAGGGTGGATTTGGGGGGGAGGGAGGAGTTTGGGACAAGCTATAGTGTGACTACTCGCTGACCGAAACACGCACACACAAGATAATTACCCCGAGACATAAGCCATTCATTTTGGGACAGAGCTCTGCCGGCCAGCGTGTGGCATGGCGACGGTCAGCCCCTGTTTTTTAACAAGAGCATGCTGGGAGGAGAATTGCTTCTGTGGAGGTGGAGGGGGGTAGGCTTTTTGACGAGAACGAGGACGGACAGGCCAGCTAATGATCATTAATTGCTCTGCAGTGTGGATATGTGTGTGTCCGTGTGTGTCCCTCCAGTCCCTGCACAGACAGAGAGGGGGATAATGGTAGCTCTAACCCAGTTCTATTGTTGGGGTGCCCGCCACTGCCAACCTCAGGAGACCTCACGCTTACGTAATGGGCCAAATTTTGGTGGTCTCTTGTGTCTTTTTGTTTCATTAGGGGATTACATCAGAGGCGGGAAGTGTGTGCGTGCGTGTGTGTGTGAAGAATGTGGTGGTAATAATGCCCCAGTTAATGTTGTGCACTAAAAAAATAAGAATAACATGAGCGATAAGCAAGTTTTTGGTAAATGCGTGACAATTTAGAGACTGTCAAAGCAAAAGGAGAGAGACAACTGAGCGAGTGTGTGTCTGAAATCTTCTGCTGAATCAGCGCAATTAATGTACACACACATTTACAGTCTTTAGATCTGGCATGGGCTCATGGAAATTAACTGACAAAGAAAGACATACTTAGGATCTATTTTTGTTATCCTTGGCAAATTTTAGCATGATATTTATTGCGGTCAACCTCAAGGCTTAGTGTCAGGGCCGCTTTAATTACTTATATTATTATATGTAATATATTGCTGTATATTACAGTATTACACACAGACCAGAATCAGAATGTGTGTGTGTGTGTGTGTGTGTGTGTGAGTGTGTGTGTGTGTGTCTGAGTCTGAGAGAGAGAGAGAGAGTGAGAGAGAGAGAGAGAGAGAGAGAGAGAGAGAATGTGAATCAGAATCAGAATCATGTGCATTTGTGGAATAGGCAATGTGACTCAGAATCATGTGTGTTTGTGAAGCTCAGAATTAGAATTAGATTCAAAATGTGAATCAGAATCAGAACCAGAATTGTGCGTTTGTGAAAAAGAGAATTTGAATCAGAATCATGTATTTGGGAAACAGAAAATGAGAATCAGAATCAGAAGATGAATCGTGGGTTTTTGTGAAACCCAGAAATAGAATCCGAATCAGAATTAGATTCAGAATGTGAATCACTTCAGTCAGTAATCGTTTTATTGTCCAGGCACAGTTGGATGTATTACGAATAAAGGTAGAATCTAGCAATGGGTTCATTTGCCTTCAAAATGTTTATGAAACATCATTCCATACACAATTATTTATTTTAGAAGCCCATATGGCAGTCAATTCAATCTTTTTTAATATCCTCAAGCACAATTATATCATCACAATAAAACGTGTTTGCAAAGTTTTTTTCGTTGTTGTTTCTTATTTTAATTATCAAGCATAAGTCAGCACTTTGTCTGGGGTCAAATCAATATCTGGGTTCAGCGGAGGTTTATAAAACGAGGTTACACAATGTAACTGTCACTATTGTAGCTTTTCTATAGAAACACACTTGTTCCTTTTCATTAGTTTAATGGCTGCATCGCTAGCATGGCCAAAGAGCTAAGCTCGCAAAGCACGCACTGCACTAAATTAGCAAAGAGGCATGACCCCAGAACACACACACACACACACACACACACACACACACATACACATAGATGCATATATATATATGCAGGGTATATATATATAGGGTATGTGTGTGTGCACCAATTCATTCACACGCCACACTCACACACTTCCTTGATGGCCAAAAGAGCTATAACTGTATACATATGTACACATAACACAAATCAAAGATTCTTACACACACACACTCTCTCACATGACCTGCAAGACCCAGAAGCAGTTAAGGGCCCATAAAACACAGTGCCTAAAGAAAGAGTCTGTGTGTGGGAATCTCTGGCATATGGGTTGTAATCCAGGCTCGCTGCACAGCCTCATCACTCTAATGCACTTCGTGTTACAGAATTGGCCGCCCAACTCACTCTGGGTCAAATGCCAGGGGTCACACACACATTCACACATGCACACACACACATATATTGAGACAAACATTTGCACATAATAATAATAATAATAATAATAATAATAATAATAACAACAACGACAATAAAAGACGCCATATCTTACACTCTCAGATGCAAACAAAAAGCCACACATTTTAATTGTTTTTTCTTTGACAATGGACACAAGTGTTTTGTGTATCAGTTTTCAACCCACAATACTCACTCTAGGGTGGCTATTTTCTGTGCCAGACTGGCAACGACGGCGAAGAGACGCAAATCCGTCAGATCCTCGGTCACGCTGAAATCAACCAGCTCTAGAATCTGAGAGGAAAAAAATCCAAGGAGACAGAGGATTTTTAAACGTACCATAATTTCCTGCTTGTTTTTAATTGATATTCTTGTGACACTGGTGTCAATTCACATGATGAGCTTAACCAAATTACTGTTCATACGATAATAAAGTTCTTGACTCTTGAAGACAAACAGCCACACACGCTCGCATTCACACCTATGGGCAATTTAGAGTAGCCAGTTGACCTAATCTGCATGTCT